>CM037006.1:16332947-16773971 GCA_020826895.1 Aquilegia kansuensis | reverse complement strand
GTAGGCGGACCAGGGGTAAACTAGTAAAAGTCAAACTTTCTACGAAAATCTATCGCTAATGTGGTTCCCTAACCGGGTAAATTTTAACCCACTTTAGATAATGGAGACAAAAAAGAAATAGAGAACATTTCTTCCTCTCCACCAGTTGAATATAGAGGTTAATTAAGAATGAACATGTTTTCCATTAAAGGTTTTCCCTTTTTATCTCTGCAACTTAGATTTCATATGTTATTTTGTCTCCAAACTTCAATTTAGAGTTGCAGAAATGAGAGCTTAAATGAAAGTAAAGTTTTTCATTAGGGGAGGTCGAAGACGACCCGATAACAATTGAACTTCTCATTCTCATATCTCCTACTCTTCTCTGATTATCTCCATCTTTCTCAATTGATCTTCTTGCTATAACTCTCAACCTCACACTCGATTGGCCATTTGAGTATATCAATTCCACCGTGGATGATGATGGATATCCATCGATCGATTGATACCACCATCAATTTGGATAGTTAATTGAAAATCTAAACCCATAATCAAAGGATCATCCAAGAACAAGGGAATAACAAACTACAAAGAACAACAATGAAGCAAATCAACCTCTTCTCTTTTCTTTTCATCTCTCAGTAAATAAATATAAACCTGAATTTTTTGTTCATTAATAAGATCTGAGTTTCTATACCCATACTAGATTATGGGTTTGGTTGAATGAAATTTGTGAAATACTAATTGTTCGTGTTTAGTGAATTATTAGTAAGACTTTTTTGTAAATTACTAGAAAACACCAAAGATTTCTATTAACTTGTTTTTTATATCTATCGACATTAAAAAATTTAAGAGAATTCTCTATAAAACTGATGTAAACTGCCTAAGTAATTTTTCGAAAGAAAAAAATCTCTTAAAGAACACATAAAGACAGAGAAAGAACAGAGAGAGAGAGAAACGAAACCAAAACCGCCAAGATTACCCATATTTACGTGATACTCTTTCTTTCATTCCCAATATTTCGAAACAATCCCTGAGTCCGCATACAGAACGGACCGTACCTGAGCCTCTCTGTATATATATATATATATAAATTAATTGTCGTGTCCGTGTCCTACATTTTGGGATATACAAGTGTCGCCGAGTCTGTGTCCGAGTTCGTGTTAATGTCCGAGTCCGTGCAACTTAGGTTGGAGTTGTATTTTGGAAATGATGTAATTATGCTTTTGAAGTTTATTTATGATCTATGTAACTTAATAGCTTGAAAGATTGTGCATGTCTGGGTTACTTGTGGGACCGACCCACTCACACTCTGGCTTTTGGTTTATGAATATTTGTTATTTATTTAGCGAATATTTATTTATAAAAATCGGAGTACGACAGATTTGTATCAAAGTTGTGTGGCAACTAGGGAATTTTCTTATTATCCTTTTATTCATAAATATTGATAAATAAATATTCGCCAAATAAATAACCAATATTCATAAGCCAAAAGTCAGAGTGTGAGCGGGTCGGTTCCACAAGGAACCCAAACATGCACAATCTTTCAAAGCATTAAGTTACATGGATCATAATTCATAAATAAACTTCAAAAGCATAATTACCTCATTTCCAAAATGCAACTCCAACACAAGTCTATATTTGTCTTAGATCATACTGACATCACGAGTCTTTAACCCTTCTAATAATTACCATTACATTGCAATTTATAAAATTTACACCATATACCTCATTCCTATCCACCTTTTTCATTATTAATTTAATATATTATCCTTCACTTAAACCAATTATCATTCTAATGTTAAACACCATGAATACCCATCCAGCTCTAAAATATTCTTACGATATCCGTTTTCAATTAAATTATATAATCCATTTTTATTAATCCATAAAAATATAATTTTTAAGTAGGTAGGAAAATCCAGGTTGTGAGAAGTCTTGTTAATCTTCTGTAGTGAGAATGACATCATCATTATTTAGTTATTTACACTTTTTAAAGTACAAGTAAAGACCAATAAAACTTTGGTTATGTTACATATTCCTTAGCAAGGTACTACCAGTAATAACTTGTTACAGTCATAGTTGTGCCCTCATTGGGTCCAGCCCATGAAATTTTTACTTATGGTTTCTCCACCTCTTCATGTAACTTGGAGGGGAGGCGATCTATATCAGCATGGTTTCCCTACATTTTTTTTTTATAAAAAGTTTATGTCCCAATTTTCTCTTTTTCCAAATGATTTCACTAAGAAAGCTTACTTTTGGGGTTCTTAGAACGTATCAACATTATCAACATGAGACTGAGGCTTCTGTTGCCATGATCTAACATCCATACATCACATGACATCATGCTACTTATAACTAAGCAAGATATAAGTGCTACTTTACTGTACAAATAATATGTGAATGCCATAACTGAGTTCTTTTGAGATGATGGATGGAAATATGAGAAGAAGAGAACATTATGAACCCCATTCCTAGAGTATTTGTGCTGATAATATTTTATGAAACCCAAAACTAACCCATCTAATTATGGTTTAATCATGTAAAAGAAGAGAACATTAGGAGAGAAATTTCATATTTAAGCATGTAGAGAATGGGAGGAGACATACTTTATAGGGCAAATTAGATTTACCCCACAGATTTATTAATTTAATTAGACTTACCCCACAGATTTCAACTTATTTAGAGAAACCCCACAGATTTATAACAGATGTTAGTCAACCATTAGTTGACCAAGTCAAACCCATATTTGACATGTATTTTGACACAAACTACCCTAAATACCCTTAAACTTATTCACCCACCATTCCACTGCTACTCATCTTCTTCTTCCCCAAAATTGGTTTTGTGCATCTTGTACAAAGGAATTTATGATACCAAACAATTAATATGTTGACCCATCACATAAAAAAAAAAAAATTGGTACTTAAAACCCTAATTTAATTTACTTGATTTTACTTGAAGTGTTAGATATGCTACATGCCTTGGTACTTTTTCATCTTGTTTCATCAACAATCTATATTTTATTGGTTTGGAATGTAGGGTTACATCTCCAAGGTTAAGAAATCAAATTTAACTTAATCTAAGGGTTGCAAAACCAAGTGAGTTTCTTGTCTATGTAAAATAGTTTAGGGGTATTTTAGGTACTTAATGTTAAAATACAAGTCAAATCTGAATTTGACTGGGTCAGCTGACGGTTGACTAACAGTTGTTATAAATCTGTGGGGTTTCTCTAAATAAGTTGAAATCTGTGGGGTAAGTCTAATTAAATTGATAAATCTGTGGGGTAAGTCTAATTTGCCCTACTTTATATTGATATAGATTGCCTCCTCTCCGAGTTACATGAGAAGGTGGAGAAACCATAAGAATGTACTTCATCGGCTGGACCCAATGTGGGCTCTCACACCTACTGCTAAGCACCTATTATTACAATTATTTGTATTTGCTGGACAGACGTATGGATTTTAATAATGAAAGTTCCTAACTATGATCCCAATTCTTTTGAATACCATGTTTGATTCGGATAGTCGAAAATATTTGGGTCAAGCACATATATGCATTTTAAGTGCCGTTTGTTATCCATAGAGATGCTGATGAAATCTAAAATTCTCGAGAATCATGCTAGTTGGATTTGGTGGTTTATTGCCATCATGATTCCTATTTCCAATTCTTTATGTTTAATAGTAATTTAATAAGTGATTCTGCAGTTCTTTGCTGAGATCCGTATGGGATTATTAGTTTAAGCGTCAGTTATATATCTTTCTTCCCCGTTCCAAATGCAGGGTGGAGTATCAACTTCCAAACCTTATAGTTGGAGCAATAACAAAAGAAAGTTTGTGTATTAACCTATTTCTAGATTAACGCATTAACTGGGTCAGGTCGCTAGGAAGACTCGACCAAATGGGGATGTTTGAAATCGGGGTGGCTGCACCTCGTTGAGATCGAGATTGCCTACGTACTCTAGCTCGGGGGAATTGAACTTAGAGATCAAGCCATCGTAGTTCTGTTTATATAGAAGATAGAAGGGCGTGGATCGTGGATCTTGCAGATTCTCCGCCATCATAATAAGGATTAAATGTGTAACGCGCGTGGATCATCCCTGTGATTTAATTATGTAACTGACGAGAATATTCTGTGCATTGAATGAGAACACGTGTGTATAAGCAGGCCGCTGCTCGTTATGAGGTCGAGCTGTTGTGGTCGAGCTATTAGCAGGTAGAGAGCGTGGCGACCTGATGGATGATGACTGTGCCACGTGGCTGCTTTTGATTGGTTGAAGTATGTAGTACCCCTACATAAGCCCCCTCTTTTTAGGTCGGCTGTGGAAGTCGGGCTGAAAAGACTAAGGACTCTTATCGATGCTGATTTGTAGTTTGTTTTTTGAATTTGCTGACGTGGCAGTCATGCAGCGCTGTCTATGGTAATCATGGCGCTCTTACGGGGAAGTGGAGGAGTTTCCTCGAGCAGTTAGCCGTGTGGTTATGGCAACTGACGCACGTATTGCTTGATTTGATATCTGGCTTGCACGTGGATTGATCCAACGGTGGATGCGAACCGTTTTGTGAGTGGAGAATAACTGTACTGCATATGGATCTTTGTTCGATCTCAGTCGTTCATCTGTTTCGAACCGATGGCTGGGATTACTCGTGCTACAGTATTTAAGCTGTAGTTACCTTGAGAAGGGTTTACCTATCTTGCCTTTATTTGAATTGCTGCCGCTTTTGCATTGCGATCTGAAGAACTTTGAGAGCTCGTGAGGTTTGTCTTCTTCTCTCTCTTTTCTTTGATTGTTTATTTTCTTTCGTTTTCATCTTCTGTTTTCGTCTTTATTGTTTGAGAGTAATGTCTGACGCTAGTGATTCCCAAAATGATCACTTGAGTGGTGGTGGGGTTGAGGAGTATGAGTCTGAGAGTACTCATTCTGACATTCCGTCTTCCGTTCGCGATGAGGATGTAGATAGCCCCCAGAGTAGTGGTTCTCATGGGCCAGACTCTTCTGATGATGAAATGGTAGAGGGCGACGATGGTGCAATGTGTAGAGTGGTGAATATGAAATATGTACATAGGCATTTTGCTGTTAGGAGGGTTTATGAATTTAGGTCGATTAGGCATTTGGAGATTAGATTTCTTGGAGATCGTTTGCTCTCTCCTGAATATCGACCTAATAATCCTTCCTCTACTGTATTTACTTTGAACCAATTCTGTGCCGGGCTGAGGTTGCCATTGTCTCGGTTGGTAGTCGACCTGTTGAATGCCATTGGTCGAGCCCCCTGCCAGATGAATGGTAACTTCTGGCGGAATATGAGGGTAATTGATGACCTCAATAAGTTGCATAGGTGGAACATTACTGTGAAAGATGTACTGAACCACTTCAGCTTCAAACGCTCCTCGAAGGTTGAACTCTCGGGCTGTAACATGCAAGTTAGGCCAGACCGTTTGCCTTTGATCTATCCAGTAAGTAGCGAGCCATGGTGGAAAGATCCCATGCTATTTACTGGGTCGATTGTTGAAGGGGATATCCAGTTGCGTCATGTGACTAGGAATGACGCTCGTAAGTTTGTGGTCTTTAGTTCTAGGGTTGCTGATCCATGTTCCTTTTTCTAGACTTGACGCTTTTGTATTTTTGTTGCAGCGATCAGGGACGATCATTTGGTGAGGAAGAACGATCTGAAGTCCGTTCTAAACTGCTTTGGTAACTGGAGCGACGAGCGGAAGATCTCGTTCCTACCCCACCTAAAGGAGTATTTTATTCCTAAAGGTGGTCCAAAAACTGTTTGGGACGAGCTCGAGAGGAGGAAAGCTTTGAAGAAAGCGTATATGTCTTCTGTTCACAAATCTGGCGTTGGGCGAACTGGTAGCAGTGCGCGAGCTGGTGACAGCGAACGGGCTAGTGGTAGCTCGAGACAGGGGGAGAGAGAGCGTTCTGTCAGTGCTCCTCGGAGGTCAGAGAAGAATCGACCTATTGACAAGGATCGACCGCTGGGGCAGGAACGATCTGTGGAGAGGGAGCTACCTGTGGAGAGGGAGCGGTCTGTTTGTAGCTCTCGCCAGGTTGAAGCAGTGGCGAGCCCCCCAGTCTCAGGTCCTCCCCCCTCACTTCCTAAAGTAGGTGCATTGGCTGGGAAGAAGAGGTCCTTCACAGGGAACCTTAAGCTGATGGAGTTCCCAGCTATGCCAGCTCCTGTTTCTTCAATGCCTGTGACGTCTCCTGGGATGTCTGTTTTGTCCAGGAAGACTGCTCCTCGGCCTTTGCAGAAGGGCAAAGGTATTTCGTCTGAATTCCGCCCCGAGCCGTTCGATTATTTGGATGGTCAAGGAGAGAAGCATGTCGTGTATGATAACGACAGTGCTATCGATGACCCTTGCATTGCTCGGGCTGTGAATGAGGGTATCGTCCTGGACGCTGATGCCCGGGCAGTGAAGTCGCAGACCTTGCTGGTGACCTGCTCGAAGATAAACGCGGCGCTGTCTTTGGTGAGTGTGATCGTAAGTCGTATTTGTTTTGTTTATGCTTTGACATTTGGTCTGAATTCTGTTGTTGTTTGTAGCTCAATGCCAGCTTCTAGGAGGTGCGTCTGGTTGCTGAGATTGGTGCTCAAGCTGAGATTGAGTTGAAGGCGCTCAACGAGAAGCTCGAGCAGGCCAAGAACGTTGCTGTTGTTGCTGAGTGCAAGGTTAAGGACAGGGATGCCCAGGTCGCAGCGCTGAAGGAGACGGTGGAGCAG
Source organism: Aquilegia kansuensis (assembly GCA_020826895.1). Classification (NCBI taxonomy): domain Eukaryota; kingdom Viridiplantae; phylum Streptophyta; class Magnoliopsida; order Ranunculales; family Ranunculaceae; genus Aquilegia; species Aquilegia kansuensis. The sequence goes on along the minus strand of CM037006.1, from coordinate 16,767,270 downwards.
TTAAATGAACGTAATGCTGCTTCTCAATCTTCTGCTGAGTACTGGCAGAAGGTATGTCAGGAGAATGAAGCGGCGTGGAAGGCCTACTGCGACCAACTGGTGAAAGCTATGACGGGGTCGCCCGAAGGAGAGGAGACGCGAGGTGGTGTTGAGGATACTTTGGCGCCAGCTCAGGACGCCTCGATGGGCCCTAGTGACCAGGTCGCTGTAGCCCCTATTGAAGTTGATGCTTCAGGCGACCAGTCTACGCAGCAGTAAGCTAGCCTTGGTATCCCTTTTCTTGTATTGGGTAACCTTGTGCAAAGTTTGCTTCTTGCACTCCTTGTTCTTGCAGTACGTCTTCTTGCACTCCTTGTACTTGGCATAGCTTCCAGGGCGCATTCTTGAGAGCCCCCTTGCAGTACGTCTTTGTCTTTGTATTTACCATCAGTAGTCAGTTTTTACTTTGATGAGCTTGTATGAATCCCTTCTGACCAGCTAGTTTCCAGGGAGTCCTGGTAGCTCGTTCAGAAGGCAGGTAGACGAGATGAATGGCTGCAAGCAGGACGTACTGAAACAGTTCCTCTTGTATGCCTTAACTCTATTTTGCTTGTACCTGTAATTGTTAAAATCTCATCAAGTAAAAAGTTAATTCAACGATTTACCTTGCATTGTTGTTCATGTCGTTTTGTCTGCTTGAATGGGATTTGCAAACAATAAGTAACATTCGCTCGACCTGCTTGGGTTTGAGGTCACATTCCATATAGTTGTGCTTGGGTCGTGGGAAGAGAATGACCAATGCACCAAGTTAAGTTGTTAGTGATTTAACTTAACAAAGTTTTAAATTATCAAAGGGACTAGAGTTTTGATAATTTGTAGGTCGAGGGATTGGACCTTTAGTAGCCATTCATGTTTGAGCAGAGATGAAGGCAAAAGTGAATTTATACATTGAAATGCAATGAATGGATGCTTACATTTCATTGATAAAATTTCTTTAAGTGAAAAGCATTCCATGGGTTCTTAACGATCTCCCCTTCTGGTGTTTGAAGACGATAAGAACCGTTGCTCTGAACCTTCGTGATAATGTAAGGGCCTTCCCAATTGGCGTTCAGTTTGCCAATCGTGTCCTTTCTTTTGTTGTGGAACATTTTTCTTAGGACTAGTTCCCCTGGCTGGAAAGTTCTTGGTCGCACGTCTTCGTTATAAGCTCGCTTGAGTCTCTGTTGGTATTGCTCGAGCTTTATAGCGGCGTGATTACGTCGTTCTTCGAGGAGGTCGACGCCAAACGACCAGGCTTGATTGTTGAGTTCAGTGTCGATCAGAAGTGATTTGGTCGTTCCAAATGTTAGCTCGGTGGGAATAACTGCCTCAACTCCGTAGCATAGGCTGAAAGGTGACATCCCAGTTGACGTACGAGGGGTTGTTCTGTAGGCCCACAGGATGTTTTCTAACTGCTGTGGCCATTGATCATGCTGGTCTTCGAGCTTCTTCTTCAAATTGTTTAGAATCTGTCGATTTGCAGCTTCGACCTGGCCGTTGGCTTGTGGATATCTGGGTGTTGACCTTGAATGCTCAATTTTCCATAGGTCGTAGAATGCCTTGATATTTTTTCCAACGAACTGAGTGCCATTATCTGTGACTACTCGTTTTGGTAGTCCAAACCTTGTGATGATGTTTTCCCACATGAATCTTTGGACATCTGCTTGTGTTACGTTGGTTAGTGTAACAGCTTCTACCCATTTTGTGAAATAGTCGACGGCCACTAGAACGAATCTCTTCTCAGACTTCTTTTCTTTGATTAGGGGGCCCATGATATCAAGCCCCCACATGTGGAATGGCCATGGTGCAGTGATGTTAATGAGATCGTTTGGATGCTGGTGTTGCTTGTCGGCAAATCGCTGGCATTCTTTGCACTTCAAAACAAATTTCTTGGCATCTTCCTTCATTCTTGGCCAGAAGTATCCTTGAGAGATTGCTTTATGGGCTAAGGTACGCCCACCGGAATGGTTTCCGCATTCACCTTCATGGATTTCTTGAAATATCATTTGGCCTTGTTTTGGGATCAGACATCGTAATAACAATCCAGCTGCAGACTTTCTGAAAAGTTTACCCTCATGGATTTTGTACATTGTGACTTTATGGAGCAATTGACTAGCTTCCTTTTTGTTGGAAGGTAGGACACCAGTTTGAAGGTAAACCATGAAAGGCTCCATCCAAGTCCCTTGGATGTCTGCTGGAGTTGTTTGTAGTAGGTCGGAGATTTGATGAACATCTTCTTCCTTGAATAGATATGCGGGCTGTGCACTGATTGCTATAGTGAGAGCCCGTGGTTTGTCTGATTCGATCTTAGATGCTAGGAATGCTAATGAATCTGCGTGCCTGTTGTCATCTCTAGGTATGTGCTCGATTGTGAAATAGTTGAGCTTGCTGATGAGTTCCTTTGCTTTGCTAGCATACCTGATTAGGTTGACCCCATTGATCTGGTAGTTGTTAGTAATCTGATTGACTACCAGTTGGGAATCGCTGTATACCTTGAGACGATCTGCTTGTAGTTCGACGGCCATCTGTAGGCCCTGGATGAGTGCTTCATACTCGGCCTCGTTGTTGGAGGTCGAGAAGTCTAGGCGAGCTGATCTCTCGAGCTGTGATCCTTCAGGAGAGATTAACACAGCACCTATACCACTTCCATTAGAATTGTGGGAACCATCTACATATAGCTGCCAAGTGTCAGGAGGGCTGTATTGGACTTGTCTTGTTTCAAGTTCTGGTTCCCAATTGGTATCCTCTGTTGGATAGTCTACCAAGAAATCTGCAACGACCTGGCCCTTGACGGCCTGCCGTGAAACGAACTCAAAAGTGTAATCACCCAACTCGGCTGCCCATCGAGCCATACGACCTGTCTTGTTTTTCTTTTCTAGTATGTGGCGTAATGGCTGATCGGTGATTACTTTTACAGTGTGGGCTTGGAAATAAGGCTTGAATTTGCATGCAGCGTAAAGTAGAGCTAATGCTAACTTCTTTAGAGGTGTGTACCTTATTTCGGCCTGCTGTAAGACTTTGCTTGTGAAATAGATAGGTCGCTCAGCCTGGTTTTCTTCTTTAAAAAGTACTGCACTGATCGCAAAATCTGATGTTGCGAGGTACACGCCAAGTATATCTCCATCGTTGGGCCTTGTGAGAACTGGTGGTGTAGACAAATATGCTTTGAGATCATTGAAGGCTTTCTCGCATTCTTCTGTCCACTCATATGTAGCCCCCGTCTTTAGGATATGAAGCATTGGTCTGCATTTATCTGATGCTCTGGAGATGAATCTGTTCAGAGCTGACACCATGCCGTTGAGCTTCTGGATTTGTTTCTTTGTTTTTGGGCTTGGCATGTCGATCAGGGCTCTGATCTGGTCGGGATTTGCTTCAATACCTCGTCTGGTGACTAGGTAGCCGAGGAATTTTCCTGATGCAACCCCGAACAAACACTTTTCTGGATTAAGACGCATTCTGTATTGTCTTAATCTTTGGAATGCCTGGTCGAGATTGTATAAATGATCTTGTTCTTTATCGCTCTTCACTAGCATGTCGTCAATGTAGACTTCCATTGTTCGGCCTAGGAGGTCGTCGAACATTCTGGTGACCAGTCTTTGATAGGTCGCTCCTGCATTCCTTAACCCGAATGGCATAACCTTGTAACAGAAAATACCTTGCTCTGTTGTGAAAGAGGTCTTCTCTTGGTCGGGCTCGTACATTGGGATCTGGTTATACCCTGAGTATGCGTCCATGAATGACAGTAGCTCAAAACCGCATGTCTGATCGACTAGCCTATCGATTCGTGGCAGTGGGAATGAATCTTTAGGACAAGCTTTGTTCAAACTTGTGAAGTCGATGCAGACTCTTGTTTTTCCATTCTTCTTTAAGACTGGTACGATGTTGGCTAGCCAGTCTGGAGTATCGACCTCTCTGATGAAGTCGACCTGTTTAAGTCTGTTGATCTCTTCATTGACAGCTTCATGAAATTTGGGAGCAAGCCTTCTTGGTTTTTGCTTTACAGGTCGATAATTGGGATTGACCCGCAGTTTATGACATGCAATTGATGGATCTATACCAGGCATATCGATATACGACCAAGCAAAAACATCTTTATTACTTGAAAGAAAATTTACAAAGTTATTGAACTTATCTTCTTTCAACTCTGCACCTACATAGATATATCTCGGGTCATCTTCTGACCCAATGTTCACGCGTACACCTGGATCAGTACTTCTGAGATTAAGCTTGGGGGAGCTCGTTTGCTCCTTCTGTAGTTGCTATTTGGCAGGTTCAGTCTTTTCTTTGGATGGGCTCTTTGACTTGTTGTTGCCCTCCTGAGCTTCTGTTGTGATCGGGCTCTTTCCTTTGTTGTCAGCATCCTTGCTTCCAGAGGTGGATGGCTTTGATGGTGGTACTGCTTCAATAATGCCATGGCATTCCTGTGCAGCGTTTTGGTTACCACGAAGTTCCATTATCCCATGAGGTCCGGGATAACGGAAGACTTGGTGATATGTTGACGGAACACCTCTCATGGCATGTATCCACTTGCGACCCAGAATCGCATTGTACTTGCTTGCTATGTTAAGGATGCTGAACTTGGTGGTTACAACAACCTTATCTTCCTTACGGCCCACAGTGACGGGCAACAGAATTTCACCCTTAGGGTCCTCCCTTGAACTGTTGAAGCCTAATATGGGGGTGAAATCAGGGATGAGAACTGAATCGGGCAACCTCATGTCTTTGAATGTTCTGTACATGAGTATGTTGCATGATGCGCCAGGGTCGATGAGCACCCTCTTGATGATGTAGTCAGCTATTCTCAGCTCGACAACAAGGGCATCGTTGTGAGGAGTGACGACCTTGTTGAGATCGTCCTCGGTGAAGGTAATGTCGGACTCTTGGCGGGCAGGGATGTTGATGCGAGCTGCTCGGCCAGTAATGGAGTAGACATGATGAAGATGTTCTACCCTTCTTTTCTTGTCCCTTGATACGGGGGTGGAGTCGTATTCGTAAATCATGTATACGACATGACTCTCCGACTCACTGTCGCTGTCGATCTTGTTTGCGACCTTCTTGTTGATCTGGTCGCGTAGGTCACCTGTTGGACCTAGACGTTGTGAGAGGCTACGCCCTCTGCTGCGTGCTGGACTTGCTGAGGCCGATCTGGCCTTGCTCTGACTTCTTTTTGGGGAACGGGGAGGCGTTCTGGACTCCTTCCTCGCCCGCTTGCCTGTGGATTCCTCATTCCTTCCGAGGATCCAATTGTTGAGCCTTTTTTCATCGGCCCATGCTTGGAGAGCGCGTTTCAGAACGCGACAGTCATCTGTTTGATGACACCGTACCTTGTGGACTTTGCAGTACGGTCGACCAGATGTATCCTCCAACTGTGTGAAGGTGGGAATCTTGCACCAATGGTTGTGCTTGATCCGCTCGTAAATATAACCGGCTGGTCGTGTGAACCGGTGATACTCTTGTTGCTCAGTAGGCAACGACTTACCCCTGAACCTCTTGCCATCTGATCGAGGTCGCTTGGTTGAGTCAGACTCCACATTGCTAACTACGTGATTCTTCTCCCTCCCAGTGAGGGCTTCCTCGAGCTTGATATAACGATCTACCTTTAGGTAGAGCTCGTCCAGCGATGAAGGTCGCTTCATTGCTAGCGACTTGTGGAGGTCGGACCCCTGGGTCAGACCGTGAGTGAATGCGATGGTTGCAAAGGTCTCGTGCTCCTTTGCAAAATCCTGAATTGAGTGTAATTCAGACTTAAAACGAGCAAAGAAAACGCTTAGTGACTCACCATCTCGCTGCTTGACCTTGAAGATGGAATCGATGGTGACTGGGCACTTCTTGTTGTGGATGTAGAAGATGACGAACTGCTTCTCGAGCTCTGCAAAGGAGCTGATGGATCCTGATTTCAAACGGTGAAACCAGTCGAGAGCAGGTCCGGTGAGACTAGACTGGAACAGCAAACACAAAAGGTGATCCTCCTTGATCAGAGGAAGAGACTTCCGGAATCCCTTGACGTGGTCGGTTGGATCTCCGACTCCGGCATACTGGTCGAATTTGGGGGCGTTCAGCTTGTTCGGCAGATCATGTTCAAGGATCTCCTTGGAGAAAGGAGACTCCTGGAACTGCTGGAGGGACTGTACAGCAAGTTGCTCCGCGGTGTGGCTCTTGGAGTGGTGAAGGAGAGCCTGGGAGGCTTTGAACTCCGCCAGTTGTTGACTGAGTTGCTCGTACTTCTGATTGGAATCATCAGCAGGAATGACTCCATGTCCGCTATTTTCACCTTGTTGAGGGTTGGACTGTGCGGCTTTCAGACGTTCATTTTCTTCCTGCAAACGTGTAATTTGTGCCTGCAGATCTTGGATAGTTAGCTCCTGATTAGCCATCTCTACGGGTGATTTTTGATTTTGGGTGGATGGGTTTGGGTTTTTCGAATTATATCGAATTCCTTGCAGTCGGTGCCAAATGTATTAACCTATTTCTAGATTAACGCATTAACTGGGTCAGGTCGCTAGGAAGACTCGACCAAATGGGGATGTTTGAAATCGGGGTGGCTGCACCTCGTTGAGATCGAGATTGCCTACGTACTCTAGCTCGGGGGAATTGAACTTAGAGATCAAGCCATCGTAGTTCTGTTTATATAGAAGATAGAAGGGCGTGGATCGTGGATCTTGCAGATTCTCCGCCATCATAATGAGGATTAAATGTGTAACGCGCGTGGATCATCCCTGTGATTTAATTATGTAACTGACGAGAATATTCTGTGCATTGAATGAGAGCACGTGTGTATAAGCAGGCCGCTGCTCATTATGAGGTCGAGCTGTTGTGGTCGAGCTATTAGCAGGTAGAGAGCGTGGCGACCTGATGGATGATGACTGTGCCACGTGGCTGCTTTTAATTGGTTGAAGTATGTAGTACCCCTACAGTTTGTATAATGCTTTTGAGAATGGAATTACAGCTGACCAAGTAAGCATCAATTATATGCATTTCTTTCATTTATAATCACAGAAGAATTTGGAATAGTACTGGCCTATAGCTTTTCCAAAATCTAAACTTGTCTTGTTTTTTTCTGTGCTCTTTCTCACATAACTAGTAATTAGTGTGTAACAAATATATAATTATATAAAATGACGTTCATATGCTTTTACTAGCTATACTATATTTTAACACCACTTTTCTTCAGATTTTATCTACTTCTTTATAAGTTTTAAAATAATCTATATAATTCCCATATAGAGTTGTAGGTAATTTGGGTCTGTAAGAGATTTTTGTGCTTCGTTGTTATGACCTTTTGCTGTTTTGCATGTAATTTGAGTGATGTTCCAACGTAATGCCTGGCTAAGTTGCGAGATTTATGAGAAATAAAAGTATTGTTATTTTTATTCTTTCCCTTGTGTTAAAAGCTGACAATAATACCTACCAAACGATAGCAGGATGCAAGGCTGTTGTCTCAATAGATGAAGAACTGGTACGTAGTCAAGGAAACTTCAGAACAACTCCACTGATATAACCTAAGATTCCAGTTTGAAATTCGAATCTAGTGTATTAATGAAATAGTGGTTTTGTCGGTCAATAAAAACAAGAAAAATTACTCTAGTGTAGGTCCCTAAAAGGCTAAAACATTAAAAGGTCACTGAGAAGTCATACTGCCGATGGACCACTCATATGCGCTGTTTCTTTTTTAGAGTTTGTGTACATGTGCAGGTGCCAGCTGAGCTCAGTTGGTAATAGTAATACCTCTGGGCGATGATACCAGAGGTCTGGGTCTGGGGTTTGATCCCAGGCAGTGCCTCTTTGAGTTGCTGATCTCACTAAAACAAGCTTGCTAATCTAAAATAAAAATAAAAAAGGAGTGTGTACATGCAAAAGCCACACACATGCATGGTACAGAGCCTTGTGAAATTTCTGATTTTGGGCTTCTTTTGTATTTATCTTTAGTCAGAAAGGAATTTATATTTTTTAGCATTTGCCAACGATTTAGAAAACAGGCATCTTAATTTTATGTTTGCACATTTTTTAAGAGACTATCCGTTTTGAGAAAATTTGGGGATCTCAAATGAATTGATGGGATAGCAACCGTGAAAGGTGATTTGATCTGGATATTTGCACATGGGGTTGAAGAGTGAAAAATCAACCACGGATCTGATTGCGGGATGTTTTTTGAAGCCAAGATGCAGAAGAAAATTCTTTAAAAGTAATCCATCTTTGGCATTCACTTTGAATAAGAAATTTGCAGATCCTAGATGAAACAAGCCCAGTTGAATATGTTTCAGACCAGACCATATCTTCTGAAAGGAAGCCTGTTGAGCTTTCTTTGAAGAGTCTCAACTTCTTGTTTTCTATATAATTCACCACAAACCAGGGTTTAATACAACAAACCAAATTTCAAACCACTACTTAAAAAACAAAATTGAGAAAACAGAGTCTCTGTGTCTGGATTCGAGTGGAGAGGAGGCTAGAGGAAGCATAGTGGAGAGTTACAGCAATTATAGTGTTAAAAGTCAGTGGAAAAAAACACCACTTTGTCTATCGAATTTCACACCAGGATGTATGGATTTTGAGATTACTGCATTGAGACAACTATGTTATATGTCATATAGAAGTTGAAATGGATCTGTTATCTTAGTTTTGTGTTATTGAGGTATCTTTTTTTTTTTTTTTTTTTTTCAATTATCAAGGTATCAGTTTTGAATTCAATTAAGGCATTGAACTTATTTAAGCTGTGTCATGTTGTAGTGATTAACTTGTTACATCATGCATTTGCAGATAATCTCTTTCCTTCAGCAGAACGCACATCCTCGTGTTGCAGAGAAAACACCATCTGTACCAGAGAATGTTACAGACCAGGTAGTTAAACATTCCAAAGTGATTTAAAGTCCTTATATGTGAGGTTGTTTGTGTCTATCTCCGAAGCCTCAGCGTACTGAGTGGATTCTTGCTGTTCCCATATCAAATAGGAGCAAAGAATATAATCATGTCCAACGAAAAAGATGGGGAGTTCGTTTAGAAATTCGTAGTCATTATATGGGCTGCCTTTGTTATGAGCTTAATTTGTATACCAGGTGGAAATATATATATATCTAGATTTTTTTTCTTAGATATATATATATCTAGATGGTGGAGATATAGTACAAGTGTGTAACATATTTCCCCTCATCTAGCTAATGGTGTAAAGATTTGCAATAATTTGATAAGTGAGATCTATTTTGATTTGGACAGATACGGCTGTGGGAGGCAGATCTTAATAGGGTCGAGATTGTCTCATCTAATTTCTATGAAGAATTCCCTTCTAGGGTAACCATTTCACCTTTTGGTACAGTCTAACTTCAATATCATACTTTGATTGGATTTGTGAATCCGGAGTTTGTTTCTTGCAGGATGTTTTTGAATCTGCTTGTGACTATGCAAGAGAGAATGGTGGCCATTTATGGGAAGATTCAAAGCGAATGCGCCTTATAGTCAACGCAGAAATACACATGCAGATGCGAGAGTATCTCCGACGTCAAAAGTAGTAGTGAATATCTCAGTTGAAATAGGGTAAAAAGAAGTGTCGTATACAAGCATTCAAAAGCAAGACTGCAAAGAATATCCATCGTTTGAGGAAGATTGTTGAGAGTCAACTATGCGAGACCTCCAGTAGTGTTTGGGTTGGTCTTTGAGACGCATACTGATATATCTTAAAAAGTATGATGGCCTTTTCGAGACACGCATCTGAAGGAAGCTCAACCATGGCATAAATCCCTAGTATGTGGATTGGTTTTCTATTTGGGTTTGTGTTACATAGAAAAAGAGTTGGGTTCAACATATAAAACAAAAGGTGTAAAATCTTTGCTTTTCTGTAGATTTTGTTTAGATTGGAGGAAGATGTTTATCAAGATGTCTAGTCCTAGGAGAAAGATGTGGGTAGAACGTTTGTAGTAATTATGAGTGTGGTGTGCTATAGAGAAATTTCTAGTGACTATGAGTGTAGTGAGGTGATAAGATTATAGTTGGGATTATTATTATTATTGTGTTTTGTTTTATAATTGTTGATGATATTTGGATGAATCGAATGATTTGTTATTGAATTGAATGATTGATATATTGATGAATGAGTTCAGGTCACTGGTTTATAGGTTTTTTAATGGATGAATATGTTGCAGATTTTTCATATTGTGATAAGCATTGTAGTTGGATTTTGATTTTACTTAGTTCTAATTCTTCTTCTGTTGTATCTGAATGTGGAATTTCATTCTTTAAATGACGACACTATTAGACAGGAATGTGATATCTCGCTGTGTAATATGTTTAATATGTTACTAAAGTTGTGGATGCTTGGGTTTGAATTAAATTCCTTGTTAAATACTAGCCCCTATCTGAGTCATTTCTAGTTTTGGAGGTTGGACTTTTTATTACATTTGCTAAATAATTACAATGCCCTCTTGGTATGTTTCAGGTTGCTAAGTAGGAACTGCTTGCTTTTCTGAGACCTTTGGTTAGCAGCTAGCATTGAAGGAAAGGTCACATTGCAAGAGAAGCACCACTAATACTAGGTATACTTATCTATGCTTCTTATACTAATAATAAGAAGTAGATTTGTTTTTGTATCTGATTGTATATATATTAATGTTTCAGCCAAGTTAAGCATGCTTGTATTCAAATGAAACTTGTGTATTGATTTATGTCTCTGACATATTGACAAGTGCTAATCAACAAACCTTTAGTAGAATACATAATTTAATCTTGTCTTGGAAATTCATTGAGTTCTTGAGTTTTGTAATGGTGGCATGATCATCTGGTTTTCTTCAAGAAAAAACTTATCTGACAACTGAGTGGTAGATGAACTTATCTTCATTCATTAATGCAGTAAAATGACACACGCTATAGCGAGCAGTTCCTTCCAAGGTTTATCAAGTTCAAGCTCAAGTGATGATGATTTCGATGAGGACATGATAGATTTATTAATGATTAGAAATGTATTAGAATATGAGAGCCTCTTTGTGGATAAGACTCCTTGTAGGACATCAATTCTTAGGGGCAAGGAATATATTCTGGAAGTATTAGAAGGAAATCCTACAAGATGTTTTGAAAGTTTTCGCATGAAGCCACACGTATTTAGAAATTTATTTGATAGGTTGAAAATGATGAAAGTACTACAAGATCAAAAAGATGTCAGTGTAGAAGAAGGTCTGGCTATGGGGTTAGCAATATTGGGCCATGGTCACAAGCAAAGAATTGTGGCTGAGCGATTTCAACATTCAACTGCTACGGTGCACAAATGGTTTAAATGGACAATCAGAGCATTAGCAGCTTTAGGTACTAATTTGATTAAGCCAGTGAATAGAGGACAAGTGCAACCTGAAATTCAGAATAATCGAAAATGGTATCCATATTTCAACGTATGCTAGTAAATATGATTTTTATAATTATGCATTTGTAAGTAAATTATTATTATTTTCTTTAATAAAAATAAAAATAATTTATATCAATAACTTGTATATCTTGTTGTAGAACTGTATCGGGGCTCTGGATGGTACTCACGTAGCGGCTTGGTCTCCGGCATCCAAGCATACAACCTTTCGGGGTAAAAAATCAGCTCTTATCACACAAAATGTCATGGCTGCTTGTTCTCAAGATATGATGTTCACTTTTGTGTACACTGGATGGGAAGGGACCGCCCACGATTCTCGTGTGTTTCTTGGTGCATTGACTAGACAAGAAAATAATTTTCCACTTCCTCCTGAAGGTAAGAGATTTATTCTTTTTTTTTGCTAAGTGTTGCTTATAATCGTATCTTAGTTGTATATGGATCTTGCTGTCTAAGATGAAATTTCGGAATATACGCTTGCTCTTATTTTGTCGTAAGTTAGAGCATAATTAATAAATTATTAAATTAATTAGTTACTTCGAAGTTATGGATGTCTTTGATATATACTGAGTTTACAATTTTGAATTGTAGGTTCTTACTATGTTGTAGATGCTGGCTATCCAAACATACCTGGATTTTTAGCCCCCTACCGTGGCGAGCGGTATCACTTCCATGATGACCAAATGCAACAACAAATCACAAGAAAGCGTGAGTTATTCAACCACCGACATTCGACCTTGCGCAATGTGATAGAAAGGGCTTTTGGTGCATTGAAAGCAAGATTTCCCATTTTAAAATCAATACCTAATTACCCTCTTAGACGACAAAAGTTAATTCCAATAGCATGTTGTACTCTACATAATTTTATTAGAATGGAGGATAGAGCTGATACATTGTTTACCATGTATGAAAGGGAAGGATTAGTTATTGAGGATGAGTTAGGTTTTGATGTGGTACAAGAAGGTATTGAAGTGGATATGTCCCAACAAAACCAGATGGCTGCAGTGAGAGATGTTATTGCAAATGAGATATGGGATGACTACAATCGTCGTTGATTTTTTTATGTACTACAGGATGTTGAATTTGTAACACGATGAATTGTAGTTTGTTACAACCTTTTTATGTACTACATGATGTTGAATTTGTAATACGATGAATTGTAGTTTATTATAACCTATTTATGTACTACAGGATGTTGAATTTGTAATACGGTGAACTGTAGTTTGTTACAACCTATTTCGTGGACATGTATATTATTAAATATGTTCTTTTTATTATGTTTATATTGTTGTTTTGGTTTGAAAAAATGATTTGTACAATTTATTTAATGGAATCTCGCTCAAGCTTGTTATATGTCTTTTACGTTCAAGCTTGTGTAATTCTTTGAGTTTATCAATAAAAGTTATTATTTTGAGAAAAAAAAAGTTGTTAAAAAAAATAGAAAACAGAAAACAGTTTTCTAATTTTTAAAATCAAGTGAACACGTTTTCTAATTTTCCAAAATTTTCATTAGAAAAAGAAAACTAGAGATAGAAAAGAAAAATGGAAATGGAAAACTGAAAACAGTTTTCCCCAAGTAAACAGGCCCTTAACTTTTCAAAGTTTCTCTTACATTTAAGAGATTTTAAAGACCTTTTAACTTAAAAACATGAAATTGATAACCTAACACAGTTTTTATGTTTATATTTTATTTGTTGGATCCCATTGTCACTGTGTAGAGAAAAGAGAGATTTTGAACTTCACATTTACAGTGAAGTTTTTATAAACACTTTGAACTTTACATTTACAGTTAAATTTGTAAAAAAAAAACATTGGAGATGGCTAAAATAACACCATCTTACATTTATAAAAACAACCCACATGCAACTTGAATTTAAAAGACCATTGGAGGTGCTCTAAACCCTAAACAGCCCAGACAATTGAATTTAAGAGACCATTGGAGATGCTCTAAACCCAAAAGGCTTCACTAGAAAAAAAAAGGATACAGAGTTAATAATTTTCTTCACTTCTTATTAAAGTTTCCATTAAACATTCCACACCACCAACATTATATTAAGTTGAAACTGCATACAACCATTACGTGATGATTGATTGTATTTCTTTGCTTTGAATTGCATAAAATTTATGCTTGTAAAATAAGTACAATTATTCAGTGTTCCCTGGCAAACTTGTAATCTTCAGTTTATGCTGAAAAGAACTGTACCTACAACTGCTAAACACTGTTTTCTGAGAGAAATGGTTTAACTAAGCAGTCAAACACAACCCCCACCCATTCCGTCATGAAATATCTCAAATTACACCAGTTAAGCAAATTTCATAATAGAATATCCAAAAGAATATCTGAATGCTTTGACACATACCAGAGGAAAATTCAATAATATATATACCACAATGTTGTCATTTTCCCCATGGGATTGGATTCAACACAAGTGAGAGAAAAAAATTATAACCTGTAAAGTGAAACAAATACTTCATCCACTGCGTAAGAATTTCAGATATTTGTTGATCTGATGAGAAGGTTCCTAAAGATATCTAAGAAAAAATTTCAGATCAATGTCTGTATGTGAAAACGATAATGTGCACCAGTCAAGTGAAGATTCTGATGTGAAGTTAAAGCCTGAAGTAAAAGCAAATATGTAACACAAAAATTAGTGAACTGTACATAGCACTAGCAAATCCTTGGTGAAGATCATGTATATTAAATTAACACAGACGCAGCAGAGATTTAAGGTCTCCTGATACTCTCCTGGTTGTAACAAAGCACAAAAGAATACCCACAACGTGAGGAAAATTGATAGTTACCAGTAGTTTGATTAAATCAAAATCACATTTTGGAGACCAACAGTTCTTTCTTGAACGTTTAATTTTAGCTTCCATTACTCCAGCTTCACTCTGCCTTCTTCCTGATGTTGCTTCTCAGGCTCGGCAGGGAAATACTTAATCCCAACAAGATCACCAACTCGGCTGATAACCTGACACAGTTCGAACAAGGAATTGTAAAAATTACATTAACTAGGTTTTATCGTAAATCTAGCAAATAAGAAACATATGACAACTGCTTTATCTCAGATGCACATTGAAATGCCTTAAACGTACACATAAAAATGATCATCAAGTCCAATGACTTTACGAGATGCTTTCTATGTGCGTGCACAACACAAATAGATATATTGAAAGAAGGCCAATCATTGAGATGATATTAACAATTTGTCATCCAACATTTTGGCAGTTTTTAACTCGGAATAAAGAGGATAAGCAAAGATCCACAACAGGTTTTTATTGATAATTCAAACAGGCCTATTCGTGCCTATGCTCTATCCCAGCATTAGCGAGTGAAACTCTTATTCACCAGTGTGCTGTATTGTACAGTAATTGTTAACCTTTTACAATCTACTAAGATTCTGATTATCAATACAAAAAAAAAAATCAAATTTAGAACTTTCACAGGTCAGGTGTGATTTTGGTCTTTCAAACAAAAATAGTCACAGATCGTACTCAGATTCTACATCATAGTTCTGTAGTTACTTGTTAGGTACTTACGTTAATTGTGGGGTGGATGGTGGTAAATATGGAGGATGATGTAGCTTAGAAAATTACAATATAGACAGTGACCCTGGATTGGATCCAGCCTCTCAGATGAGGCCACGTGTCATGAGTCATGACAATGTTTGCCATGTCAATGGGGTATTGTTGGTACGGAAAAATCATATAAGTAGCCATGTCACTGTGCTGCTAATAAAACAAACAGTCCACATCGTCATGACAGAGGGGTTAATACCACTTGTTGAACTTGGAGACGATGGGTGCATAAGTTGCCTACTTATATAGGGACTTTGACAGAATGTCCTATTCTATGTTTAAAGAATTGAAGTATTCACACTTCCAGATTTAAGAGTTCAAATCCACATGTTTAACTTTTTGGAATCTTCTCACAAAACTGTTGAGAAGCATATCTTGGGTGCAAAAATGCCCTACCTATCAAGGAGTTGTGACAAAATGGCCCTTCTAAATTTCTATACTCATCATCCAAACAGTTGAAAAAATTTGAGCGTTCAAACTTGCGCTTTTAAGACTTCAAATCCTGCTATTTTACTTGATCAATTTTTATTTTTTAAATTATCAATAAAATGATGAAAAGTATATTTGGTCAGTAAAATAAAAAAATGTTACTAAGGCAAGTATGGTAGAGATGGTGACACCAAATACAGAAATACAGAGAAATGTTCTGGACCTTCCCATGAAACCATCTATGACATACATGTTACAACTAAAGAAAAACAACACAATACAAACTGTACCCTTGATCACAGCAATAACCTGCTCAAGCATAGCAATCAACCAGGATAACAATGAAACTCTAATGAAAATGGCTTGATAATATTTTGGTTCGTAATAATTTACACTTTTACCTTGTAAAATGTTTGGCTTAAAAAAATTTGATCCCGGGGAGGATAAAAATTTATTATTCATCTGCTGCTAATCACGCAATCGGATCGCTCCGTGACTGCTCCACGTCCAATCGTGCCTAGGCTTCATGCAAAGAGAAATTTTGCATATTGCAAATGGGAAAATGGCATGGGGCCTACTCGCAACATGACACACCAGAGAACACGAAGGATTAACAATGCAATGTCGAAGAAAGGTGCCCAATACATACTCACCCAAAGAACAAGGAGGACACATTCATCCACGTACTCGTTTGTCAAACCAAACAAGTTCATCATGACCCATATGGCCGCAGTGGCCATATTAGCAAAAAGAACCACAATAGGAAAAACCCGAACATTGTTCCTCTTACGCACATAAAACAAACAAGGAGCAAACTCTCTCTTGAAGAATAACATAGGGCGAATCCAATTATTATGGATTTAAGCATCAAAGTCTTGTTACTCATTAAAAATTATGCCAGGGAGAGGGATTGAATTGTTGGGTTGCAACAATGGTAGTACAGAAATGACGAACAATACAGTAACTGCCCATGTCATGCTAAATAACGCAAAGGATGTGCATCCCATCCTTAAAAAGAGGACTCCCTCGAGTAGTAACGAGGACATTTGTCATAAGCCAGTGTGCTACCAAGCCTTGGTTCAAGCCAGCCATTTAGTAGACAAAGTCGTCGTTAATGGTGAGCGACAAGATTGTCAAGGACTGAATCAATGATATAGGCCCAACATCATGAGTGACTTGGTTGAAAAGATCTTGCTCCAAGTCAATCCCAGTGACAACAGAAATGTCTTTGGAGATTGTATAATGGTGGTCCATTCCAATGCACCACGTAGACACTAAGTGGGGGTACCATGGAGTGATAAAACTGTTAGACAAGCCCATGATCATATATTGCTTCTCCTAGTAACCCATGATTGGCAATGAATCACCAATTTTGGCTTGTTTTCATCCTCTCGTCATGTTTTTTCAGATCAATTTCATAATGTTTTGAAATAGCTCACAATCATGAACCTAGAAAGGTTGTCATTGATAAAAGAAAATATAGAGTTTGTTTCGGGGAAGAACAATTGGGTCATTATGCTGATGATGTTAATAGAGCAAGAGGTGTGATTGTCTATTTGGGCATCCGAAAAAGAAAGTATATGATCCTGGGCTTGTCCAAAGATTTTATCATTCCTTGGTACCCACATTTGTGGCTATATGGGGCATTGAGATTTGAATCACCGTTATACCATTACCATCAAAAAAATGTATACTTTCGTTGGGATCAACTTGGAGCAACATCTACTCAACCAAGTCACTCTTGATGTTGGGTCATGTATCATAGATGTGGTCCTTATCAATAATCACACCGTTCATCGTTATACAACGATTTTATCTAGTAAATGGTTGCACTTGAACCAAGGCTCAATAGCACATGAGCTATATAACTCATGGATGGAGCGCGAGGCAGTGACCCTTTCCTAACCGCTCAGGGGGCGCTTCGGTCAGGCCACAATTGGGTTTCAATGAACATATTATATATAGTATCTTTTAGTAATATTGGTTATCTTTTAAAACCAAAACCAACTCCAGTTCAGTTAATAATAGCTAAGCCCACAAACTGGAAGTCCACTTTCTTTAAAACATAATCCCAAACCCATGTTGGAAAGTTTTAAATCCTAAACCTAGCTGCCTCCGTTTCACTGAAATGTTGAAGTGACTAAAGAATAAGATGAAAAGAAGAGGACTCACTTCAAGAGAGAGAGAGAGAGAGAGGCTGTTGTTGTTTCTGATGCATATGCATAAAGATAGCATGTGCAAGGCACATGCCTCATAGTTCCTGCAGATTCCTATTTGGATTAGAACATCCCTAGTAGTAGTTTCTATTTACTTAGCTTTCTAGTGTAGTTAGGATTAGGTTTAGGTTATTATAAATAGGGGATTGCAAACCCTATTAAGTAGGTTAGATTGAAGATTTGTTTATGTCTTGAGACATTAAATTCGTTTTTGTGAAGAGCCCTAGTTTTTGGGTGTTCAAACCATTTATTTAATTGGTGTTCTTATTATTGTTTGCTTCCGCTGATAGTATTACATCAAAATTGGTATCAAGAGCTTGTTTTTTCTGGGTTTAGAAGATAAAAACCTGATTTTTTTTACAAGAGCCGCGTTCATGTTGGTGATTTGAAGATGGGTTATCGTAGAAGAGGTCAAAGAGAGTTTTCGCCGCCGTCGGATCTTTGGAGTTTACAAGAATCGAAGCGTTATACCGATTCTGAATATAAAGCTCCCAACTTTGATCCTAGCCGCCGTTTTTCTCTTTCCAGAAGGTATGAACCTCCCTCTTCCTCTCGTTCCCCTTCTCCCCCACGCAGGCGACGTCATAGTTTGATGTAGGACATGTTAGGAGTTACTATTTTAATTCTAAGTATGAAATAGGTTCTAGAATATATTGTTTTAGGTCTAAGTATATTATATTAGGAATTATTATGTTTTTAGAAGTCGTTTAATTTAGAAGTCCTTTACTTGTTAAACAAGCTTCTTGCTCTATAAAAGAAGCTCTAGATTATTGTAATAGTTAGAGGTTGATTATTATTGAATTGAATAGAAGAATTGCTTCTTGAGTTATCCTTGTTTTCTTGCTAGATTATTCATCTATTCCTTCTTTTTACTTGGTGGAT
Source organism: Aquilegia kansuensis (assembly GCA_020826895.1). Taxonomy (NCBI): domain Eukaryota; kingdom Viridiplantae; phylum Streptophyta; class Magnoliopsida; order Ranunculales; family Ranunculaceae; genus Aquilegia; species Aquilegia kansuensis. The sequence goes on along the minus strand of CM037006.1, from coordinate 16,748,811 downwards.
TCCAAGCTTCACGTTCGTCTAGGTTCCTAACCCTATCTTCTCATCTTCTTTGAGAGATTCTTATCTCTTTCTTCTAAGTTCTACATTATAGTTATTATGACGATGGATATTATTCCCACCACCAGCAGGACACGCACCCTCCTCGATGTGGTTTTCAGCAACAATATGTTGCTTATGGTGCTAAATATTCCCATGGAAACCGTCCAAAGACTTATGATCACGATGGTCTTCGTAGTCGCAATTCTAAGGTTACTCCATATGGAGAATACCCACACTATATTGAATCTGAAATCGATTCTAAGAGCGATGAGTCCATGATTGATTATGAAGAAGATGAGTTTTCTGACGGGGAAAGTTATTATGAAGATAATTATTCAGATGATAATGATTCTTTGTGTGTTGAATATTCTGATGATGAAACTAGTGCAGAATTTGAGTTTGGTGATGCCCTCGCTAACAAGAGTTTGGTTGCAGCCCTTGCACCGTCAAACCTCTACACATCCACCTCAGTTGTTCACCCATCACAAGTTTCTAATAGCGACAACCAGCAGATTTTACTGCTGCAGCAGCGTCATGATCAGGATGATGCCTCCATGACATCACCAAGCATACGACAAGGTTTGAAGGAACTTCTAAATTGCTTTACTAAATTAAAAAGTCAATTTGCGTCTTTTAAGGAAGAATTTGTTAAAGAAGAGAAACGACTTGACAAAGAAGCGGAGATTAATTTCTTACTCAACATGTTTGAAGAAGAAAAATACGTCACTCGTACTCGAATTGGTGGTTTACAAAGTTACAATCTTGTTGATTTCTTTTCCGTTTTTGGTGATGATAGTGATGATACATCTAGTTTTGTGTCTCTTGAGTTAGAAGTTGCATGTGTGGATCAAGTAGAAGATTTGATTGAAAAATCTGCAAGGGAGATAAATAAGAAGTTCTATTTGTTGCCCAAGCAAGGAAACCTGGTTGTTGTCCATGACAATGGTAAAGAGGATGAACGTTCTCGGAATTTCGCTCATCACTCCCATGAATCGATGAATTCCATTGATTCCGACCGACAAATTGATGATTTTTATCATCCCCACAAATTCCTTCCCATAAAAGTAATTGGTAATTTGTTTGGTGGTTATGTTGATCCTTATCTATTCCAAGATGAGAATGGATTTTCTCCATGGAGGGACAAACACCTTCAATTCTTATTTCTTGACATGCGGCTATATTGTTCCAATCAATTGGGTTGTCCTAATGATGCACCTATGACATTAATGCCCATCATTCTTTCTGCGAGCAACTATCTGGGGAAGATTCATGGCCGGATTTTCTGCACCAACGTAAGGTTGAGGTTGATGTACAAGAGTCGTTTTGAACTTTGGAGGATGTTAGTACACAAACTCGAGGACGAGTTTTTTTCAAGTTGGGGGGATTTGATGCATATGCATAAAGATAGCATGTGCAAGGCACATGCCTCATAGTTCCTGCAGATTCCTATTTGGATTAGAACATCCCTAGTAGTAGTTTCTATTTACTTAGCTTTCTAGTGTAGTTAGGATTAGGTTTAGGTTATTATAAATAGGGGATTGCAAACCCTATTAAGTAGGTTAGATTGAAGATTTGTTTATGTCTTGAGACATTAAATTCGTTTTTGTGAAGAGCCCTAGTTTTTGGGTGTTCAAACCATTTATTTAATTGGTGTTCTTATTATTGTTTGCTTCCGTCGATAGTATTACATCAGTTTCTTTCTTGAGAAGAAGAAAAAGAAGAAGAGGAAAGAGACTTACAAAGAGTGGATAGAGACAGAGAAAACAGAAAAAGACGATCTAATCTCTTGATTCTTTTCTATTTTCTTTATGTTTTAGTGGGCTTTAGAATTAGGCTACCCAGAAACACCTTTATATCAGGTCTGCCTATGCAGAGGCGGAGCGCCCAGCCAGACCAAGGCAAGGCGGTGTGCTTCATTTCTATAGCCTAGGTGGCACTAAGGCGGCGCCCATGACAGCACAACACTACGTTCTTGGTACTACTCAAGGGAGTCAGCTTTTATGTGATACACATTCTTGGCCTTTTTCAACATGAAATGGTGGTTATGGTATTATATGTCGTCTCAATACTATCATTATTGAGGAAAAAAGTAATTCAGCCCCTCCCTAGCATTGTTATGAAGGTTTTGCGTCAATAGAATACACCCCCCCCCCACTCTTTACCTTTTTTTTTATGAAGTCCCGGTCTATTATCGACAGCTTGAATTTTCAGATTTAGGAGAACTAGGATTCAGAGCCTTTGCCATCGAGCCCACTCAATTTTGGATTGCAGGACCACGAGCTAATGGGGTATCACAGATACCAACGGTGTATTAACATTATGTGGAAGGAATGGCCTACTTTATGGATGCGCTTCGCGTACAGTTGCCACTTAAATAGGCCAGTCCCTCCTTCACCTGAGGAGGCAGAGCCTACAGACCGTCGTCGACATCACGGAGATTAGTATCCAATTCGAGAGTCTTCGAGTCATTTGCTTGTAATCGAGTCAATTGTATTCTTTCTTAGTCGAGTCATTGGTTCTTTTGAGTCTTTGCTTTCATTGACTTATAATTTAAATTTAATTTGAATCTAATGAAACGAACAATCATCGAGTCACCACTCCTACTTATACAGCTATACTTAATATTTATAATTCAACTGTCATTTTGAGCTTAATATAAATTTTGGATTTAGGGATTCAATTTTGAAAACATGGGTCTCTAAGGACTTTAAACTCATATTTGTATAAACATGGGAGCTAGGGTTTTGATTTCAATATTCACCATGTATCTCGACTAATAAGGAATCCAAATTAGGGTTTTAAACCTAATGGGGACATCTTTTGCATGCCTAATAATATCCCTTTAAATCAGAGTTCAACCAAGGCAATTTTTATTTTCACATGTATGCCCAAATCTTGAGTCGAGATCTTAGAAGACTGAATCCACTTTGAGTCGAGGTGCGGGCAGACATAACATCAGAGTTATTTTGTTGCTATTTTCTTGGTTTATTTCCTGACCTTTCCATGGATTCTTCTCCCAACTTGACCTATGATGCTAGTGCCCTCGGGTTCATGTCGAAACAATGCTTTCATGAGACCATTTGGTAATTTCATTTGTGAATTGTAATTTGTGAAAAGGTTTATGGTTTGAGTTGGGATGCTTCTCTCTTGATAAACACTGTGGTATACTTTCTATTTCTTAAGCAAAAAAAATTATGATGTGTTGCCAACAGCCCAACAAATCTAGATAGAGCAAGAAGTCACGATTAAAATTGTAATCTTAGAAAAATCATACATATATCAAGTCAAATCAAAGAAAAAATCGCATCTCGCAAAAATCGTACATGATTTTAGAGAGAATCGGAAATCACGATCTTACTCTTGAGTCTAATAATCACCAGATCTGCTTTGAGGATGCTACACAAATCTTTTTCGAGGTTGAAGACGAGCCAAAGATGAAAAATATTATGATACTGTGCTACGCAACTGTACATATTTTTTTATAAAATCGTTCTATTTTGATACTTTGGCCGATAATGACACTCAAGACCAACTGAAACAAAACTTAACAAAAAAGAAAACCCCAATGAAAATGAGAAATTCCAAGTCTTTCTAACTTACCAAAAACTCCAAATGATAAAAAATGAATAATTATTATTATACATATAGAAAATAAATATTATATCAAAAAAAGTTTAACATGCATGATTTGAATTACGATACGACTTTGAATTACAATTTTTATGATTTGTGGATTTTAGGAGGGCTTCATTGTCAACCTTCAAGGCACACTTGTGAAGTTTGTTGTTTACAACAATCAGATTGCCTATGTTGCGTGATATTTTTAAGGTGGATAAAGATTCCGGCACATACGCGATAACGATAACTGGATTTGCCCCATGTCTTTCTTTGCGAGAGTTTGCTCCTAGTTTGTTTTTACGTGCATAAGACGAACGTCGTTTGGGTTATTCTTAGTGCACTACGGCCATATGAGTAATGATGAAATTGTTTGGTAACCCAACTTCAAGCACATGGATGAGTGTATCCTTCATGTTCTTTGGGTACTTATGTATAAGGCACCTTTCTTCAACATTTCATTCTTTGTGGTCTCCGCTCAGCCAATGTTGAGCACTCGAGTGTAAGCCCCACCATGCCATTCTCCCTTCCACAATACACAAATTGCTCTTTGCATGAAGCCTAGGCTCCACCGCATGTATAATGATTGGCAATGGATCGGACACATGGACCAATGCAACTAGGTGATTAGCACTTCACAGCAAATGCATGGAAAGGACTTATGGTTGTCTATTGCTCAAAACAAGAATCCACGGATTATCTCATTTACAAAGACAAATTCCACGTATAGGAGGAATATTCTCATCTGCAAGACTGCGTACGTCAACACATTCCACGCCTGTTGACCAGTAACTATACTCTTCTTCTCTAGGCTATTCCTGGTCTTTCTCCATTAACCAAATGAAGGCACTTGACGGCACTTTTCAGTCAAAAGCCTTCTGCAGGTTATGGCAGGGTCCCGAGTTACTGATCCTGCAATCTTTTGTATCACAACACAACACGCATGGACTTCGCTGAAAACGTCTTGTCTGTAAGACTGTAACCCTACAAGCAAATCCAGCTTCTGCAACTCCCTTCCAAATGTTGTTCCAGAATACGCCCTTTTATTATGATATTAATATATGACAATGACGAAAAGCTTAACTCCTAAAATTCTGGATTTGGAAGATATTGGAATTTACTATGCCCACTTCCAGGGGTATTTGTACTTGTTGCACGCACATCCGTTCAATCTCTTGATGATATCCGTAATAGCTCTCTCTCTAAAAGCTCAAGCTTTTAAAGAAACTAATGTTCAACAAAAGGCAAATTTGAGTAGGGCTCAATGATGTGACATTTTTTTGCTATTCTTTGGTTGGGACTCAATGAGATCAACAAGATTGAAGTTGAAAATGAAAGAATACCAGATGAAGCTCCAAAAGAAATGTCCATCAGTATAACTTAAAGGCTCAATGACTGCTTCATTTTTTTCCCCTTTTTTTAAGAAGATATAGCATATTTAATACATTTCATATTGTGTTATGCTATGTTTCAACTTGTGGTTACGGAAATGACAAAATTATTAAGTTCGAGTTTTGGAAGCATAACTTCATCAAACAAGAAACTTTGGGAGATGCAATCATGGAACCATACACAATTGGAAATTAAGAATACTGTCTAAACATAAAAAAAAAAAAAAAAAAAGCAAAAGCAAAAGGAATATTATTGCAGTGGATTAGAACTAACCTCCAAGCCTTTCATCAGGTCTTCCTTGGTATGAGAAGCAGATATGCAGATACGTGCCCTAGCTAGCAGTAATGGGGTTGCAGGGAAGGCAACTGTCACCACAGCAACCTACAACATGACCAAATAATTTCAATAAAAAATGCAGTCAGATGCCAATTCTATGTTAAATTAAAAACCAAAAACCTATACGTTGCACATGTGGCGTCGTCACGTAAAGGGTTTGGAGAACTACCCCTTGTTAACTGATTACCAACAAGTCTTGTTTCATTTTGATAATATGGATTTCTGCTTGGTTTAGCCAACCTTTGATCCCGAGAATGGCTCTCTAAGCACCATTCATTGCATAAGGTTTTGTGTTTGCTTCTGTACTTAGCCATGATCTTTATGACATTGCAATGCAGCGTGAACTTGGTTGGGCCTGTCTTGAACAATGCGTGCCAGTCATGTATGCAAATTCTTAGTTATCCTCCTGTTAACTTCGGCCATACCCATCTCTCTTTGATTTTTATATTTGGTCTTGCATTTTCCTTTGTTTTGTCATTCCATGATCATAGTGTTTGCTCTTTGAGCTGTGTTTTGTTCGTCCACACTCAGTAATGTACCTCTAGATGCTATTGCCATACTTATTTGAAATTGCCACAACTAAGCCCCATTCACTATGAGTCCACTAAACCCAACAATTAATTGAAATTGCCACAACTAAGCCCCATTCATTATGATTCTTCTGCTCTCCTGTGTTTGATTAGTTTAGCAATTGTTTAAAACAAAGAGGATTACCATTAATGTAATACTTAGTCAAGGTGTTTTAACTAATCCTTAAACTCACTTCTTGTGAGTCTACTAATCCCAAAGGCTAATAAGTAATAATTCTTCTGTCTAGGCTGCCATCCTTAGGATGACATCCATCTTGACAGCCCATCGAGTCCGTCCATCAAGTTCAGATCAAATGGTCTGGATATATTCTAATACTATTAGTAAAAAATTAAGGATAATTTTGGCATATATCTCTTTCTTCTCTTTCTCGTCTCTAATGAACCGAGCCGAGAGCAATAGAAACTTAAATCTTTTTTTTATGAAGAATTGAAACTCAGATTTTAGCATCTTACAACAAATCAATGTATGTTATCAAGAAGTCAATATCAAAGGGGATTTAATTCAAATAAAAACAGATTTTTATAAATGATGTCAATGACAACAATTCAGTATTCAGAATGAACACCCTCAAGCTTCAGTTGCTCATTTAGATATTCTAAAGTCTTTCCAAAGAAAATAATTATTTGAAAGTTTGCAAGTGTTTGTTTGTTCTTTTTTTTTTTTTTCTTTTTTTTGCAAAAGCAAGCTGGGGTTAGGCGGACCCCTACCAGTGTTTGTTTGTTCTTGTTCTAAGAGATACCCAAATCAATGAATTAATATGATGAACTTATCTTTCCTTCATCTTCTTATATTTCTTTGCATCATATTTGAATGTAATTCGAAGACCCTATCAATTTTGATTTTGCCAAAATCATCAAAGAAGATTGATTGATTATTTCCCATTTTTCAATCAAATCAAAGAATAAAAGGCTGAATTTGTTTTCTGATTTTTGGCATTCGTTATAGAGTGCTTCCAACCATCAATATAACCAGGTTGAAGCATGGTATTTGATATTCATGATTGTAAATTTGTTAATTTTGGCTTTTTAAGTTTACATTGATAATTCATTGAATTTAGGGCTTTCCACTATTGAAGTCAAAATTAAAGTCTAATTTTAACCTGAGAACTGACTTTTATCTTAATTAATAAAAAGATGTGAATAATGAGAGAGTTTGAAACTGCATTAGGGAGGAGAGAGAATTAAAGAAGTAACGAGAGACAGGGAGAAGACAGTCGGGTTAAAATGACAGGTTTGGTGGGTGGGTACAATTGACCCACTAAAAACCCATTTTTACGGTGATCTTTGTATGTTTTATTAAACTTTAACACTTTTTTTCCTAAAACATCCCTGGTCCGCATGCGGACGGACCGTACCAGAGACGCTCTGTATATATATATAGTGTATGAGAGCACTTCTTGATTAAACACAGGTGAAATTCACATTTTAGACAGCTAAAAAAATAGTGGTACTTACATTTTGTCTAAGGCACTCTCGAGAAAATGCAGGAATTTTGGCAGGATTATAAAGCATTATTGGCATCACTGGTGAGTCATTATCCCCAAGAACCTCAAAACCCATCTTTTGCAGTTCTGACCTGAAAAAGTTGCTGTTCTCACGGATTTGTGCAAGTTTTTGAGCTCCTGTACAGATACTAATTTGTTCAGCCATAACAACTTTACCATGAAATGAGATAGTAATCATACTTAAAATATTCATCTGAGCAGCCAACTTTGAGCCATGGCACAACCATCAATTTTCAAAAATTTAACCGTAACAAGAAACATCACAAATTCTGAAGTTTCGTATACAGTGTCAAGACTTCGGCATATCTCGTCTAAAAGTAAGATGATATTTTGTGAGGTCTCAAGAAAATTTTCAAGTATGGTAGCAATCATGGAATGATCACATTACGACCTAGAACAGGTTGGAAGGGGGTCGGGTAGGAGAGGGAGATCCAATGCTACTTTGTGTGCTCCAATTGGGTCCACTTTGGGCCACTAGTAAGCCAAACGCTTGTTTCATGGACGGTCTACGAGAAGAAGAGAGTTCATAAAGGTAGAAATAAGTTGCAAACTTGCAATGATGGCATATAGTTTAACCGGTGGGAATCCAGGTGTTACAGGTGAAGGGTAATGTAGAAGCCGCTGTCTGATCTCTCATTTAGCTAGCTTCGTGATACAATTTATAAATATATCAATGAATACATATCTACTGCAAAGAGAAAAGAAAGAATCTACTGATACAAACATCATGATAAGAGACTGGAAAAGGGAATGTCTTTTAATACCTCTACTAGAACCATCTTCTCCTAGAATAACCTGAATGGCTGATAAAATTTGTTGCGCGGCAGGAGGTGAGATTGATGTGGCATATAGATGAGCTGGGCAAGTGGACTTCAGGTATTCGATAAGTTCCTGAATATAACAAAACATAGTTTACTGAGTCACAAAAAATACTTCAAGGTCAAGCTCATGCAAGTTAGAACCATCATCCACCTAAAACTGTTTCCCTAAAACCTCTAAACATTCCCTCAGCCTTCTTCCTTGTACTTCCCTTGGCTTTTAAAGACTTTTGTACTTTACTAATCCGGTAAAATATTCATGGTAAAGAAACAAGGAAATGAGAGCTTTATTATAAACTGGTAAGTGGTGCCGCCAAGCATGTGACACACATTATTTATAGAACAGCAACCACTGGAAAGTCCACATCTTTTTGTAGTTTCGATTAAGAACAAATATAATGAACTATTATTGTCATAAAATGTCAGCGTCATGGTATACAAATGCCCCGCAAACCATTGATCAATATTTAATCAGACGATGAACTCCTTGATGTTGTGTCCGTGTGCCAAGCACATTAAAAAAATGATTTTGATGTGTGACTCGCTGAAAACTGAAGTCACGGTTGCCGTATAATATATGGACTTTAAGAAAGTGCCACCTCAGACATTTCTAGATTCTAATTGATAAATGAAAAATGTGTCAAAATTCAGAAAAGGGTGCATTGTTGGGAGGTTCTGTAAAATATGCATACTATCCATTTAATCTACCATCCAAACAGAAACCTCATGCTGTATGACTTTGTAAATTATGGCACCTTCATTGATAGACTAATCATATTCTTAGCTTATTAAAGGTAGAATGGAGATCAATGAAACCTTTGATCCTGCAATATAACCACCACATGATCCGAATGATTTTGTAAACGTTCCCATCATGATATCCACATCAGCCGTATCGACTCCTAAGAGCTCACAAACACCCCTTCCTGTTTTACCAACTGCTCCGATGCTGTGTGCCTCATCCAAATACGTGTAAGCCTGTCAAATGAAAAAAAATACCCATATGAGAATGGAATTGAGCCTCTCATTTTTTCATGAAAACTATAGAAGATCGCGGCTGCTGAATAATCGAACTGTAAAAGAAAATCGAATATAGTGTGAACATTCTACTAAAAGCTAAATATACTACTATTTCGTGTGCAAAACAATGTGTGACAGCATCTTCAGAAAGCCCAAAACAAAGATTACTGGACTGCATAGACTTAGATGAAACTTAATCTTCTTAGTTTGACTCTGGTATTCAGAACAATGTCTGCAGAAAGAAAGAACATCATTCTAACCGAAAAGTACCTTATACATATATTATAGACTACCCAATTGTTCCTTTCTTAATACATAATTAATCCAATATAGCAAATAATATATGATCTGCCAATAAGTCGTATCCATTCTAAAGAAATTTAGATAAGCCAATCTGTATATTGGAAGTGTCGATACCAGATGATTATGAGGATGACTTTTTCGATTACCCATGCAGATAAAGTAGAAAATTCTACACGCTACAATTGTCTACTGACTGATTCCTATAGTCTAATCCTTGCATCATGCGTTATGAATAGTACACTATCATTAAATATAACTTAAAGAATGTCCTAAACTATATACTCGACCATTTTCTTTTGGTAATAAATTTTCTTTGGGAGGTATTTGATCACTTTATTTTCAGCAAAAATAAAATAAGATATAGTGCAGTTCTTGTGATTGGTCATACCGTCATAGCATAGAATTTCTCAATGTCTCTATATAGGGGTCTCTCCCCGACCCACACGTCCTCCCAAAATCCTATTCTGCCCCCCACCCCCACCCCCCCCACCCCCCCTTACCTACTTTGAACCTCTAATTAGATCTGAAATGACTAAGCTCTTTCAAGATCCCCTTCCCAACCCCACACACATACGAGATGGACACTTCATGACTCTCCCACCCCCAATGAGGCCAACCCATGTTTAGGCACAATCACCTGTCTCCAGAGGCGGTTTTGTTCATTCCCAAATCTCCGTAACCACTTAGTAAGTCCCACCCTGGTAATCTTCAGGCCCAACCCTTCATGAAGCTTGGTGGCACACCTTTTTTTCCTTGTTACATAGATTGTGCTACAACTTATGTTATTTTCTAGATAAATAAAACAAGGTATTAGATGTATGAAACTCTGAACGTGGTTTCGTATAAAATATTTTGATCATTTAGAATATACGACGAACACCTATATTTTGCTATAAATTACATAGATTGTGCTACAACTTATGTTCTTTTCTAGATAAATAAAATGAGATATTAGATGTATGAAACTCTGAACATGGTTTTGTATAAAATATTTTGATCATTTAGAATATACGAGGAACACCTATATTTTGCTATAAATTAGTTTTGCATGCACAAACCTATATTAACAATATCACTGAGCAAAAGCTTAGTCTAAAACTGCTCAACCACCAATCTCCGGCTGACACTCAATGCAGGAAGTCCAATTAGAAACAATACTTCAAGGAATAACACTTATAAGATGGAGTGATTTGATTGACTAGCAACGTTTCAAGCTTTGAGTGACTATTCATTGACTTTTTTAACTTTTACAATTAAGATTGCAATGGTCACATCACTGTTATCAGGCTAACAAAATTGCAGCTTTTACTATGAATATTGAATACCACATAGACTAGTACAGAGAATAAATAATCAAAACTTAAAAAAGATGTTACCATAACTCAAGTCAACAACCTTGTATTTTTTGCATACTGTTATAATCTCTGGAAGTTTGCAAAGCTCTCCTTCCATACTGTATATCCCTTCCACAACAACAATTATCTTCTTCCAAGGTCTACGTGTCCGAGGTTGTCCCTCGGCAATTTGTTCTCGCAACACTTCTTCCAAATGGGATGGTGCTGAAAAGAGCCAATGTTGATAGTAAAGACCTAAGCACTGTTTTGTAACACCTAATTTTATTCATCAGATGATTTCCAACTTCTACATATTGGATACGTACTATTATGTTGGAAAACCCGAACTGTGGCTCCTGAGCCCCGAGCACCATTCACAATTGAGTTGTGGTTCAGAGAATCACTAACTATAAGGCCTCCCTGTGTAAGGAAATACAAAAGTAACTGAAAATTCACAAGAGACTATTCGAATAAAATCCAGACTAATGTATCTGAAAGTTAATATGCTGGCCAATCTGTATTAAGAAACTGGAGAAACCTTTCCAATCAGGACCGGAAGTATTGCAGAGTTCGATACGTAACCCATGCCTAAGACTATAGCTGCTGGCTTTCCCACAAATCTAGCAACACATTCCTCCAATTCCGTATGCAGTATTGTAGTGCCTGATAATATTTATGCATCAGCTAGAAACGAAAGTATATAAATATATGTGTGTTTGTATGCAAAATACGTACCACCATCCACACGAGTGCTACACGTACTCGGGGAGAATTTCTTCAAAGACTCAATTACACGAGGGGTGCAGTATTCATCAGCTGAAGCAAACCCTAGGTAATTGTAAGACCCCAAGTTAAGACATTTATTTATGTCTGTGGTCCGTCTGAACAAGAACACACGCACACACACACGAAAAGAGTTACATACTTGCATACATTATAACTGATAGCAATTAAAAGTCAGTTAATTGGTAGAGAAGAGAGAAATCACAATCCAAAAAAAATAAAAACCAAGGAAAGAAAAGGATATACTTACTGCAGTGTCTTGTTATTGTCATTGGAGTAACGCTCAACCACATCAATCCAAGCATCAGGGGCACTTGATATTGGCCGTCCAAAACAATCCTGCCGCAAAGAAAAAAAAACACAAAGAATTTTAAAGCTCAGCGAGAGAACAAATATGAAAATTGAATGTAGTCCAACTCAACTCACTCTTTGACTACATATTACATACATAGCACGATAAGTCTCATCAGCTCATTCGTAAGTACATATCATAAACCCACCCATTGGTAAGAGCTAGGTACAAAATATGTTTTACTTAAAAGATAAAGTGATGATGTTGTTAGAAGTTAGAATATTAATCTAAAACATTGGAAAAAGCATACCTGAATACGAAGATAGAGACGACGAGTATAGAAATCTTCAAGTCCTAAACAAATAGGAGCATATCCATGAAGATTGGAAGCAGTTAACAAACCAAGAAATTTTCTGAAAAGATCTCTGATTTGACCAAAAGCAAATAATAATCCATAGCTGAATAGTGTTGTTAAAGCGGTTGTATATGGAATCGTTATCATCTTTTCGAATCTAATCTATTTTTTTATTTCTCAAACCAAACCACCGGATCATATCATATCATTCAAAACCAAAACCAAAACCAGCAATTCAGAATCAGATCTAAGATAAAACAGTTTAATCACACGAACAGATACGAAAGAAAGAGATAGATTAAATCTAAATAAGAAGAAGATGAAAAATGAACGATGATCGATGATGATGATGATGAGACAACAATTAATTAATTAATTAATAACTAATCAATTTTTTGTTGTCTCGTTAGAGATCTCTCTCTCTTTCTTCTTCTTCTCTCTCTCTCTCGACTTGTTTTGTTTTGTTTATTGTTTACTACTACTGTCTCATTTCAACGATTCTTTCAAATTAAAACTCGATATTTAAGAATCCATTCACCTCTTTAAAACCGATATATCAACATGTATCGAAATATATCTACGATTGATTTATTATTTATATTGTGAATTTTGTGGTACTGGTGTCAGCCGGTGTGGAGTGAAACTGGTTTGACCGACAAAATTAATAAATACTGTCAGTTATTAAATACTGATTAACTGCGATAATATTATATTACCGATATTTAATAGCTGATAATCAATTTTTCTATCGTATTCGTATCGTTATCTTGTAGTATGACTGCATATCGGGATAAATCGCGATATGTATGTACCTCTTCCTCTTCCTCTTTAGCTCTTCTATAGCATTAGCAGTTTAGCACACAGGAAATTTTCTATGTACTTTTTTTAAAAAAAAAAAAAAAAATTATCCCTTTTAGTGTGAGGTCCGTGTAATAATTCAACAGGCCAGGGCCCACATAATATGGTATTGTACTGTATTATCAATTTATCGTCATCTCTTTCCTTTCTGTCTGGACTCTGGACTCTAAAGTCTAAACTGTCAAACAACGACACCCGTGAAAGATACTGTTAATTGTTTTAGAGGTTTCTTCCATTGTTCTTAGCTGACATTTTTGAAATAATATTGACACAATTGAACTTTGGTCATCATGCTCCATATCGTTAGTCATAGATATACTTTATTTCATTTTCACCTCTTAATAGGGATTAAGGGCTCTTTCAGTAAAGGTCCAGAAATGTATTTTTTTACTTCTTAAAAGGAAAGGAGTTTGAAAGATTGTTTTGTAAAAATAAACGGGTTGTCTAGGCTGCCATGGTTTAGATATATGCTCATATGTTATTACTAGTCCTTGCACAGGCAAATCTGATTGTTTTAGAGTTTTTTTTTTTTTTTTGTATTATGTTGCTTATCAGTTGATTTAATGTTTAATTTAAAAAAAAAAAAATATCTGCCAAAATATATTCAGGTTTTTCTTTGTACTATTACCCAACCTCATTTGCACGCTTTCGCGTGCACATTTACATAGTTTATAATAATTCTAAATGAAATCATACCAGATCATAGACTTTTGAAACGGGCTAAACAAAATATTACAAGTTACAGGGAATAAAAAATCGGACCCCCATAAACACTTGAAATATAACAATGGCCCAGTTAAGAAACCCATTGTAAAATAGGCCCTAACGTTAATTCTGGCTCTACTGGACAAAACTACCCCTTCTCTTCCTTTACCCATCAGTATTCTTTGTTTTCTCTTAATCTCTCTCGTTAATTGAAGGTTGTATCGGCTTTGACTAAGGAAGCAGCTATTGATTGGATTGCAATTAATTGCAAAAAAATCCTGCGTGATTCATTTCTAATCTAAGAAATATGTTGATTTTGATTGATGATATAGTCAAAGGGGTTTGCTTGTTGTATTGTAATCTGTTGAACATTGGTTGAATGTGGTTTCTGATCATTTTTTTATCAAAAACAACTCAATCTCTCTTCTCTTTCTTCTGCTATTTACTACAAGAATTTCTTGAACGCTGCAAGATCTGCTCTTATCGCATTCAAGTATGAATCAATAATGTAAAGAGAATCACATAAGAAACTGAAAATTTGAGTTTGAGAAATGTATTACTCAAAACTGAATTTGTGATGCAATGGAGTCATATTTCCATTAGTTGTTTATCTACTACTCTCAAATTTTATCTACCGATAAAAAAATGGAAACCCAACAATAGTTGGCATAATCTTAAGATTTTGCTGAAAACACTTTGCCAAAAACTTTTTGCATAAGATGCATTGAAATCATGGCATACCAATCACCATGCCAGCTGAAGAAAAATTTAGAAGATTTTGCAAAAGACTATTAACATATGTTACAGAGAGCTATTGGCATATGTTGCAAAGAGCTCGTGATTTATCTTGCAAAAACCTCATGGCAAAAACTTTGAGGGTCTATGTTGATTTCACTATGCCATCAATTCATCACATAGCGTGCAAATAGCTCATTACATCTATAGTCACCACGACCACATGTTGGCATAATATTTTATGCAAAGAGTTTTTGGCATAGCTTTCCAACAGGTATTGGCATAGTTTTAGGCGTTTGTTGCCACCACATCTTGGCATAATATCATTGTGTGTTTCACAAAACACTAATCACATATTATTTCCTACAACTTTTCATTATCTAAAACCATTATTGTTTTCAATCTCCTATGACCTTTACAATATTTCCCCAATCTAATAACAGATAAGAAGTTTTGCATTCCTTCTTCAAATTCTGAATCATCCTTGGACACTTCCAAGCATTCCCAAATTGTGAGAATGTGCTTCGTGTGAGTCTCTGATCTGTATTTTGCATCCCCTTTAAAACCATATTATTTCTCGCTTGCCAAGTGCGCAAAATCAGTATATGTGGAAGGATTTGCCACACTGCTTGCCCTGTCCTGCCACTATATAATCTTGGTCACCCCGCGAGCACTTCCCTCACTATTTTGGCCTATCACTCCTACCATACCATGTGCCCTGTGAATTGTAACTACACTGAACTGATCACTGGACAAAACAAAAACAAGTGTCGCATTGTTTCAGTTGCCTTAATTGTGACAATTTCCTTGATCACTTCTAGCTCCACTTGCCTTATTGTGACAAAAAAAAAGTTTTAAACAATATAATTGAGATTGCTCTCCTTCTCGAGCTTTTTGTATACTCTTCATTTATAATCTATTCATCAAAATCAAATTGGGTTTCGACACAACCTATCAATTGTGGCACCCAAGTACCCAATACACTATGCTTTTCAATATAGAAACTGAGAAACTGTGTTCATCACTAGTAATGGAAGCATTCCTTCAATTGTACTGGGGTAGTGTGAAAGCCCCATCTCTACTCAATTTTGCTTCACAAATCCACAAAAGTGTAAGTGAAATCACTAACAACATAATTGAAGAAGATGATGATGATTAATGGACAGATGACCAAGAACCATAATATTCACTAGAAACATAATTGAAAAAATATTCACTAACAAGTTCCATAATGTTTTTCTTCTATTCTATAGCTGGTTTTATTTCCATGGAATTACAATAAAACTAATTCCAAACAAACATAATTGAAGAAGCTTTGTTGAAGTAGATTTATCATCAACGATCTCATTCAGTAAAATTTTAGTTTTAATTTTTATATAAATTGTTCAAATTATGAACAGATGAAGAACAATATTGCTTGGAGAAGAAGAAGCGATGGGTGACTGATGCGGTGATGAAATCTCTTGAAAAGAAGAAAAGGGTAAACCTAGAATTAATGTTAAAATTAAAATCTTGTCGGGGTTTTTTTTATAATTAAAACCTTAACTAGGTGTTTTATTGATCTGGTTTACCTAAATAGTGACCATTTATGAAGTCTGAAAATTAGCTGGGCTTTTCTTACTTTTCGAACCCTTAACAAGGTCCCAGAACCATTTCCATGATATTATGTTGGCTTATGATAAATCACTTCCTCATTAAAACAAACAAAATTATATGATTTTTTGTAATGGGGATTGATTGAAGAACTCCAAGTAAGGTTCGAGAGTATCGAATCCGAGAACAACATCAGCAAGATTGCCTTAAAAAAAAAAACAAAGAGTCAGAGAGAGTAGAGACAGAACCGATAATGGAGGAGGGGCAGTTGAAACAACTTAGAAGAATCACAATAACTGGGATAATACACAGAAATTTAGAGGAAGGAAACAAAAACAAAACAAAAAAATTACCCAGACCTGAGAAAACAGATGGAATCACAATTGATTAGCAATCGAAGAACAGAGTAGCAGCAAGGAATCACAATTTATTGTGAATTTAATCGAATAGATCAATAGCAAAATGAAGAAGATTCTCGAAGAAGATAAAAAGTGATGTATTTTTTTTTAAAAAAAAGAAAAAAAAAGTCGGTTTAGTTTTTGCCTTTGCGGGCATCAAAACAGTGTTAAATTCTAAATCTAAATTTTATTTTTTTTTAATTTAAGTTTAAGTTTTTAGGTTGAAAAGTTAAATACATGAAAATTTAAAATCACGACAGATAAGGCCTCATGAACGCCTCGGTATGGGGGCGCCTTAGAAAGTAGTATATAGATCTTTGAGTATAGAAATTGAATGATTATTATATATACATGGAAATTAAACCCAAAGCAGTTGAAGATATCCAGGAGAGTGGGATTTTGCAGCACTCTCAATTCTCAGTCTCAATTAGAATTTGGTTTGGTTCGGTTGTTGAGGCTTCATCACTTTGGGAAACAATCTTTTCACAATAGTCCATTAGTAGTTGAGCGTCTTTTAATTGGCTTGTAACAGTTAACATCCTGAAAATTCGAAAAATTTAGCAAACTCTTATGATGATAAAGATGACTTACTTATAATGTGACAGAGAGATTCCTTAGGCCCATGTAGTTAAGCCTTTTTGGAAGGCAACCATACGATCCATGTCTGTGTGAATCTTGCGACCTTTTTTGATATAGTCCTATCTGCAATACATTTACATACATTAGATCACAAATTAAGGGAAACTCAAATTTCATGAAATTGAGTAAATAGGTCTTACTGCTACTTGGGTCCCCTTTCATATCCCCACCATTGAAATGTATTGAAAATTATATCATCATCTTTATTGGAGTCTATTTTATATTTTCATTTATTTTGTTTGTCAATGTCTACTAAGTGCAAGGAAAGGAAATAGATTATTGGTTCTCCATATTCCTACAAAATATATTTTTTGTCAAGTTGAGAATATACTTGAAAATGACCATCACAAACATGTTTGATGTGTGTCCACAATAATATCATATTAATATTATTAATGATCTTATTAATAAACTTGCATACCTGTCCATTTGACTTAGAATACTGGTGAGTTTTGATTTTTGTGTCGTCGAGAGATCTTCAACAAACATCAAATATACATGGATCAAATATACATAAGCATATAAGCAGACATAGACTTTGAGTGAAGAGGAAGATGGAGAAGTTGTACGTACAAACGTTGTAAATCATCTGGTGATTTCAATATAAATCTTGGAGATACTTGTAAATCACTACTTCCACCAGATGATTATTTAGCTACTTATTCAAAAAAGATTACTGATAAACTTATTGAAGTTAAAATTGTTAAATTGAAAGAAATTCGAGTTAGGGCATTTTATCAATCGTAGTCAATTACTGGTATTAGATCTAGTGGTGATAATTTGGTTTACTACCTATAAAAAATTCGAGTTAGGGTTACTTATGAAAGTGGTTGTATTTAAGATGTGAAATTACATATAGACCCATTTTTATTTATTTTGTGTAGTTACAAAAATACCCAAAATTGAATGAACTTCTCTTCAATTAGGTTATCAATTTCAGCCTAATTGAAGAAATACAGTAAAACCTTGATAAGATAATACTCGATAAATTAATTATCTCCTTTAAATAATATTTTTGGCTAAACCCAACTTGGTCATAGGTTGATAATTAATATTTCGCTAAATTTATTCATAATACATTTTAGAAAAATCCTTAAAGGCCCAACTAATATATAAATTAATATTTTTTCGATATACAAATATATTTTATATTTTTTTTATAATAAAAGTCAATTGTTGCTCTTTTTTTTTTCAAAATTGATTTTGGTTTGAACCTCGTCTCTGAATTTTTGTAGTGTGATAAGTTGATCTGGTGTTGTATTTTGTATTGCAACTTTGCAAGAAGAAATTATTCCAATATCATTATCGATTTTAGTGCTTCTTTTCGTGGAAAGGGTTCTAGAATAAAATGATTGTCCAGCTTCATCATGTTAGCCCCCCCAAAAGAAAGATATAAATAAAAATATACTGTTAATTATGTAAATTAATAGTTTATTAATTAATCGATGAATTAATATCTCGTTTAATTAATAATTTTCTCTAGTCCCAAGGCTATTAATTTATTGAGGTTTTACTGTATTTTTTTAGGGGTACGGGCTGGACTTGATTATCCTTGGGATTGGGTATACTTTTAATTTTTTTTATTGGGCTTAATTATGCCCATGATTTGGTTTAATTGGACTTGATTATATCTATGATGGTGGTCCACTTTTGTGTAATTACAAATATGCCCAAACTTAAACAAAATTCTCTTCAATTAGGCTATCAATTTCAATCTAATTGATAGCCTAATTGAAGAGATATTTTCTTAGGGGTATTTTCTGCTTTAATAGAGTATAATAGATTACAAAAAGCACCGAGGGCAGTTATGCCATTCAACTTTCTTCTTCTCTATCACTTTGATGAATGGACATAATTCTCTCTCCAATCTATTATCTATCTATACTACTATTATAAACCTGAATAAAATTCAGGGGTAAGTCTCCGTTAATGAGAATTGAGCTTTAGAATTTTATCACCTAATTCTGACTAAAATACCCTTTTAGTCATGGTTTTTTGGTAAATTTAAATAATACCCTTTAAGTAATGGTTTTATCATAATTTAACATATTTTTATTTAAAGACTGGATTTTTATTTATAAGCAAAAAGTCCAATAATTAAATAAAAAATATAATGAACTCTTATAAAATATTAAGAAAAACTACCCAAATTACTTAAGAAATAATTATTTCACAAGATTTAATAAATTAGTGTAATTTATAATATTTTTAAAAATTAATAACTTAAAACTTGAATGATAATCGAAAATGGATAAATTAAAATTAATTGGTGCGTAGCACCGGCTAAGACACTAGTACTACTATTATAAACCTGAATAAAATTCAGGGATAAGTCCCAGTTAATGAGAATTGAGCTTTAGAATTTTGTTACCTAATTCTGACTAAAATACCCTTTTGGACATGGTTATTTGGTAAATTTACATAATACCCTTTAAATAATTTAACATATTTTTATTTATGGGTTGGATTTTTATTTATTAGAAAAAGGTCCAATAATTATAAAAATAATTAATCTATAAAATATTAAGAAAAACTACCCAAATTTATTTAAAAAATAATTATTTCATAAGATTTAATAAATTAGTCTAATTAGGTTATGCTTTGTTCATGGGAGCTCTGTTTTCACTTTTGTGAATTATGTAGCTTGAATA
This sequence comes from Aquilegia kansuensis, assembly GCA_020826895.1. Lineage (NCBI taxonomy): Eukaryota > Viridiplantae > Streptophyta > Magnoliopsida > Ranunculales > Ranunculaceae > Aquilegia > Aquilegia kansuensis. The sequence continues at coordinate 16,728,850 of CM037006.1, read as the reverse complement.
AAACTACCAGGAAATGTGTATACGACCTGCGGTATATGTACTGCAGCTTTCCCTGAAGTGTAACCCACTCTTTTTAGTGAATGAAATACTATCGTTTGATAAAAAAAAAATTAGTCTAATTTGTAATATTAAATAAAATTAACATGGAAATGGTTTTGGGACCTTATTAAGGGTCCAGAAAGTAAGAATGGCCCGGTTAATTTTCTGGTTGCATGATTTGCCCATATTTAGATTAATCGGATCAATATAATACCCCATTAAGATTTCGTTTGTAAAAAAGACCCTGACAGGATTTTAGATTAAACTTAAATTCCGACTTTACCCTTCTTCTTCTCTTACAAACCTTCTTATCTTGGTATAGTTTCAGTTTTTCAGACGAATAGACTCCTCACACCTTGGTAACAGTGTTGTTTTCACCGACAAAAAGAAGTGATCGTAGAAGAATATTTGATCAAACATATAAGATTGATCTACATCTTCTTCTTCCGCCTACAAAAAGAAGAGAAGATTGAAGAAGAAATTATTGATTTTCATATATTTTCAAACAATTAGGATTAGATTGTTTTCTTCAAATTGAGAAAAAACAGTTTATATAAACGTTTTGCTTAACAAGAATTGCATTTGACATATATAGTGCAGAAAACAATAGCATCTAGCAATGTCAGGGTTCCCAATTATACCAATTGTTGAGTTCCTAATAACACACACAAAATACAAATTCTATCAATTTATTATTGAAAATTGATGTTGATTGTTCTAAAATTTTGATTTTTAACTTCTTACAGTTAACAATGGCTGTTGCAGCAGCCACAGAGATTACATCAATGGAGTTCTTAAATGTACAATACATCAGTTTACAGTGTCATTTTTTGTAGTTTGGAAGTTACATGAGGATTGTATTTTAATGTTATATTTTTTTCCCATTTTTCTTACAGGGTTCATGTAGACAAAATCTGCTTTTCAAAAGAAATTAGAGCCGCTTGCTATGGGGTTCTCAATATAGACAAGCTCATTTCCAAGGTTATAATAGAAATATTTCTTTTGAAGTGAAGCCAAAGGCATTTTTTTTGGAAATGTGAAAACTTTCGTAGATGGAAAATCAAGTGCGATTTGGAAGTTCTGGTGAGAGGGTGATACATTATTATCTCATTCCGCTCATGCTGGAGAGTGCAACTGCAGAACTTCTTAAATCAGTATAGACAAAGGTTTCTGGTCAGATTGTTGCTTTGAAGATCGAGAAATGTTTCAGTATTGGGTTTGATTCAATGCTTTCAAATAAAAAGCTTGAAATTGATCTTAAATATATTATTGCAGAAACATACGAGCCAGGGAATTTAGACTTGTCTTAATAGAGATAAGCAGAATGAAGCCAATGCTATTGTTGTTCAAGTTGGGCATCATCTGTCTTTTACAACAACCTGGTCAACTAATACACTATTTGTTTGTCATAGTTGCAGTTTGTTAGAGATTACTTGCCTGGAGAAGTCAAGCTATTATATGTTATATCTTAAGGCAAAAAGTAGTGTTTATTGGAACCTCAAATGTAGGAGTTTGCGTTGATTGTTCATGATCGAATGACAGTGTGTTTACCCCCAGAAGCTTACTTTATTCAAGACAAGTGTGATTCTAGAGGAAGTTCAATGTGTCCCAGTCATGGAGAGAGGCCAGGAAGCATTGAAAGAAATTAACAAGAAAATGGGGTTTGCATTTGATGAACAAGACCTGAAATACTACACAAGGCTATTTATGGACGAAATCAAGCGTCACCCAACAATTGTGAAAATAGATGGGCATCTTTTATTAGATTGCACAAGGGGTGGTGAATCCTAATCTATCTAATTAGGTTAGATGGTGTGTGAGCTTTTGAGAAGAGTGGGAGAGGTAGAGATTTTTTCTCCGATAACAATATTAAAAACAAGGATTGGTTAAACTTTGTTATCCTAGCAAGAAAAATGTAAGTATTTGGCTTTTGCAAGTTGTTGTACTACAAGAGAAATAAGATATTTAATATGATGAATTCAGAGTAAATTGTAAGAAGATCAAATTAATAACATTGCAAAAAGCTTTATGCAAATAATACATTGAGCTCTATGCATTGCAAAGAGCTCCATGGATGCAATGCATTGATCTGTATGCATCCTAGCACAATATATACCACAAGTTTGGAAATGCAAAGAGTTTTTTGCAGTCATAGTGTTGATTTCTATGCATGTAAACACTGAGCTATTTGCATGCTTGAATAAAAAAATGTAGAAATTATTTTAAAGTTGTTTGTTGCATTGAAATCTATGAAACTATGCATTGAGCTATTTGCATTATATTCCATAACAAATTATAATTGTATTGAGATCTTTACATCAAATTTCACACGTACAAACATCTAAATATCCAATGCAAAGAGTTAAATACAAAGAACTTCACCAATGTATTAAGGTTTTGGCATTGAGTTCCACATAATCAAACAAATTTGTAACCGCCAATAGCTCAAATAAAACTATTAAGGACAATTTCTGAATTCTGATGCTTAATAGTAAACTATTTAATTTATCAAAGACCCCACCGAGCCATGTTCCAATCTCGAATAGACCCAAGCTTATTTTAATGTATTTTTTTATTTAAATTCATAGTTTTTGTTTCCTGTAATTTTACTAATTTGTTGTTTTTTTTTTTCTGTCTTTTTGTTCATCACTAGTATAGAGGAGGTCTTTTGAAAGTTCTGGAAATGGTTATATTTAACGGATTAAAATGACTGAAAATCACCTAATTATTCATTGTAGGAAAGAGGAAGAAGGTAGAATAATTATTTGGTCGAAATCGATTAGTGCAGATGGTGGCGAACTATAATTGCTCCTTTGTAATGGGATTGTTGAAAAAATTTATGATCATGTTTGCATATAAAGACTTTGGATAATTGGAAATAATTTGTCGTTAATGAGATTAGAGAAGAAAGTATGTGGAACCTTAAAAGTTTGGAACATATCTTACTAGAGAAGAAAGAATTTGTGGTTAGTGGAGGAAATTCCTTACTTTATTTCGAAGTTTGAGCTCCTAATACCTTTGTCCTTTGCAGACAACTTATCCGAAAGAGATACGGTATGAGATGAGAAAGACGGAAATAACTCGTGGAAGAAAAAGAGAAATTAGAACCGAAGGGCAATATCGTCCAGAAAACACGTAACTTACGTTAGGGCCTTTTTTACAACAGTTTTCTTAGTTGGGCCAAGTGTGTATTACGGGAGCTTATGGGGGTCCATTTTTTTTTCTCCCTGTAAAATTAATAACTTAAAACTTAAATGGTAATAAAAAATGGATAAATTAAAACTAACGGTGCGTAGCACCGGCTAAGACACTAGTACTATATAATAGTGGAGCATAGCAAGTGACACGTGGTGTTTTAATAGAGAGTCGAAAAAACAACGATAAACCCAAATTGAATCCCAATACCAAGCTCAGTTTATCCTCTTTTTTATATTTCTTCTAAACCAAACTCTGCTTCTGATATCTTACAAATGTCTCCAATTTCTAAATCATGCATAGAACGATTTTTCAACACTATTGTATTATCATGCATTACCAACCGACGGGAAACACATGAATTATATAAATCCAATGAAAATTCAAACACCTATGACAAGCCTTAGTTTTAAGAAGAGGGATTTGCAAGGTATTGTTATGAACACCTATTTACTTAGAATTCAATGTTAGATTAGTACATCGATTGCTCTTATGCTTTCAGTTTATACTTTGTTCCTAGGATATCTATAAAATTGATGGGTTACAATCTATCTATAAAATTGAAGATGTCAATTTATTCGGCTACAATCTCTTGGTGATACTTCTCAAGACTCAAGTTTGTTGTTTTTCTGCAGCTTCAAAATATTTCACCCCCAAGAAGGCTTTGAATTTTTGTTCTTATAATACGAGTGTTTGCTGCAATTAAGCAGAAGACAATCATTATTTGGAGTGCGATATGGATATTGATTGAATGGCAATTTCTTTTCTTAATAAATTAGTTGTGTCCTCATGGTTCAAAGCTTTATCAGTTCCCTTTTTTTTGTAGTCATCAACCTTCTGTATTGACCGTTTAGTAGAGAGGGAAAGTCTAATTAATTAGCAGTGTTTTTGATAACGTAGTTCTATTAAACAACAGATTCAGAAGTCTACTTTTGCATATGGAGGTCTTATAAAGTAATAAGTAAGAGGAGATACACACTTCTTTGACAGTTTCAATGTTAGATGGCATTAAGTTTTGTTGTTAAATTAGGCATTTGCTTTACTTAAATATCCAATTAAATAAGGTTCATGTGCTCTTATGCTATATTCAATTTCTGATAGAAATGTGTTGTATTCAGTGCTTTAACAATTGAAATTATAATAAAACACTTGAACAAAGAACATGAAGGTAATGAGAGCAACTTTTGGAATCGTGCAACTTCAGCTGAGTTAGAGGTTCAGGAGAAATTGTCGTTGCTCGAGTAGTTTGCCAATGAATGCAAGCAATTTGGCTATAATCTTGAGTTTTCACCAATAAATCTCAATAGAGTCCCCAGTTGTGCAAGGGGTTTGGCGGCATTCGGGTTATCCTCTATTACAAGGCTTGATATGAGGTCATTTGATGTCTTTGATGAATTGTCGGATGCAGAAGTTTATGAAGATTCAGAATAACATGTCAACCAACAATTGTTCAAAGCTGGTGCAAGAAGTAATGAAATTGTGAACTAGCTGTGCATGGTGGTGCTACAGGATTGTGGCATGAACGAATTCATCGTGGATTATTTAAGGTTTTGATGCCTAACCTTTTCTTTTTCATTTTTGTTTTCTTTTTACACTTTTTTTGGTGATTTTAATTAGTAAATTTCTTCTTTATTCTACTTAGTGAACTAGAGGTGTTTTGGAGCTGGGTTAGCTAGATTATTAACTGAAACAATGTCAGAATTTTTCTTCCTTTTCTAGAAGATGATAGAAAAATGCTTGCAGATACAAAGACATATTATTGATGTATGGTTATTATTTCTTCTTCCGTAATCAATTCTTCTTCTTATACTTCACATTATTTATTTATTTTACTAATTTTTATTGGGTACTTCTGCATTTTTTCCCTTATCCATGTTCCTATGTGATTGATAGTTAAAACAAGTAATCACTTGGTTGAGCTCAACCAAAGGTTTGTGAACTGTGATGCAATTGTTAAAGCTTGATTATGGTTAATTAATAATGCCAAAACTTTTAACACAACCAAATCATTTACAATGGAATATATATATATATATGATCATATTTCTTTATCTGTGTATTTCTCAATTTTATTAATAAGTTTCAATTATTCTTACGTCCTCGCCAGCCTATCTGTTTGGGCATTAATTGCAATGGAATCAAATATAGGTTAAAATCATCCCACTTCTTCCTCTCATATACTGTTCCAGTTTATTTTTCCTACAAAATCGTCTAAGAACAAGGAATCATGCAACCTAAGGAAGAAAACTAAATGATGGGATAAACACCAAGATCAGGTATTGAAGCAACGGTATGATATCAAGTTGTCCGTTAAAAAAACTTAACAAGCTTTGCTAAGGCACCCTTCATCTGTTGGTAAGTCCATCACTTAAAGTTTTTCGTGGCAATTGATGAGTAGAACCATATAAAATCCATTAGCGGTGTTGTGCAAAAGCATTGTGCATCTAACTAATTCTGATGTTAGGCCATAAAAAACACCATTAAATATTGGTCAGTCTCAACAATTGTTTAACACAAAGGCAAAAAAAAAGGTAATTAGTTTTGCGTGCAAGAAAAACTCTCCAATATCGATATCATTGAATGCCCTTATTGTCTTCTTTTTGTTTGAGCATGATCCATGTATGGACAATTGAAGGTGTGTTTATTTTTATGTCTAATTTGTATAAGCCATTGTTTATTACCATATCTACCAATAAATAGATTATATTCAGTTGAAGGCAAAAGTATGTTGGCTAAGGTCTTTTCTCCACTTCCAACCACAATTCATCTCCTTTGAGAATTCTGCCTTGGCATGTTTTTTACCTACCTTAAAACTTTTTCCCCATGTACTGCAAGTTACGTATTATTGTATGGAGAATGACATCAATAGTACTAGGTTTTCTTATCAACGTCTTTACCTTTAATAATTGCATTGGCAAGACAAAACAAACTTAAGGGAATGCTTGCGTAGTCTTTCCTCTGTTATAGGGTGCAATGCATCAACATGAAGAAAACACAACAGGGATTACAATGTACATTCTCTGCCTCATACACCCACTCATCATCTGAGTGATACTTATGTAAGTTTTGTTTTCTAATTGTGAATCTTTGTGAAACCAATTGTGAATTAAGTTTGCAATATATTAAGATCATACAAGTTGATACCATATGTAATGTAAAAAAGCTCGAGATTACTTGCCCATGAAACTTTTTAAGCATTAAGGTCAAAAATGAGACAATGGCCCTGAGACTGGGATTGTCAATCCAAAATACAATTGGATATCCATCTTATGGTCCTAGAAGTTCTAGGCTAGAACTAACATAATAGCTTTTCAGATTTTACTAATAATGTATGCATGCATATTGTAAAATACTCGACAGGTGTCATCGGTGGCTGTATAAGAAGCTAAACCGGGAGCACCTGAGCATTAGCCAGCCAGGCCTGGGCTATCGGGTAGGGTCCAACCCGGTCTCAAGGAGTCTACATACACTCTGTGGATCTTGACCCACCGGATGGTCCACGATCAGTGGGTGGAGCCCCGTTTACTGTATAAGAAGTTGAACCGTGGGCTCCCATACATCAACCAGGTCCACCTCAATCACGTAAGCCAGGTCCGGCCCAGTAAAGTCCAGCAGCGACAGGGGCTCATCCAAAGGCTTATCATAGAAGCCCAGAGGACCTGGCCAGGGTGTATGCAATATAAACTGGGCCTCCGGTCCGAGGAGTCAAGCCTAAGTCTTTGCTTTCAGACTTGGTCAAATCCAAGTCCCAACCAACTGGATAAGTCCAGCAAGATTCCAGGCTAACAGAACCCACTGTTCTAGCCCGCTGGAGAAGATAAAGGAAGACCCAGGTTGAACCAGAGCCTATCAGAGGATGCCACGTGGTAGTCATCCTGACCAAAGGGGATTCAAACCGAAGGGATAACCACCAAGCAACATGCAAGCTATCTCTGCGGAAGCATCTTCACAGTTGAACTACCTGAGTTCATGGAGTCAAAACCGGAGGGGTGGTTGAGCCAGCTTCCTCCGGTCTATTACAAATACAAGAGTTCTCAACCTCTTGAACTACGAGTCTTTCACTGAGCAACTCCATTAGAGGTTAGTGGAAGCAGAGACTTGATTCTAAGTTCACCTTCTTGGATACGTAGGCAGCCTGATCCTCACCATGTCCAGTCTCATTGTATACCCCTGTGTGTACCCTAGGTAAAAAACCCGACAGGTGTCATCGATGGCTGTATAAGAAGCTAAACCAGGAGCACCTGAGCATTAGCCAACCAAGCCTGGGCTATCGGGTAGGGCCCAACCCGGTCCCAAGGGTCCACATACGCTCTGTGGATCTTGACCCACCAGATGCTCCACAATCAATGGGTGGGGCCCCGGTTACTGTATAAGAGGTTAAACTGTGGACTCCCATACATCAACTAGGCCCACCTCGGTCAAGTAAGCCAGGTCTGGCCTAGTAACGTCCAGCAGCGACAGAGGCTCTTCCAAAGGCTTAGCATAGAAGCCTAAAGGACCTGGCAAGGGTGTATGCAATGTAGATTGGGCCTCCGGTCAGAGGAGTCAAGCACAAGTCTTTGCTTTCGGACTTGGTCAAATCCAAGTCCCAACCAACTGGATAAGTCCAACAAGATTCCAGGGTAACAGAACCCATTGTTCTAGCCCATTGGAGAAGATAAAGGAAGACTCAGTCGAACCAGAGCCTATCAGAGGATGCCATATGGCAGTCATCCTGGTCAAAGGGGATTCAAACCAAAGGGATAACCGCTCAGTAGCATGCAAGCTATCTCTAAAGAAAAGATCTTTACAGTTGAACTACCTGAGTTCATGGAGTCAAAACCGGAGGGGTGGTTGAGCCAGCCCCCTCCTGCCTACTACAAATACAAGAGTTCTTAACCTCCTGAACTACGAGTCTTTCACTGAGCAACTCCATTAGAGTTTAGTGGAAGCAGAGACTTGATTCCAAGTTCATTTCCTTGGATACATAGGCAGCCTGATCCTCATCAGGTCCAGTCTCATTGTATACTCTCATCCCATCTCGGTCTACACAAGGCTTTCTTTGTAACTGTTCGATTAATCAATACATATCTCGAGTTTGTGGATCAAATTTTTGCACCCACAAAGACCAACAACAGCAGCCACGAATTTGACCTAATTTGGAAGTCTTTGTATGCAAGTATTATGCTTTGTATTTTCTATATAAGAGAAGTAGTAGCTAGGGTTTAGGATAGTCAATTCTTGAGAGGCAAAAGTTCATCTTCTTCTTCTTTTGTATTAAACTCAATTCTTATTATCAATCAAATCAAATCACTTTACTTTATGATGTTCTGTTATTTAATTATTTATTCCATGGTGTCATCATCAAGGATAGTAGCTAAATCCCCTTAGGGGGATGGTTGAAGCACTCTAGATAATGCAAAAGCACCATGTTTGTTTTTAATGTTCATTGTGATTCAAAGTACTTAATGCTTATTTACTTCTATCTGCAGTATGAGGTAAGTACGATTATTTGCATGTTATTGTTATCCATGTTGTTAAAATACTATTGTTAGAGTATAAGGAGACCTAGCTTTAATGGTTTTATTTATATTGATTGAAGATGTGTAGTAAAATAGCTGAGAGGTGATTATTACATATCTGCAGTTTATATCTTTTATTGGAACTTTTTTGTAATTAAATTGAATAGCTGAGAGGTGAGGGTTTAATTATGAATTAATATGTTGATTTAATTGAATTGAATAGCATGCATAAGAGAATAGCATAAGAGGTGACGGTTTGATTAATGATATATATTCAATAGCATGCATAAGAGAATCCCGTTTTAATTGAGTGGAATAGCTGAGAGGTGACTACTTGATTATTATAGGGATTGATGATTAATTAGAATAGCTGAGAGGTGACTAATTAATTGTTATAGATTGAACATGAAAGAATAACATGTTGTGTTTACATGATTTAGTTTGTGGATACCAGCTCTTCCCCCTATGTTATCATAAGATCTTCTTTACATCTCTATCATATTCTTAAGTTAGGTTATTTACAGTTTGTTTAATTATTGCTTGTAGGAAGTAGAATCAATCTCTATCTTATTTATTGATTCCTTGGTGTTTCTTAATTATTGTTTTATATTGTGTTTGAGCTAAGATCTTCACCTTTGAGGTGGGTACGACCCTTGCTTGTTACTTGTCTACTTTGATAATCAATATATACAGGCACAAAAAGGAACTTCAATAAAAATACAATCTTTTGATAGGTGGAGACACCAATTTTCATCTATCATCCAACTCCAGCTTCTCCCGGGTCAACTTCTTACAAGTGGCCTCCAGCTCTGCCAGGGAAGCCTTGACATCCTCCTCTCTCTGAAGAGCAGCGGTCAGGGTAAAGTCCAAGTTATGGTAATCAGCTGCTATGAACCGCTTGTCCTCCTCCAGAGCCCACCGGTCACTGTTCGCCGCCATCAGATCCTTCTCGAGCTGACGATTCTCAGCTCGAAGGCGCTCCAGATCCTCCAAGGTAGGAGGCCGGGGTCTGACACTCAGCTCAAAGACCCGGGCCATGACAGCTTGCATCTGACAGACAAGAAGAGCAGAAGCAGATATACAAACATCTACAAAGCTAAAGTCAAAACTCAAGACAGAAAACCGTACCGCAATGAGGTTCTGAGCCGCTACCCTCATCGGCCGATCGTGAGAGAGACGACTGTAGTACGCCTGGTCTTCTGGAAGCAGATTCTGGAAGATATAGTCGAAGGCGGTGTGGACGTTCATGATGTCGGAGTCCCCAATCGACATTGGTTCCCCATTCAGAAATGCAGGATGAATGGAGAACGCCGACAGTAGAAACTCCAGAGTAGCCTCAGACTGATACTCACCCGGTTCGGGGCCCAATTGCCCAGTTGGCCCAGTGGGCAGGTCAGTGTATGGAACCTGGTCACCCCACCTATAAACCAGAGTTTCATCCTCAGTAGTGTCCGACACAGTGAATTCCACCTCAGTCCGGACATCTTCGACAACCAGAGCATTTTCGACAGAGACGCGGGAGCCACTACCAATCCGGGTAGTCCCCGTCACCGCCCCCCTCAGTGCCCGAGGAATGGGATCCTCCCTTCTCAAGCGCACAACCTCCCCTTGGTCAGCAGGGGAGGCAGAAGCAGCTCTCTTCGAGCCCCTAGCAGACTCATCTACAACAGCCTTCCCCTTGGATCAATCGGGGCAGGGGACTGGACAGAAACTACTTTAACAGTAGGAGGTTGGGAAGGTCTTACCTCCACCGGGGCCTTAACGCCAGCGTCTTCAGCACTGGGGGCGTCTGCTTCGTCTGATGGACCCTTCGAGATCACAGTTGGCTCACCTCCCTCAACAGCTGAGGCAACCACAGTCTCCTCGGACACACCTCCCACCATCTCCGGCTGGGCTAGGTTGTCCACCTCAGCATGTACCTGCACCGGGGTAGGAAAGAATCCTTCAGTAGCTGATTCACCAGACCCACGGGGAAGCAAAAGTCCACTGTCCCTCGACATCAGGCTTGGGTCACCGGAGGAGTCAGAGGACCCATAAAAAATATGTGGTCTCCTCCGGTGACCCAAGGGAGGGTTTGAATTACAAACAGAGCTAGCGTCAGATACCTGGACATCCCCGGCAACTAGGATGACTTCCGACGGAGCATCCAGCATGAGCTCGTTAGAAGGAGATCTTCCCCCGACTGGAAGAGCCTCGTCGAGCCAGTCATCCATCTCCCCCCTCAGATCGATAGCTTCACTCTTGACCGGAGGCCCTCCCCAGCACTGGGAGCCATACTCTCCGCAGGGGCAGCACCCTCGCCAGAGCTGGAATCGACCTCCACAACTTGCGCAGGAACCGGGAGGGCTGCAAGCCTGGCCGGGAAGCGAATGTGTATCACGATCTGGTCAGGGAGTGTCAAGTCCCGCAGACTTCAAGTCTGCGGGCAGGCTGAAGAAACGCTCGATGTGCCCTCAGCCGCAGAAGAGTCTATGCCCGCCGGCAGAGACACTTGGAGCTGACGTTTCCCTGCAGACAAAAGCATGGAACTGTTCCTGAGCCAGAGCTCAGCAAGCACGGAAGGCATAAGAACAAAAAGAATGAAAGCAAGGTCAGATACGTGCTTACCTATGAAGTCCTGCGGCACCTAGATGTTGCGGTCAGACAACCACCCTGACACCCGGTAGCAAGGCTCACACCAGTTCCCATAGTGATTGGGAAGTCTAGAAACCTCCGGGTAGTACGCCAAGAAATGGCGTAGAAGCAACGCTCCTTAGCCTCTCGGGCGACCGACTTCATCAGTAGGAACATCTCGACCGGGCAAAGGGAACTTGGAAGTGGAGGGCAATCAGCCTAATCCGATGCACAATTATCCAGAAGGACACGTGCATCTGACCCGGTGGGATTCCCCACCACGACAACAACCGCAAAATTGAAGAATGTAGCGGGAGCTGCATGCCATATAGAAGTTGGTAGAGACTCACCGCAATCAAGTTGCCGGAGCAACCATCGGAAATGGAGGGATGGGAGCCAAACCTAACCCCCTCCAGCCAAGTTGTTCCTGAACCTCCGCCTTGCTCCTCCGCCCAAGTTCAGGATTCCGGGGGAGGTTGGAGGAAGCTTGCCACCTCCTCCCAAGTCTTTCCGTCGAAGGCTCGACGACATTCAAAGGAGCCACCTCTGCCACGCCAGCAGGCGAATTAGACTCAGTGGCCGAAATCTCACTCGGTCCGCCCTCATCAGCGGCAGGACGAGGAACCGAATTCTGAGGCTCCTCATCATTGCTAGAGCTCAATACCAGAGTTCTCCTCATTTTTAAGAAGAAGATCGCACAGATTAGCACCGGAATTGAAGTTCAGAAACCTAGGGTTCCGACAGCGAAATGAAGATGGAGCTGAAGAAGAAAGAGAGGGAGAGAGAGTGAAAGGAGTACCTTTCTCTCCCCTGAGTCTTTATTTTATAAGCGGAGCCCAGGGTCCACCGGCTAATGGTTTTCCAAGTTCCTTAATGGATTCTCCATTAATTCAAGATCATTAAATAAACAAGTTTAATGACTCGATCAGCGAAGAGTCACAAGCTTTCACTGGAAGTTGAAGCTGTACATCTTCCCACCAACAAGAGAAGACTCAGAAAAGATGAAGTAGGACCCACTTAACACAGTCAACTGGGGTCCACACCACACAGTCATCTGGGACCCACGTCAGCTGGGTCCCATATCATACAATCAGCCGAGATCCACTTAGCATGTACAGGTGGGGTCCGCATGGTCCAGGTCAGCGACATGTGGACTTCCGGTCCATGTCATCACAGTCAAAGGACAACATGATACGGGGTTCACCAAATCCCCTACATAGTGCGATCGGATTACATCAGAGGGGGAGACGGGGGATCCGGACCAGACCTTTCCGGTGAGTCAGGAAGGCCATACTTAACCTTGGCAGCAGCATACCCGGCTTTTCAGGATGAAGCAACAACGAAATCTGCTCCCTCCATGGCCTATGAAAGCTCAACCACCTTCTCCTCCAGCTTATCCTGATAGTATTTCATGGTTTCCTTCATACGCGCCATTCGGGTATCATACATATCTTCATGAAGGAGTTGCCCCTCCTGAAGCTCACCAATCTTCCTCTTGAGGTCATCCACATGGCGAGGCAATTTCCGGATGATCTCTGACCGGTTGTCACTTTCCGCACTAAAGGGTGGTCTAGGATCCGCCATTGTTGAGGTCGCAGGGAGAAAGGAGGCTGGATTGTCAAGAAACTCCTCCGTTCAGAAGAAAGGGAGTCACGAGCCCATCCAAGCAAGTGGCGTTTTACAAGGAAATGGTGCCACTCATAAGGACACCTTTGTCCTAAAAAAACTGACGAGTTGGTGATTCAGCATTTGGAAAAAGACAAAGGCAAAATAAAGAAAATTTTCATTAATTCGACTTAATCAGGGGCACTACTCCCCCACATAGTGCATGAAGCCGGGGATGTATAGGTCAAAGATTCTTCTCTTCCTTGACTGGAAGGTACCCCAGCTTCTCCAATAGAACATATGCGGTAGCCAGTTCACTCTGAAGAACCCGGATCAGTTGAGTGGCAACTTCAAGCCTCTGGCTCTTATCAACGAGCTGTCCGTTCAAGGCAAACATGCTCAAGCGCACTTGACGAATGTCCTCCAAACAGGCGATTGTCATCAACTCCATACGGCGATCCCGGTCTTCGATTTCCAGAGTCATTTTCTCCCGCATGTTTACAGTATACTTCTGGATGATACTCCGGTCGTCAGCCCTTCTTCAGCAGAAACAACAACAACACAACAGCAACAGAGACCGGAGGAAAGGAAGTGGATATCCTTCTACACCTCCGGCTAGCTATTTATAGGAGGAAGAGGCAAACCTTAGTCCTTGGTCCAAGGGATGCAAAATCGTCATCAAAGAGTCGTATCAAGGAAGGAATCCTGCGAATCTCAACAGCCAGGGAAGATATTTCGAAGATCTTTCCCAAGCAAATTTTCTACTACTTGACAAAGAGGGGGTGATGTGTGTACCCTAGGTAAAATACCCGACAGGTGTCATCGGTGGCTGTATAAGAAGCTAAACCGGGAGCACCTGAGCATTAGCCAGCCAGGCCTGGGTTATCGGGTAAGGCCCAACCCGGTCTCAAGGAGTCCACATACGCTCTGTGGATCTTGACCCACCGCATGGTCCACGATCAGTAGGTGGAGCCCCGGTTACTGTATAAGAAGTTGAACCGTGGGCTCCCATACATCAACCAGGTCCACCTCAATGAAGTAAGCCAGGTCCGACCCAGTAAAGTCTAGCAGCGACAGGGGCTCATCCAAAGGTTTATCATAGAAGCCCAGAGGACCTGGCCAGGGTGTATGCAATACAGATTGGGCCTCCGGTCCTAGGAGTCAAGCCTAAGTCTTTGCCTTCAGACTTGGTCAAATCCAAGTCCCAGCCAACTGGATAAGTCCAGCAAGATTCCAGACTAACAGAACCCACTGTTCTAGCCCGCTGGAGAAGATAAAGGAAGACTCGGGTTGAACCAGAGCCTATCAGAGGATGCCACATGGCAGTCATCTTGGTTAAAGGGGATTCAAACCGAAGGGATAACCACCCAGTAGCATGCAAGTTATCTTTGCGGAAGCATCTTCACAGTTGAACTATCTGAGTTCATGGAGTCAAAACCGGAGGGGTGGTTGAGCCAGCCTCCTCCGGTCTACTAATACAGGAGTTCTCAACCTCCTGAACTAAGAGTCTTTCATTAAGCAACTCCATTAGAGCTTAGTGGAAACAGAGACTTGATTCCAAGTTCATCTTCTTGGATACGTAGGCAGCCTGATCCTCATCAGGTCCAGTCTCATTGTATACCCCCATCCCATCTCAGTCTGTACAAGGCTTTCATTATAACTGTTTGATTAATCATACATATCTCGAGTTTGTGGATCAAATTTTCGCACCCACACATATGTTTGGTCTGAACTATCTTTACAAGTTTGAATCTCATCATAATAGACAAGAATACAACTTCTAAGTAGAGGTAGTTATCATCAATCTAACTATAATTTCTTTTGTTATTCAAGTTAAAAATCAACATGTTGCAGAGTATTATCCACCTGTTCAGTTCCATTCAACAGAGCATCACATACACCATCATGGCAGGTTGTACAAGGGAATATACACTAGGTATATAATTAATCCAGCTTTTAATAAAAAGCATAATGTAAGAGTCAGATTTTGATAGTGGCTCCAATTGTGAAAATCTACATCAGTTTATCCCTTGGTTAGCTGGTCCTTAAGTGAGGATTTGTCCATCATGTTCTATTTCTAATTAGTTTGCGGAGATAAGTTGACTTGGCAGTATGTTATAAGATTTTGTCTTGAGCTATTACATAAACTCTTTGCTTTTAGTCAAGCATAATTAATCGATTCTCTTTTTGTATTTTGTTACAATATCATAGTTGATTGTATTAAACCAAACTATTCAAAAATCTAGGGGTTCAGTTTAAATTGCAAATTCCTATTGTCCTCTCTCATGATCTGTTATTTTCAATTTTAGTAATGTTTATTACATCATGCTCTTTTGTTGTGTACACGTGAGGAATAAGCTTATTTTTCATCTTAATAATATTTTGTTCTATAATAAGTCCTTTCTACATCCTATTTAGGATCTATTCTGTTTATTAAATTTTGTTTGTTTGTAGTTGATCCTTCAAAATCCTAAACGTATTCACGCTTCTCCTTGAATTCTGAAATAAGTCTTATGTTCAAATGGTGCAGGGTGTTCTTTTTTCATAGTTGCTGCAGCAACCATATCATCCAGGGAGGTGCAACAACAATGCAGTAGTGGCACCAATCTATGGTATTTGTGTTTTTTTTATGCACCATGGTGTTATGTTGATAGTGATTTGTACTGCGCAGTTTGTATTTTTTTTATATTATTTTTATAGGGATTATGAAGGTGTGGGTTGAATTTTGTAAACAAAGGAAATGGCCTCTTGGGGGGGGGGGGGGTGATCTGACAATGCAGTTTATACTTTAGGCTGATCAGGAGAAATGTAACCATTATGTTGATTTGAATGAAATTTATAACCTTTTATCCCAAAAAAAAAAAAAAAAAATGAAATGACATGACATGACATGTCAAAAATTTGAATGACTTCATATGAATCGAAATGCACCACCAAGTGGATTTGGATGGAAAATTAGTATGCAACTTCTGAGATTTGAATTACATTGTAATCTTTGTTGTATCATAAGCTAATCGTATTTAGTTTGATACCTCATACATGTAATGACTTTTTTCACATAACTTCTGTTTCTGTCTTGAATGTATACAGTTCACTTCAAACATTTTGGATGGAAAACATGGTTGATACATGGTACCCCAACTACGGATGTATACACTGGTCCGTTCAATAGCATGATGAAAATGGTGGCAAATAGTGAATGCCAAGATTATTATAGTTGTTGCTGCAACTCCGGCCTGTTTGAGGACTAGGCTTGCTTTCTTAATCAAGTAACTGAAAAGGAGAGCTTCCAGCTGGTATTCGTTGCGGGTATGTTTCTTCATTTTGTACTAAATGTGTTGGGGGTTAGATTAAAGTCCACTTAAGTTCTTCTACATTTTTGTGCATTCGGGATATAAATAACAATTCACACATTTTTGCCAACAAGTTTTAGCAGGCAATATTTATATATATATATATATATATATATATATATATATATATATATTATATATATATATATATATATATATATATATATATATATATGGCATATATGGCCGAACTACGCTTCTCCTATTGTTGCCAAGTAATTTGAACATACAAAGTCTTTATCTGTCTTAGTGACTAATGATTCTTTTAGGAATGATGCAATGGTCAATCTTTCGGTAATATGTTTAGCTGACAAATGATATTAATCAAATATATCTATTAGTGATAACTGCTCTATAAGAATCATGATCACACATGTAAGAGTCTCTAGAGCGTCAGTTAGAGACTTTAAAGAACATACTCTGCTTATTACAACTAACATAAAGACTGTCTCGAGTAAAAAAACTTGCTAGAGAAGCTCTGTTGATGGAAAACCATTATAACTCGAGTCGGGGTGGAGACGATCAGGTAATTTGTGAAACTGAATGTCAAGTTATCTCAGATGACTCCGTTTCTAGCCCATTTTCAATGACACAAGCAGCAGTAGGGAAAGGGAAAAATATTCAGTGGGAAGATAGTGATACCACTCAGAGCAAGACTAAGTCATGGGCAATGAAGGATTCACTTTCCGAGAAAGGAAATAGCTCTTCAGGGGGTGTACCACCAGGATTTGAGAAGAAGCATGACACAGCTTCTGTAGTAGATTTTGCGCAGTTAATAGAGCAAGAGTGCTGCCAACTGAAAACCAAGGAGGAGGTTAATGGTTGGGTGGGAAGAATAATAGACCCAATCACTAAACAACTAAATTTGTCTACAGCGAGAGGAGAAGAAGCTATAAGAAAGTTCTTTAAGGAACTTGGATATGCTAAACTAAGACAAAAGGAGGGTCGAGCTCTTGAGGAAGATGAACGAGAGTGCCTTAATTACTCCAATTGTAACGAGGACTTTCGGGGAAAGAAAGTTAGTTAATGGCGAAGATTGTATCATGGAACGCAAGGGGTCTTTGCAACGAAGATGCCCAAGAGAGTGTAAAATTTCTTTTGAACTATACGAAAGCTAGTGTAATGTTAATTCAAGAATCTAAGATTCGGGAGAGATCAACTATTGAAAGATCATCTATGTGGCCGACGGAGTGGGAGTGGATTTTTGTTCCTTCTAATGGACTATCCGGGGGATTGATCTTAGTATGGAATCCAAGGGTGGTCAAGATGAAAGATTCTCTATGTGGGAAGTACTCAATTTCTATATCTTGTTCCATTGAGAGTTTGGCTTTTGATTGCTTGATAACCGGGGTTTATGGTCCACGCGATAAGGGGCTACTTGGTGAATTTTGGGAGGATTTGCACAAAGTTAGAGTTTGGTGTAATCTTCCATGGTGTATTGGAGGGGATTTCAATATGATCCGGTTTACTTATGAAAAACGAGGAGGGAGCCCCTTAACTAGAGCAATGAAACAATTTGCCGACTTCGAAGATGTGCATGGCCTAGTGGAGCATAATCTTGAAGGGGCATTGTTCACTTGGTCAAATAATCAAGATAACCCGATCATGACCAAGTTGGATAGGTTCTTAACAACGGTGGATTGGGAGAGGTTTGTTGGGGGGTCAAGACAACAAGCGTTACCAAAATGTACGTCGGATCACCGAGCTATCCTCCTAGACACGGTCCCCCATGTGAAGAAGAATAGACCTTTCCGATTTGAAACTATGTGGTTAGAAGACAAGACCTTTGAGGGTCTTATCAAAGCTTGGTGGGAAGATTTCCAATGCGAAGGAAGACCGAGTTATGCATGGTGGAAGAAGTTGAAGAACCTAAAGGCCAAAATTAAGGCTTGGAATCGGGATATATTCGGAAGGGTGGATAGGAAAATTGAAATGAGAAATGAGAGGATTGAAGTTCTTGACACTAAGGAAGAATCGGAGGAGCTTAACGAAGATGAAATCTTGGAAAGAGCAATCCTTAGAGATGATCTCCATTACCTACTACGCATGAATGGGATAAGTTGGAGGCAAAAGTCTAGGTCGAAGCATTACCAAGAAGGCCAATCCAACACAAAGTATTTTCATGCGATGGCCAATCTAAGAAGGAGGGTGAATAGTCTAGCTTGCCTTGAAATTGATGGATGCATATCGAGGGATAGTGCAAAAATCAAGGAGCACGTAACTAGCTATTATTCAAACCTTTTTCATGAGGAATACTCTCATAGGCCCAAATTAGAGGGGTTGTCCTTTGAGAAAGTTGAGGAGGCTCAAAGAGATGATATGGAGAAAGATTTTGAGGTGGATGAGGTACTTCAAGCTATCAAGGAGATGGAAGGGGAGAAAGCCCCGGGACCCGATGGATTTCCAATGCTCTTCTACAAAAAGTTTTGGAATGTCCTAAGGGATGATATCATGGCTATTGTGAAGGAATTCCAAGAGACCGGTTTCTTGGATTGGCGACTAAACACCACATTTATCACCTTGATTCCAAAAAGGGAAGGGCTATTATCTTTGAACGACTATAGGCCTATTAGCCTCATTGGGGGAGTTTATAAGATTATTTCGAAAATGATGGCTACAAGGCTCAAGAAAGTCCTTCACAAGGTGGTGTCTTGCACTCAAGGTGCATTTATGGAGGACAAGCAAATCCTAGATAGCATCCTTATTGCTAATGAATGCATTGACTCTAGAGAAAGGCAAGGAATCCCCGGCATTGTGTGCAAAGTAGACATATCTAAAGCCTATGATCATGTGAATTGGAGTTTCCTCGATGATCTCTTGAGAAGGATGGGCTTTGGAGATAAGTGGAGGAAATGGGTCCATACGAGCATCTCAACGGCAAGATTCTCTATAATGGTGGATGGCGAGGCTACCGGGAATTTCAAGTCACAAAGAGGGTTGAGGCAAGGTGATCCCCTATCCCCTTTTCTTTTCATACTTGTGATGGAAGCATTGGCCCAACTCACTTCAAAATGCATTCACCATGGTCTCTTGAAAGTTTTTCATGTGGGTAATGAGGAGGTTAAGGTGGGAATATTACAATTTGCTGACGATACAATATTCCTAACCGAGGCCTCTTTGCAAGCTTTAAATGTCATCAAGGCGATCCTCTTTATCTTTGAAGCCATCTCCGGTCTCAAGATCAATGAGGTCAAATCCTCTATTATAGGGGTGGGAAGTGTACCTCAAATTCATGACTTGGCTAATTACTTTGGTTGTGGAGTGGGAAAGTTTCCTTGTAAGTATCTTGGGCTTCCATTGGGTGCAAGGTATAAAACTGTGGAAGTGTGGAATCCGGTTGTGGAGAATTATCAAAAGTGCTTGAGTGGGTGGAAAAGGAAAACCATGTCGAAGGGGGAGAGACTTATCCTTGCAAAGAGTACACTAGCTAGTCTAGCCGTGTACCACCTCTCTCTCTTTACTATTCCATCAAGTGTTGCTCTCCGACTTGAGAAGATTGTAAGGGATTTTCTTTGGGGCTCAAGCTCCGAGAAGAGAAAGATTCACCTAATTGCATGGGGTAAAGTGTGCAAACCCATGCAAGAAGGTGGTCTTGGGCTTAGAAAGATCAAGGTTATGAATAGAGCACTTTTAACAAAGTGGCTTTGGAGATATGGAACTGAGGATGGAGCTCTTTGGAAGAAAGTGATTGAAGCAAAGTATGGGGTTTGTGATAATGGAGGAAGACCTAAGGAGGTGAACCAATCCCATGGGTGTAGCCTTTGGAGGGGTATTCAAGCAAACCGGGATATTTTCTTTGGGAGTATAAGACATGTTGTGAAACGAGGGGTTAAAACCCGGTTTTGGCATGACACGTGGCTTGGCGAAATTCCGTTTGTGAGAAGATTTCATATTATTTATAGATATGCATCTTGGAAGAATGGTGTGGTGAAGGATCACTTTGAGGAAGACAATGGTTGGAACCTCCACTTAAGAAGAAGCTTATTGAGGGAAAGTGAACAAGTACAAGTGAACACTCTCATGGGATTGTTAGCTAATATTTCCTTGTGCGATGAGGAAGATGAGTGGGAGTGGCCGAGGGAGAAGTCCAAAGTATTCTCCGTTAAATCTTGTTATGGAATCTTGGTGGAGAGTTTCAATTTGGGAAGAGATGAAGAAATAGTTTTTCCTTGGAGACAAGTGTGGGAACCTAATATACCCACAAATGTTAAATTTTTCATGTGGTCATTCCATTGGAACAGTCTTTTGACTGTCGATAAGTTACAAAGACGGGGAATTATGCTTCTAAACAGATGTTGTCTCTGTAAAGAGGCGGAAGAAACTAGTGCACATCTTTTCTTGACCTGCAGGTTTACAAAAGGCATATGGGAGGAGCTGGTGGTAGTCAAAAGAGAGGTAAGACAGGCAATCAGCAGCTGGAACGATGCCAGGATACTTCTGGACAATTGGCCTGACTTCAACAGCAGGGACTTGTCACAACCCGTATGGGCAGTTCTCCCTTATGCAGTCATCTGGGTTATTTGGAAAACTCGTAATGAGGTCCTTTTTAATGAAGGAGAGGTGGTTTTTGCAAACGTGATCCGGGCAATTAAGGCTGTTGTTTGGAGCTGGATGAATATCAGCAACAAAGCTATGAACCTGCGGCAAAATGTACGGTTCACCGATCTTCTGTTCGGATGGAGAGGGGTTATGCTGGAACAGTGGTAAAGACTGCAGCAGCTAAAGTTAAATAGGCTGAAGGCAGATTACACAGGTGGCTGGGTCCTGAGTCTGTTGAAAGAAGAAGGAAGCAGTCTGACGCAGCAAGAGTTTAAATCTATCTTTTGGGGTGTTCTGGTTTTTTTCAGTTTTATGTATCTGTAAAATGCTTCATGGGCGCAACTGGCGGTGCTTTATGCACGCTGACCAGTCTTGTATATTTTGGTTCTTTATTAATGAAACTCTTACCTTTGATAAAAAAAAAAAAAAAAAAATAGGTTGCACACATGTTTTTCAACAAATCATAGATGGACAAGAAGCATTGTTGTGTTCTAGGAGATTTTTATTTTTATTTTTTTATGGTGCCTTGGCAATGACTTCATAAGTTCATATAATGTGACTACAGGCTATGCAAATGTAAACCTTAACGTGGTTTTGAGTAATGAACATATTTTTGTTGAGGCACACATTTAGTATGGATATATTCTGATTTTTATCATTAGCACAATCTAGATACTTGAAAGATTTATTTTCTTTTTCACAAAGGTAATGCAAGTAACAAGCATCTTGCCAATGTGTTTTCTTAAAACTTTTGTCATCTTATGTCACATCTTTGAAGAAGGCTAATTGTGGAAACAACTATAGTATATTGAATTTATAAATAGATTAAGTTTTCATGATTTTGTCTAAGAACATATTTGAACATATCAAAATAATTTGTGTCAGGGTGTAGCCATTGCAGAGATGATAGCTAAGTACCGAAAGAAAGCCATGAAGTTAACAAGTTCTAATGTCTGGCAGATGCAATGGTTAGAATTGATCTTCAAAGTAGCAGTGGATGCTTTTTATCTGGAATTGACTAAGAATTTCTCATGTTTGGCGGAAGTCTAACTGCCTCAATTAAATTTAGAACTTGCTTGCAGTCTTGCTGCCAAGATAGGCCAAATTAATACCAAGAGTACAATCAATTGGAGTATGTTTCAAACCAAAATAATTAGGTTAGCTTTGTTGGTTGTATGTGTAGTACAATTTGTGTAATCCATGTTGATCCTTTTTTTCACTATTTTCGCTAGGAATAAAGAATATCACTTGCAAAACATTCTGAACAATGTAGGGTTTGGCAGTTTTTTTTTTTTTTTTTTGCAGTGAAGTTCACCAGAAGTTAGGAATTAGGAATTTGGAAGAAAGGCCGCCTTCTCTTCTATCCAGATCAGTAAATGTTCATTGAAATACA
Source organism: Aquilegia kansuensis (assembly GCA_020826895.1). Lineage (NCBI taxonomy): Eukaryota > Viridiplantae > Streptophyta > Magnoliopsida > Ranunculales > Ranunculaceae > Aquilegia > Aquilegia kansuensis. Next base: position 16,706,612 of record CM037006.1, on the reverse strand, counting down.
TTGCAATTAACATAGGTGTATTGTTAGAGTGTACGTGTATTGAACATTTCTTCCATAGGTAAGTGAGGATATAATTTGACGTCAAAACTGTGTAAAGTTTGCTCACAATTATTTTATGAGCCAACTCTGCTGACTTAGATGTTTATTGGTTTACCAACACATCAAATTACTAACAACACCCCCGGTGCATAGCACGGGTTCCACAACTAGTCTCAACTAACTTATGAGTTTCAATCAAAATCAAAGTTGCTTAAATAAACAAAAATCAACTTATCCAAATTTTTATTCTTACCGATTTCCTTTAAAATTGGGTTGCCCACATTTATATTTTTTTTATTCTTATTTTTTCATAAAAACTCAAGATTTGAATTGGGCAAAGGAAACTGAGATAGATGAAATGGAAGAAAAAAAGGTTGTTCATCTGAATCAAATTGGACACCTGAACTTTGAGAAGAAGACAAACTCAATTTTAAAATATCTTATTATTGTGAAGAGTTTGAACTTTGACCTTGTTAAAATATTTGTAAAAAAGTTGCTAACTAAAATTTTTATTTCCTTTTTGTGATGAACTCGAAAGTAGAAAGCTTGAATCTTTAATTGGATTTCTTGAAGAAAGAAACCCAAGTTCAAAGGAGGGTCTTCATACTGAACTTGTTTTCATGTTGTCAATAACATCATTTATTATTTATGTTTCAATTTGAACTAAATCCTCTTTGAATAGACTTTATTTCTTGATTGTGGATTAATTAATAAGCCATAAAAGATATGAGCTTGATTTGTTGTAAGATCTAAGTTTATATTGTCATGAGGAATCTTTCTTCTGGTTTCATTCCAGATGAGAAAGAGAGTGAAAAAGAAGAAAAAAGTTGAATGACAAAACTACCCTTGTTTTTTTACTAGTAATACTAAAATACATCTAAACCGTTAGATCCGAATTTAATCGACGAACTAGATGGATGTCATCCTAAGGATGGCAGCCTAGGCAGCCCAAAAAATAAATTGATAAAAATTACAACGTACTTTACCATATTTTTAATTAATATAACGTGCAAAAAATCTGACTAAACAATACTTTTAGTTTTGATTTTTTTCCACGTTATATAATATGTTAAAATTAAGCAAATGGACTACTTATAAAAAAAAAAAAAAAATTCTCACATGGTTTATTAAATTATTGAAAATATTGTGGTGTAAAAAATAAAAAAAAAAATTTAATTGACAACTTCAAAAATGATAAACTACTCATTTTTCTTCTCTCTTTAGTTCTCTATTATTATTTAGTATTCATAGAAGAACACACAAAACCCAAAATCCAACAAAGCAAAAAAACGCATGTGCTTCTCACATGACCTTCCTCTTCTCTTCCCCTTTTGATGTTAATTGTAGTTGTTCACATAAATTTAGATTTTCTTCTTAATTGAAATGTATTATATATTATTTTTATTTGTCAATATGAAGTTAATTGAGCAAATCAAAGACCACTGGAAATAAAATATTAACTTTAAAAATCAACTAATAGGTATTGTTTATAGTTCAAAATTTAAAAATAGTTATAGTAAAAAAAAAAAACTTTATTGGACTGAAAAATATTTGGGTTGAAAAATCAATTTTTTTTTTTTTTTTTTTGTAAACTAAAACAAATTTTATTGATAAGCTCAAAGAATTACACAAAAGTAGAGGACAAACGCTCTACAAACTGCGCGACAAGTCCTTTCTGAATAGCAAACCCGATTCTCTTAAATACATATTCGTTTGAACCCGCAGCCATCACGTTGCTATCAATTACCTTCTGTACTATCCTAAGGAGCTCAACTGCTTCTGAGCCTAGCAATCCAATTGTGTCAAATGCAAAGGGGATGAAACTATGTTAGTTAGTCGTACAAGCTCCATCATGTTTCTCCACTTTTGTTGTTGCTACATTGCTAGCTGCTAGCCCCACCTCAAAATCCCAGCACCCAACCCGACCATCGGAGATGCCCCTGTAACATCAACACACGCATGTTTACCTTCAGACCAGTTGTAGACCAGAATATCAGCAGGACGTAATATCGATCTTCCTTCCTTAGGATCGACAATTTTCTACAATAACTGAGAACTTCCAAGCATATGTACACTTCCCATTTAGTACTTGGGCTACAAAAAAAGAGTTTGTCTCTACTTCCAAGTGTTAAATGCCAAGCTGCCTTTCCTTTTAAAAGAAAGAGAAGCATCCTCTTTGAGAGTAAATTGTTGACAGTAGGGGTCCACCAAAGTGGGGGCAAGACAGCCAGGTCCCATCCAATTTTCATGAGTGAGACTAAAATTACCATCTCCAAATTCCCAATTGGAGAGCTCAATAAGTTCATGCAAGGACCTTCAGCACTCCAAACAGATTTTGGAGACATGGGGGTTATAGCAGATACTATTAGGGGGTCTGCCCTTGATGTATTTGGCATTCATATACTTAGCCCAAAGAGATTGGGAAGTCAGAATGGTCCAAGTGGATTTCATTCTAAAGGCCTTTAGTACAAGGTCTAGAGGTCTAATACCCAGTCCCCCATCACTGAGAGGTCTGGTAATTTTGTGCCAAGCCACCCATTTCCTTTTAGTCGTTTCCATCAGAGGATCCCCAAAAGAAATTAGCAAACATAGATTCTAGGCAATGGATGACTTTCTTAGGGACAGGATGAGCAGAAAAAATGTAAATAGGCATGGATTGAAGAACATGTTGTAGTAAAATAAGTTTGCCTCCTTGTGAGAGCAATTTTCATTTCCATCCCTCCACCTTAATCCTAACTTTGTTAATCATCTTCTCAAAATATATGGCTTTGGATCTTCCATGAAAAACTGGAGCTCCAAGATACTCCAGCATAGAGGCTGAAAGTATAAAACCAGTGGTTTTCTTGATGTGAATGATAGGCTTTAGTGTAGCTTTATCAGAGATCACAAAAGTGTTTTTCCCTGCATTGATCTTTTGGCCAGAAGTGTCACAGTATGCTTTAAGGAACTCCATGCAACCTGATATAGAAGTGTCTCTTCCATTTAAGAATATCAGAGTGTCATCTGCATATAAGAGATGAGTGATGGGGGCATCCTCTACGAGTGGAGTATAGACAAATCTTCTCCTCTATGTAGCACTTCTTAAGGCCTCTACTCAAGGTTTCTGCTCCAAGGATGAATAGGAAAGGGGATAAAGGATCTCCTTGCATTATACCTTTTTGTTGAGTGGAAATTACCTTTGTATGCACCTTGGAAAAGGACTGCAAAATGACTGTTAGTAACACAGGTCTTGATAAGGGCAATAAGATTGGAAGAAAAACCAAACCTGTGTAAAATTTCAAAGAGATATGACCAATCCAGTCTGTCAAAAGCTTTTTCCATGTCCAATTTGATAATGAAATTACCTCCTTGAACTTTGGAGTTTAAGCTTTGCATAAATTCTTGTGCAAGGCAAATATTGTTTGTGATCAGTCTTCCCTGGACATAGGCTCCATGTTCTAGAGAGATCATACTTGGCATGTGAGGGGTTCACCTATTGGTTATGATTTTTTAGAACAACTTATAGGTCAAATTACTCAAACTGATAGGCCTGAAGTCAGTGATCCTAGATGGATTGTCTTTTTGGGGATGAGGCAGATAAAGCTTGTTGTAAAGCATTTAGGGAGAGGTGTACCTTGGAAGAAAACAATGGCAGTTTTGAGAAGGTCAACTTTAACCAACTCCCAACAGTTCTGAAAAAATAAGGAAGTAAGACTATCAGGGCCAGGGGCACTGTCTGGGTTTATACTGAAAAGTGCAGTCTTGATTTCTTCCAAGGTAGGAAGGCTGGTAATGAGCTGGTTGTCTTAAGAGTTTAGAACATGAGGGATTACATAAAGAATGTAAGGGTTTGGGCTAGTAGGTTCAGAAGTAAGGTGCTTTTGGAAATGAGAGACAACATGGACATGAATAAGATCCTGATCATCACACCAGAGGTCAAGATCTTCAGAGAGAAGAAGATTGTGGGTAGTATATCTTCTCCTGGCCTGGAAGGAAGCATAAAAGAATTTAGTATTCCTTTCTCCCTCTTTGTGCCATTTTTCACTAAACTTTTCCTTCCAAAATTATTCATTTTGGTTGAGAGCCTGCTGGTATTTAGCATGCAACCTTTTAAGTTCAATATGATCATTCAAAGTCCAGGTTTCAATGAGCCTGAACTCAGTGGCCACCAGACTATCCTCCAAACTTTGGATATTTTGATGAATATTTCCCAAAAAATTGTGATTCCACCATTTGAGGCAAGTTCTAATATTCTTGATTTTGAGCTCAAGATTAAGAAAGGGCTAGGGTGAATATCCAACCTGATCCCATCTTGAGGCTATAAAATCCTTGAAATTGTCATGGGAGGTCCACATCTTCATAAATCTGAATGGACGTGGACCCTTTCTTTTGCTAGAGGTAGCTCCCTTTATTACAAGAGGGAGATGGTCAGAATTCAATCTAGGTTGGTGTTCCACCACTAGAGTTGGAAGGGAAGTGGACCAGGATGAGTTTACAAGAACCCTGCCCAGTCTCCCCCACCTTCTTCTGAGACCATGTTGGTTGTTGCACCAAGTAAACTTAGTGCCAGTATAACCACAATCCAATAAGTCATTAAAGTATTTAGTGTAGGATAGGAAAGCAAGTTCCCCTCTAATAGTAGCTATTTGTGTAACTACTATGCAAAAGATAGATTTATATTGATTTCCTTTTTGTGCCTGTAAATATTGATTATCAAAGTAGACAAATGACAAGCAAGGGTCGTACCCACCTCAAATGTGAAGATTTTAGCTCAAACACAATAGAAAACAATGGTTAAAGAATACCAAGGGAATCACAACTAAGAGAGAGATTGGATTCTACTTCATACAGGCAATAATTAAATAAACTAATACTTAAACTAACTAAAGAAGATGGATATAGATCTAAAGAAGATCTTATGATGACATAGGGGGAAGAGTTGGTATCCACAAACTAAATTATGTAAACATAACATGTCATCCTTTCATGTTCAATCTATAACAATTAATTAGTCACCTCTCAGCTATTCCAATTAATTATCAATACCTATAATAATCAAGTAGTCACCTCTCAGCTATTCCACTCAATTAAAACGGGATTCTCGTATGCATGCTATTGAATATGCTTCATTAATCAAACCATCACCTCTCAGCTATTCAATTTAATTAAATCAACATATTAATTCATAATCAAACCGTCACCTCTCGGATATCAATTTAATTACAAAAGGGTTCCAATAAAAGAGATTGATTCTAGATATATGATAGTCACCTCTTAGCTATTCCATCACATATCTCCAATCAATCTAAATACAACTATTATAGCTAGGTCTCCCTATACTCTAACAATAGTATTTTAATAACATGGATAACAATAACATGCAAATAATCGTACTTACCTCATGTCGCGAATAGAAGTAAATAAGTATTAAGTACTTTGAATCACAATGGACATTAAGAACAAACATGGTGCTTTTACATTATCTAGAGTGCTTCAACCATCCCCCTAAGGGAATTTAGCTACTCATCATTGATGATGACACCATAGAATAAGTAAATAAATAACAAGATATCATAAGGAAAAAGTTAATGGATTGATATTGATAATAATTGAGTTCAATACAAAAGAAGAAGATGAAAACCTAAACCTTCAACAAGAAATTCAACTCTATATGAACTACCTAAACCCTAGCTACTACTTCTCTTATATAGTAAACACAAAGCATAATACTTGCATATAAAGACTTCCAAATTAGGTCAAATTCGTGGTTGCTGCTGTTGGTCTTCTAGAGACATTATATTTTAATCAAAACCTAATTATCTTGGGCTTAAGTTGTAGCTTGGACCAAGACCTTCAATTGGACAGTTCATGGGCCCAAATCAGACTTCTGGATCTTCTTGTAGAGTCTTTTTAAGATTGGGTTTTAAATAAAAGCCTAAATAGAAATTCTGACTTGTGGGACTCAATATAACCCGGTTTGGGCTGAGATTTGGGCCACCCTACTTTGACATAAAGTCAAGTCCATAGGACCAGTCCGTGGGGTGCCCTCAGCAACTCTGTGGGTGCAAGTATTAATTTTCCTCCCTTATGCAAATAACACCTTTTGGCGGGTTTTAAGATAATATTTGCATTTCGGCTCATGAAACCTACACAAATGACAAGAAAGCACTAATCAATAGATATAACACAATAATATAAGCTAAGTGCTATGCAAACAAGGTGTTATTCGGGGGATAAATATACACTTTTGAGCACTTATCACCCTCCTAGTTTTTCATCAGAAGAAAGCACAGTGTTGAAATCCCCCCCAACCAACCAATGGAGATTTGTCTGTTCCCCCAGATGTTCGAAATCCTGCCACAATTTTTTTCTTTTTGTAATGGTATATTTTGCATAAACAAAAGAAGCCAGGAAAGATAAATTGATGGAGGGTGAGTAGATAGAAAAGGAAGAGTTTTGGCTGGTGTCAAGAATTGGGGTAACTTGAATGTTGTCATTCCAGAAGACCTAAACCTTACCTCCAACAGCTTGGTTAGAGTGAGAGTGAGGTAACTGAATAGAGTTAACCACACTTTGTATTCTGCTATGAGATATCATTGGTTCCATAATGGCAGCAATGTCAGTGTTATAATTGTGAACAAGGGTGGCAAGCCTCCTTTGCGTGTTAGTATTTTCTACACCTTGTGTATTCCAAATGATAAGGTTGTGCGCCATTATTTCAAAGGTGAGTGTAGTGAGAAATCATCAATGACCTGTGCTTGGGCTCTTGTGACAATGGGAGTAACAGTAAGTTTGTTCTTTTTAGGTTTGGTCTCAGTGTCAGAGTTGTGTGATATGACCTTGGGAGGTTTCTCGGAACCGCTCTTTTGCGAGACAGAAGATCGGAGAAGAGTTGTGTTAATTCAGGTGTGAACTGACTGTTTTCTGAGATATCTAAACTCCTGGTGATGCCCCCAAGATGGGTTTAGGGCTAGGAACTTTGGCTGCTTGAATTCTTTGGTTTCTGTTATTGTTCTGGCTTTTCGGAGTGCCTATCTTGCCTGTTTCTCTAGGCTTCTTTCCCTCTGAGGTAGTGTTGGTTCCTGAGCTGACCCTAGCAGCAACGACTGGTGTTTTTGTTGTCTCGTGCATCTCCTGCCTTTCCAATTCTGCACTACTAGTCTGGCTTTCCTGTACTACATCAATCTTGCCAGCATTGACATCTTCCTGTGGCCTTGTTATCCCTTCATTGGTTGGATGATTATCTTCAACTGTTATTATTTCCATGTTGTCAATGTCTGCATTTGTTGGGCTTTGCTCTGGTTCTACTGCATTGACTGCATTGGTTGTTTCTGTGGTTTGTTCTGTAAGTCATCCATAGCTTGTTCTGTAGTGTCTTCTGTAGAAATGGTAGCCAGATCTTGGGGTTGCCTTCCTTCATTGTCTGCTTTTGCTTAGCCTCTTCAGGATCCAGATCTAGGATAGTGAAATTGTTAGAGGTAACTATTTGGTTTTTGGGTCCTTGGCTCTCCAGATTTGTATGGCTAGGATGTGCTTTCGATGATTTGCTAGTAGTGGCTTCAGGTTGTTGGGGTTGCTTATCCCTTCCTTTTGTCTTCCAAAGGTATTGTTGAATATTGCTGGTTTTTTGGGGTTTGGGGACAGGTTTAGCTTGCTTTGCAGGCTTTGGATCTTGTGTGTCTTTTGGTTCTTTAGAAGGATCTTTGGCTTGGTTCTTCTTCTTGCAATGCTCCAGAGAGTGACCAATTTTAGTGCAGTGCTTGCAGTATAGAAAGCCTGGGTAAAAAATTGGTTGCCAGAAAGCTTCATAGTGTTCGCCTTCAAGCTAGATCTTATCTGGTAGTTCTTCTTGTACATTCATTTCCACATACAGTCTAGGCATGTCTGGTCTTGTGTAACAAATGGTCTATTTGTCTATTGCAATGAAGTCTCCCAGAATATTACCTATAGGCTTAAGAATCACTGGGTGAAAAAGTTCTAGAGGTAAACCTGGAAGTTCCACCCATATAGGAGCAAATATGGGGTCTTTTCTGAGGTTAAACCCAGAATGCCACCTGAAAACCTTAAATCGAATACCCATGAATTGACAGTTATACCTGGACAGCGCTTTGTTAACCTCTGACTTAGATTCAAATCGTATAAGAACATGTCGAGCATCAATGAGACCCATGGTGAAACCTCCAATCACATTCCACTCTTTCTGAATACAACCTCTAATCACTGTGAGTTGGGGTATTTGGGTTGAAAACTTAAGAACTACAGAGTGTGAAGCCACAAGTTGTTGTCCTCTATTGATGTCTTCTTTGCTCAATCAAAGAGCTAATTTCCCATATTTTTTGAAGGCATGGAAAGTAGCTGGAGTGAGATCAATTGGATTAGGAGTGAATTGTTTGAAAAGAGCAGAGAAAGGTGGATTGGAAGACCCATTAGATGTTTTAGTAACTTTGTTTGGATCTTGAAGCTCATCCATGGCTTACTAAAAGTAGTAAAAAAGGATGAAGAAGGACATGAGTGGTTGGTGTAACGGATAGAAAGTTACTAAAAAAAGTAGGTGGCACACTTTAGCTCAAAAGAGATAACCTACGCTAGCACAAAACACAATGAAATTTCAAACTTTCTTTCCAGAAACTTGCAAATTAGAAACTTCAAACTTCAAAGCAGAGAAGAAACTTGATAAATAACACCTTGTTTGCATAACACTTAGCTTATATTATTGTTTTATATCTATTGATTAGTGCTTTCTTGTCATTTGTGTAGGTTTCATGAGCCAAAATATGAATATTGTGTTAAAGCTCGCCAAAAGCCATTAAAAGAGTGATATTTGCAAAAAGGAAGAAGAATTGCTATTTGCACCCGCAGAGTTGCTGAGGGAACCTCGTGGACGGGTCCTATGGACTTGACTTTATGTCCAAGATGGGTGGTCCAAATCCCAGCTCAATCCAAGTTATAATGAAGTCCACAAGTCAAAAGATCTATTGAAGCCTTTACTTAAAGCCCAATCTTAAAATGATCTATATGAAGATCCAGAAGTCTGATTTGGGCCCATGAGCTGTCTATCTGAATGTCTTGGTCCAGACTACAACGTAGGCCCAAGAGAATTAGGTTTTGGTGAATTCTTGCTGCTTCTAAAAGGCTACAGCAGCAGCCACGAATTTGACCTAACTTGGAGAGCAAGTATACTTTGTGAGCAAGTAACATGTTTTGTATTCTTGACTCATTTTCTTATTCTCAATAATAATCCATTCTCTTTTCCATTATGATGTTGTGTTATTTATTTACTTATTCCATGATGTCATTATCAAGGATGAGTAGCTAAGTTCCCTTGGAGGGAATGGTTGAAACACTCTAGATAATGCAAAAACACCATGTTTATTCTTAATGTTCATTGTAATTCAAAGTACTTAATGTTTGTTTATTTCTCTTCGCAACATGAAGTAAGCATGATTATTTATATGTTATTGTTATCCATGTTTATAAAATACTATTATTAGAGTATAGGGAGACCTAGCTATAATGGTTGTATTAGATTAATTAGAGATATGTAATGGAATAGCTGAGAGGTGACTATCAAATATCTAGAATTAATCTCTTTTATTGGACCCCTTTTGTAATCAAATTGAATAACCGAGAGGTGACAGTTTGTTTATGAATTAATATGTTGAGTTAATTAAATTGAATAGTTGAGAGGTGATGGTTTAACTAATGAAGCATATTCAATAGCACATATAAGAGAATCCCGTTTTAATTGAGTGGAATAGCTGAGCGGTGACTGCTTGATTATTAAAGGTATTAATGATTAATTGGAATAGCTGAGAGATGGCTAATTAATTGTTATAGATTAAACATGAATGAATGGCATGTATGTTTGCATTATTTAGTTTGTGAATACCAACTCTCCCCCCTATTCATCATAAGATCTTTTTTACATCTTTATCCATCTTCTTAATTTAGTTAAGCATTAATTTATTTATTTATTGCCTATAGAAAGTAGAATCAATCTCATCTTATTAATTGGTTCATGTGGTGTTCTTAAGTTATTGTTTTCTATTGTGTTTGTGCTAAGAATTCCCCCTTCGAGGTGGGTACGACCCTTGCTTGTTACTTGTTCTACATTGATAATCAATATTTACAGGCACAAGAAGGAAAATATATACAAATCTATCTTTTGATTAGAAGGGTAACAATTATCCATCTATCAGTTGGCCAAGGTCATTATTCTGGATTCTGTGTGTTCGCTTTGTGGCAATGCTGAAGAGTCAATTGATTATTTGTTCTTAAAATGTTCGCTGACTTTTCTTCTTTGAGAGACTTGCAGGAATTTGTTTGGGAGAGAGAAAAAAGATACAACGCGGGTGCTTGTAACATAACCCTAACATAATTAGAAAGGAATTTTCAACAAGTGGAATGATATTTTTGTGGAAGTTTTCTATACCAGGTTTCTCCTTTCTCCTCTGCACTTTAAATCAGCCATTTCTGTGTTATTGTAGTTAAATCAGATAAGGTGATAATAAGATTAGTAACCAAGAGAAGAACGAAAAATAGGGGAATAAAATGAATCACTTCTACATGTGCAATTGCTTTCTTGTAAAAGTTAGATTAGAGACAATTACATATGCTTTCAAACATTATGAATGACAACAGCATTAATTACCATGTTTGAAAGAAAACTTATTGATTAAAACTTTGGAACAATATGAATGACAACAGCATTACCATGTTTGGATACAGACCTTACAAAATTGCCGATGCTACATTTAACATTTTCAAACCATGTACAACATAGGGGCGAAATTTTGTTAATGCAACACATTACTGTCCACCTTAGTGGAGATGAAAGCACCCTAGGCCGCATATTTTCTTCCGAAATGAATCTAGCCAAAACAATTTTTAGTTGAGATTTGCATAATAGAAATCATAAATCAAGATATTGGAATAGGGCTGGTACAACAACAAGAATCATGTATTCATATTAGTGAGCATATTACCATGCACCATGATTATACTGGTGGCTGCCATGTCCCTGGTTTGAACGAGGCACCAGATCCTGTTGGTTCCAAGGACCTGAAACAAAGTTTATCACAGTAAACCATTGTGGTTGGATTAAATAACAAATACTTTTAAAATGTGATGTCCTCAATTTTAAAAGACACTCCTAAGGGGTATAGTACATTATTTGATCGTACATAAAAATTTTACTTCTACCCTTGCAGGCTTGCACTAAAAGTAGAGCATCCATTTAAACTCAAACTATAAGTTAGCTTACTCTGGCTGCTGCTTTGTTTTGTCTGAAGCTGATTTATTTTCCTCAATGTCTTTAGACATCCTGTAAAAATCAAATCCAGTAATGTCAAAATTATTCAAGAGTTAAAAATATGATCCTTAATATTCCCAATATAAAATAACTCCTAATCTATACTTCCTATGTCCCACTTCTCCGGATTTCAAATTGTCAGTTACATTTACAAATTATATTCTCAAGATATTTTTGAGACAAAACAAGCCATTGAGTAGGGAAACTGAATGAACTTTATACTCCCTCTGTCCCAAATTATAAGTACCTTATTCCATTTTAGATTGTCCCAACATATATGTCGCTTTTGATTTTTGAACACATATTAATTAAGTTAAATGGTTCTTTTGTCTATACTACCCTTGCTTTGATATTAGAGTAAGGGAGATCTTATTGCCACCCAACTAACTCGTCAAAAACACAATCAGACCAAATTGTTTTGAAAAACCCAATCAAACAATTATTTTGTTACTAAAATACCCTTCACACCCACATACTTTGTCAAAAACCCAAATTTAGTAAAACTCTTCTAGATCTTCTCTCCTTAAAATCAAAATTAATAAAAATAAGAAAAACTACATACCAAGTTACCAACTGAATTATTAAAAATAACTATCAAGAAAATATATTAAAGAATTTGTAGAGAGAATAAACAATTAAAATATGAACAAAAAATTGCAAAGGAGTGAATCTAAAAGACGAGATTGTTTGATGAGGGTAACATTTGTGGAGATTAGGTAGGAGGCAACGAGAGAGTACGCAATTTTTTCTTTTGATTTTCTCCATAAAAAATTAGAGTTTCATATGGAGAATCCAAATCCTTGAGGAGTATGGGTAGTTAGTTACATACATTAGTTTTCTTCATATTTTAATGGGTTAATTAGGGTTTCTAAAAAATTATGTAGGATTTTTGTCAAAAATAAAATATAGTTAGAAGGGTATAACTGATATTTTACCATTGGGTTTTTGACAAATTTTTTATATTTGGGTTTTTGACGAGTTACTTGGGTGGCAATAAGATCTCCCTTAGAGTAATTATTCTAATAAAAAATTAGGCATTGTAATTAGTATTAAATAGGGGTAAATTAGGAAGTAGAGTTAGTAGACAAACAATAAATGATGTTTCCTTAATAAGTAGAATATTCCAAAAGGTACTTATAATTTGGGTCGGAGGGAGTATGTGCTTTTATCGTGAAGTGCAATTGACATAATGGAAAAGACTGTAAGGTTAAAACACATCCATCTAGCCACAAAGTAATCAAAAGAAATCCCTCTATATTCTTAGAAAGCTTAGATCAATGACAAAGGACGCATTTAATACAGTGACCATCTCAAGACTTCGACCATACACAAAGGAAGAAAGTGGGACTTCCGCAGGACTTGCCATCCAAACAGTGTCTCACTTTCTAGCCTTATTCCGTGAACCAACTTTATATGTTCCATAGAAATTTTTATAAACTTGCAGAAAATAATCCGAAGTGAGCATCCATGTAAGGAGTTCGCCGTGCATCTAGCAGAAAGGACTACAGAATTTGAGGGACCTCAGATGGGGGCATGGTGCTGATGAGAAGCCTAATATAATACCTCAATACCAGTATATTTGCAAAACTATCCTTTTTCAATAAAATATATGACAAGAGACAGAGTGGGCACTTTGGACCTCTATTTCAATTGAAAAAGATGAGACAGCAGTCTAAATTTAACCCTTTGGAGTGCACCCACCTGTATTTGTCTGTGTGATCATCTATTGTACTTGTTTCTTGTGCATGCCCATCACCTTGTACACAAAAAAAAAAAAAAAAACATGATTAAAAAATATAATATCAAGGGCCCTATCTTAAGTAAATAAAGAAGGTTTTTTCATATCAAGTAAAAGATAATTGCATTCAAACATAAAAAATTTCAAACAAAAGAAGAAACATCAAAGGTTTATGAATACTGAAACACTCAACAAACTTACTCTGTTTGCTTTTTTAGTACTATATTAAAATACTTTTAGTGTCTTACAGAAACCTGCAGCATGGAGTAAGATATAAGTGGTCCGACTTAGAGCTCATTCATGTTTCTGTTACTCAAAATATCTATGATCATTTGTACATAAAACTAAGAAGACAGATGGCAAAGTGCGATGGGAATATATAGTGACGAACTCGCGGTTCCCCATATGAGTTGTATATTCATTAACCACACTGTCAGTTCATGGACATGAATTGGGGACAGACATGAATAGCTTTTAGGATCTCTATATAGTATTAGCCGGCCTAACCAACTGAGCTTGTCTGAGATCATAGCCTTGGCTTCAATGACCCTCGAGCAAACCAACTATACAATCACTCCAGTTTTGTACGATTTAGCAAACATCTTAATAAGCATATGTTCAGCTTGAGCAATTTTTCTTGAAAAGAGTGTGTACTACCAGTGGTCATCAACATATTTGCAATTCTTTCTTCTTAAGTTACTTTCGAATCACCTTTTAGTCATTGTAATTTTTTATCCCTCGCTGACTTTAGTCATAAACAATAAGATGAAAAAGAAGTTTCAGCCACTTGTATCCTGTGTATCCTTTGTTGGAAAATTGGGTAGATTTCCAGCAGAAAATGATTACGGTAGTCGAAGTACCTTTAACGGATGCAGGAGGATATTGCCGAATGAAACTTTTCAAGTCTGGACCTCCAACTGTACCTGGTTATGTACATATTTATCAATATATATTCCATGAACAAATAATTGTAGCAACTTATAGCAGCATCTTTCAAAAATGCACTTTAATTAGCAGAAGTTTACTGATAAGAGGCTGACCAGTGCTTGTTCTCTGTCTAGTATTTCCCTGTTTCGCCTTCATTTCTTCTTCCTCTTCTCTCTTGAGAACTTAAAAATATAAATGACATCATTAGATAAAGCTGAAAACATGGTGTTTCTATAACAAAAAGACCATAAGACAAGCTTCATAGAATCAATAAACTATAACCAAGAAGGTGCAATTGAAATACATCTAACAATATCTTGTGGGAGTTTACATATGCAAGTGTTTTTCTCCTTGTCTCATTCCCACACATAGTACAATTGATTAAAACGAAGAAACCATAAAGAAAATAAAAATTAGAACTGATTATCTTCTTATTCGAAGATATTATAACTATCAGAGTATCAGGTTATTCCCCAGATTTTGCCATCATAGCATCATTTCACATTTGAACAACGATTACGAGCTACATTTAGAAAGTGAGAAGGGGAATGCCTCTTTGCTAGGGTGTGCAAAGACCCCAACGACCTTAATTTACTGCACCATCTGCAAAACAGCCACTTCCTCTTTCAGAAATATAGGTAGAAAAGGACAATACAATTTTCCTTTTATGACATGGGAGGAGTGGCCCCCTCCAAAAAGAAAACAAAGAAAGATTTGGACCATGTGAAGGCATTTTAAGTCCAACCCTCTGTGGAAAGTTTCTTCACCCCATAGGAGTGCCCCCCACTCCTTCCCAAAAGAAAACAAGGAGCCATGCCAGGTCGAGACTTTTTTTGTCTAATCCTCTGTAGAATGAGACTATATACTCCATACTCCGTCCCCTCATCCTTATTTTATTTAACTATCGGTGAAACAAATAATAAGATATTTTAATTATCTTTTAGTAACAGTCCACATTGTCACTTGTAAAGTTTCCATTATAAAAATAAGTCTTACTCTCACATTGAGACTTCAGACATTAGAATTCGTTATTCACTTGGTACCAGTGGCCTAAATAAAGAACAAAACAAGCCAACCACACCACAAATCACCATCAACAAACCCTAACCCTATACCACAACCTTCACTGCCGTTGGAGCCTTCTCGGTCACTGGTATGTGCTTCGTTTTCCTGCGCTGCTTTTGTCCTGCGCCCTCTGCTGCACCTTGTTTAGCAGTTCTCACACCTGTCCTGCTCCGCCATCTGTGTGCCGCTTCTGTCCAACCATCCCTATGGTTCCATCCACACATATAGAAGCTCTAGCAGTCTGATGAAGGCTTTAGATTAAACCTTCCGTTTCTCGTACTCGTCCTGGAGGAGCCCTCTTTGTCGACTGATTTAAGGTATTGTCTCATTGCTTGTCCAGTTTCTTATTTGTGATTGTTTGGTGTTGCTCAACTGGTTTTTGTCATTATTGTGGATCCCCCAAGCGATAAATATCCATCAATAACTGGCTACAATTCTGGTGTTCCCAAATCCGAATCTGGTAGTGGGAATGAGAACTTGTTGAACTTCCCACCTCCTCATCGGTTTACTAGTGTTCCATTCAATGGGAGTTTCTAGTCTTAGTCTAAATCAATCCGCCTGCTCTTGGGAGCTAAGGGTAAGACTGATTGGTTCTACATATAGCAAATGTATAGATAGATGTTAATTCAATACTATAGAAACCAAAATCTACAATCTCTTCACTTGTCATGTTTGTGGGCCACTTTGATAGAGTGTATTCTACCTCACATGACGAAGTTCAGGTATTAGTTGTACAGGGAACATGGGCAGGCCTCGTACACTTCCTTGTTTGTTAAAGCTTACTCTGTTTACCTGAAAAAGTGATAAATGGAACTTGAAGTCTACACCTCTTCAACTGGTATTACAGGGATGACTCCAGCTATTTCATGTGCATTTCAGAATAGATAGGAAAAGCAGAAGGTCCATCACTTCTTTATTGACCTACAGTCCGACTTTGAGTCAATTCATAACCAGGTTCTCAAAATTTCATCTCTCCCATCCCTGGGTAAAGCCTATACCTTCACAGTTGTTTTTTTATGCTCCACCATTAGCTAATCAGATGGCTTCACTTTCAGGCAAAGTCAGAAGGCCTCATTCAGTGCTCCATCTGGGCAAGGGTGAAGGTCATTATGGATCACTTGCTATCAGCTTAATCCGAACTCCAACCAAAGAGAAAAATCTGGTATATCAGGAGGTGGTAAGCCGTAAATCTTTCAGAAGCTCCCAGAAGTTTTTGGTACAGGGGGAGTTTCCGTGATATTAGCTGTTTGCCTAAGTCAGGCCGTTAATGATTTTTCTTAAGTGTCTCTGAACACTTGGCATGTCCGGCTGGGACATTTTAAATTCTTAATTATCTTCTGTTTTTTGAATTGATAAAAACACGCAAGAATTTGTATGTTACATTGCGAGATTTCTCCTTTATCTAAATATGGTAGAAATAATTGTATTCCTCTCATGCATAGATCTTCGTGTGCTTTTGACTTAATTTATTATGATGTTTGAGGACTATCTCATGTTACTGCATAATGTAGCAATATATAAAGTGACCTCCATTGATATTTATACTAGATGCACCTAATTTTAATTTCTTCATGAAAAGAGTATGAATTTTCCTAGTTCTCCCAGTTTTTGCAACTTCTTAAGCCACAACATAATGTTGTTGTTGAAGGGACAATGCCTGACAATGCTAACGAGTATGTGTCTAATGAGTTTGTCTCTCAACTAGAGTATTCTCCAGTAACTAGTGTGCCTTTGTATTCCTAAACAAAATGCAGTTAAATAGATTTCTGGGTATCGTCAGTTTTTTGGTGCTGGGATTCACGTCCAAGTCCTACTGATACTTTAAAGTACTTAGTCCCGCCTTATCTTTTTAACTATACTCCCCGTACAATCCTAGGTAGTAATTCCCCTATCCAGATGACCAGGGTGTCTGTCCAGGTCATCTCCATTTTCTTTCCCGGGTGTTCGGGAGTGAATGTCATGTCCATGACAAAAACCCCACTCCTACCAAACTTATGATAAGTCTATTTGATGTGTGTCTGTATATTTGTAATGTATTCTCCACTTTCCAGAGGCTATCGGTGTTGTTGATCCCTCTCTGTCATATTTACAGGCAGTTTATTGTGTTTAATTGTCATGTGCACAGCATGTGCTGTTTAGGTGTCCTACTCTAGATGCCCTACTTATTATTATAAATACAAAGGGATAGTCATGTACGTGACTAATCTTTTCTCTCCTAACAATCTCTTCTTTGTTCTTTTTTTATTTCTACTTGGTATCAGAGCGGTTCGGTTTTGGGAGGTCACGGGTTCGATTCTTTGCAGCAACATTTAAAAATAAATATGTTGTTGAGGGATAGTGTTGGTGGATCCACCCCCATGTTTGGTTAGGACTGTGGGCCTACCAGTTTATCCGGTATTCCGGTCAATGTCACATTTTTTGAGCACGAGGCTTATTTTGACGGTCCCGTTGATTTTCACGACGAGTGGTTTGACCCTAAGGTTTGTGATCCACCTATGTTTAGTGATGCATCTATTCCACTACCAGTTATATCGGCGGATTCTCAAGATATGGAGTTATCTCCTACTCCAGTTTCTAATGTTAAGCCACCATTGAAGACATATGTTCGTCACAAGGATAAACAGAAGAGCACGTTTCCACCTGCCTCTCAAGTCCCTTCAGCACCAAATCCTCAATCGACCTTGGATGATCTTCCTATTGCTCTACGCAAGGAACGTCGTAAGTGTACCTATCCCATTTCCAACTACGTTTCTTATCATGCCTTATCACCTTCATACGATGCATTTCTTTCTTCTGTGGATTTTGTTACTGTTCCCACTAGTGTTTCCAATGCTTTATCTCACCCTCAGTGGAGAACTGCTATGAATGAAGAGTTGGCAGGCCTTGCCAAAAATCAAACTTGGGAAATGATACCCCACCACCAGAACGAAAAGCAGTTGGTTGTCGTTGGATTTTTACGGTAAAGCACAATCCTAATGGGTCCATCAGTAGGTATAAAGCACGATTAGTTGCAAAAGGGTATGCTCAAACCCATGGTATTGATTATCAGGAGAGTTTTGCACCTGTGGCCAAAATGAATACTATATGCGTCTTGCTTTCTGTGGCTGCTAATAAGTCTTGGCCTCTATATCAATTAGATGTCAAAAATGCGTTCTTGAATGGAGAGTTGCATGAAGAAGTGTATATGACACCCCCTCTTGGTTTCCGTTATGCTCACTCTCCTGATTTGGTTTGCCGCCTTAAGCGATCATTATATGGGCTCAAGCAATCTCCTCGTGCTTGGTCTGATCGTTTTTGGTAAGACCATACTAGATTTTGGTTTCATTCAAAGTAGAGCAGATCATACTCTCTTTATTCGTCATACTCAAGGTCATATTGTTGCTCTTATTGTCTATGTAGATGATATTGTTATTACGGGAGATGACGTTGCGGGTATTCAAGGTTTAGAGGCATACTTGAGTACACAGTTTGACATTAAAGACTTGGGTGCACTGCGATATTTTTTGGGTATCGAGGTTGCTCGTTCTGCTCGTGGTATTTTTATTTCTCAACGTATATATGTTCTTGATTTACTTTCTGCAACTGGTCAGTTAGGATCCCAACCAGTTGAGACACCTATTGAGCCAAAGCATAATTTGGCTGATGTTCAGGGGGAGCTCCTATCTGATATTGGTCAGTATCAACGCCTTGTGGGTAAACTGATTTATCTCTCTATGACTCGTCCTGACATTGCTTATGCGGTGAGCGTTGTTAGTCAGTTTATGCATGCACCTCGTAAACCTCATCTTGATGCAACTACTCGCATCCTACACTATTTGAAGGGTTCTCCTGGACGTGGGGTCTTACTTCAGCCCCATGGTCATTTTCGTATTGAGGCTTGGACTGATGCAGATTATGCTGGTGCCATCTCTGGTCGTCGCTCTACCTCTGGCTATTGTACAATGGTTGGTGGTAATCTAGTCACTAGGAAAAGTAAAAAACAGTCTGTGGTATCTCGGTCTTCCGCTGAGGCTGAATATCGTGCTATGGCGCATGGTGTTTGTGAACTTCTTTGGTTGAAGTATCTACTATCTGATTTGTCTATTCCTGTTTCGTTACCAATGTCACTCTATTGTGACAACAAATCAGCTACTAGTATCGCTGCAAATCCTGTTCAACATGATCACACCAAACATGTTGAAGTTGATCGACATTTTATACGTGAGAAGTTGTTATCGGGTGTGATATGCACTCCATTTGTTCCTTCTTCTGAGCAGCTTGCTGATGTGTTCACCAAAGGAGTTGATCCAGATATGTTTACCTCTTCTATGTTCAAGCTGGGCATGTCCGATATCCACGCACCAACTTGAGGGGGAGTATAGGCAGTTTATTGTGTTTTGATTGTTCAAGCTGGGCATGTCCGATATCCACGCACCAACTCTTCTATGCGAGTAGCATGTGCTGTTTAGGTGTCCTACTCTAGATGCACTACTTATTATTATAAATACAAAGTGATAGTCATGTACGTGACTAATCTTTTCTCTCCTAACAATCTCTTCTCTGTTCTTCTTTTATTTCTACTATATTCACCACATATATGGAAGTTACCTTTGCCGAACATATTCTTTTTTGGCTTTTAGCTTCTTGCTAATGTTCCTATCTAATGTTCTCATCTTTGTTGTAATCTTTAGTGGTTTATTAATAAAGCGAAAATTTATCAAAAAAAAAAAAAAATTCTTTTTGGGGTAACACTTTGCAAATGTACTATTGAATGGGGAATTAAACAATAGTAGTAAATAAGATGAACAAAACACAAGATCTCGAAGAAAACTATCTTCTTTACCGAATATTATGAAGATTACAAGAATCTCTGCCTCACAATACCCTCTAGACAAACTAAACCCTACTTATCTCAATATTTCTAAACACACTAAACCTTAGTGGTTTCTTTAAACAAGCTAATCAATAGTTGTTTCTCTATGTCTTGGTCTATGTTTTGGACAACTTGTAGTGAGCCAAGGAAAAGAATTTCCTATTTCCTAAATTTCTTATCCTTGTGTAACAAGGAAAACTCTTATAAAGACTTTCCTTTCCTTGTTCCATAAGGAAAAGGAAAACTAAATTCCTAAAATAAGGATACACCTGTATCAGTATCCTATTGAAATATATTACGATTTCAATTATTAATTAGCGTTACAAATCTAAACCGACTTTTGGGATTAATATATCTGCTAAACGCATCAGTTTTCACTTAACTTGTGTCCGAAAATCATTTTTTTTTCATAAACTTTTACATCAGGTCGTGAATACTAAACATGGGTAAAAGACTAGATAGGAAGATACCAACAACATATAGTGCATTAACATAAGTATTAGACATACGAGCAACGTTAAGCTTAACACGCTCTCGCCTTGCTTCCAGCTCAGCCATTTCCTAAAAATGGAAATCACCAACAATATCAGCTAACAAGAAAATGGCTACTCAGAAAAGGCTGCTCGAAACAACTACACAAGTATGTTGTCCTACTTGAAAATAACTTTTAGTTTAAAAAAGGATAAGCATCTTTTCTAATGCAATATAATAAAGTGGACACATACTGATGATAAAGCATTTTCACCAAACTACCATTAACATATATAGTACGAGTACTAGAAGAATGGGTTGTCAGGCATCTGCATGGAAGTAAAACATCCTAACTAGGTTCACACCCACTCTCATATGAACAAGTTCAGTAATACAGTAGTTTGTTGAGTAGAGCTTTTATATTTTGCCCTTATTAAAGCTTTAGATGAGATGTAGGAATGCTGCAAGTCTTTTAAGTATTGAGAGTCAAAGCGTTAGCATGAAAGGTCTTAATGGTTTCTTAACCTGGTTCACACTCTATAAAACAGACTACTGTGAAGGGTTTTAATGGTTTCTATCAAGTTCTGCAACTGCTATATTTCAGTTTGATTTCATAATCCCAAAAAGTCTCTGCTGGAGGTACGTACTTACTGTAAGTATGGAGAAGGACTTTAATAGTGATCCGAAAATTTAATTGAGAACGTGATAACCAAGAATTGATTTGAGAGATAGAATATTCAGATAAGGAATAAAGTGACAGAATTAGAACTAGAACCGAAATGACAACCAATGAAATAATCAAATATATAGAGTGTTAAGAACACCAAGAGAATAATTTTCAAAAGGAGAAGTAGGTGGGTTTACTTTCGAGGGGAGACATGAAGTTTTTTAGTCATTTTTGTGTCTCTCCTTGGTATTCGTGTCCTTGTGCATAATATCCTATGTCATTCATGTGAGCCATGTGTCAAAGCCTTAGAGGATAATAGAGGCTGTCGTGACAATATCTAATGTGGCGCCCATCAAGTGGATAGAGTCCCTAGAAAGAGTTACAACGCAGGATAATCCCCTTGACACAAGTAATGTCCACAAACCATTCCAAATGACTTGGAATTGGCTTTATTCCCCTGGCCAAATTTGCCGACATGATATTGCGTTGCACGCTCAGGCGTCAGCTTTCCAACTTTGAGGCAACATCACTTCCTCATTTCATCATTTGGCTAATGATTTCAATATTCATTAACTATGCTTTCTTCTGGCATACCTGAATTTTATTCTCCTTTATTTCCTAGTCCTTCCTATTTTCGTCCCATGAAGTTACCTTGCCCTTCCCACTGATGTTTGTTGTCTAATTACTTCCTTTAGTGCAAGATAGCCCTATTCTTTTATGTTTGTTCTCGGTTTTATACTATTGAGTTTCACTTGTTTGTGCTTCTGGGACATCTGGTAGTTACTTGTTCTTTTTTTTGCTGTTGTTTCTACTGTTTACTATAAACTTATTTGGGTGCTCAGATGTTTGATCACAAATGCACTACTGGTCCCTGCAGCTACTATTCTCAAGAACTCTAAATAGGACAGAGGTACACATCAATACACCAAAAGATGGTAATATGTATAATATAGCCAGCAATGCTAAGATAAAATTTGATGTCCTATGTTAATATGTTAATAAGAACATATACAAATTCACAAACGGATCAAGGGATGAGCTATCCCTATAACCAGACTAATAAAAAAAACAAAACACCGATCGACGCCAAATCCCTAACATCAAGACGCTACAAGAACCGACTCCCAAGAGAAAACAAACACAGCAAACAGAATGATCCTTAAATCCTGCCATCTCTGACACCAAAGATAAAGTAATCCTTTGATATCTAGAATAAAATGATCCACGTCCCGAGCCAGGCCCTGAAAATGTCCACAATTCCGTTCCAAAAATATACCCCAGAGTATCGCAAAAGGAATGATACTCCACAAACTCTTCTTAACCCAAGTAGAAGACCCTAGATTTCACCATATCACAAGGAGATCACAAACCGACTCAGGAAGCACCCAGGATTGGTTATTTTCTCATAATCTATATCTGCTGACCTAAAAGAATAATCCCAAACAGCAAAGGAAAACTGACAATGAATCAACACATGGCTAACTGACTCCCCATCCTCCATACAAAGAGGGCAAAAGTTAACAATAATTTTCCTATGCCTACGAAGATTATCAATAGTAAGGATTTTCCTAAGAGTAGCCCAAGTGAAGTTACAAGTAAAACCTCGATAATTGAATACGCTTGGGACCGAATTTTTTTATTACTTAAGCGAGGTTATTTATTTATCGATAAAATAATATTTATTATCTTAGAGAGAGTTTTTTCAATTTTCGCTTTAGAAATGTGATGAACGAACATTTTTTAAACTATTCTAGCGAGAATGATGCAGTGATGGAATTGCCTACAGATGAAGAAATTATTCAAACTAATTTCAAACACTAATGAATACACCTAATGATGATGAGAATGATCCTGATCCAGATGATAGTTCTGTTTTATCGAATGTTTCGTCAAAAAAGTCTTTCAAGCAATAATCACCTTAAAATAACTACTTGCTACAACATGAATAAGATGTCTACAAAAAGTTAAGGATGGGAATGAATTTAGTTTAGGTGTAAAGAAAAAAAAAAGTGATAATTAAAAGTTCAGAAAGATGTGAATTTTGTATATAAAATTTTGTATGGAATTCAGCTTTTATTAATTTATACATTTGTTTGGCCTTTAAGGATTCAAAAAAAATATATTACTTAATGCATTTAGCGATATTATTACTTTAGTACACATGCCCAAGTCGGGACCGGAAGAAATTATTATCTACGCGAGGTTATTACTTTATCGAACATTCATTTATCGAGGTTTTACTGTATTATGAAACCAAGGATTTTCCTAATTGTCTTGTGATTTGAGTTGACTGACATTAACTTTATTTGTTTGATGAGAAGTTATTATGAAACCAAGGAGATTCACAAACTACTTACGGAAGTAAAGGAGCACCTTTATGATTGGTCTAGGGCTTTTGTGATTCATGGATGTCTGGTTTCAAGATTTCATCTATAGGTGGGATGAACTTGTAAGGGCATAAGGGTTTGTCTTATGTACGGGATAGCATCCAGTGTAATTTCACTCTCTTGTGGACCCTATGGGAGACTGTGGCTAGGTTAGTGTCTTGCTAATGTCACACTCTAGTAAGTATGGATTGTAACTCTCTTCAGTATTAACAAAATAGCTATTACGGATAAAAGAAAGCAGAGAAATTGTTAATTTCATTTTTTTCCCATGCTCAAGAACTTGGGACTCAGGGTGTATCCCTTTGGAGCCTAAATAGAGGGACTAAATATATGGACCTTTTCTTGGAAGATCCTATATTTAAAAAAAAAAAAAAAATAAGGATAGAAAATAAGGGCACTGGCCCAATTCCATGCAAAAACAAAGCAAAAGTTAGAATGAGAGGTATCAGCTTACCTGACAAGTATTGAGTCTAAAATTACAACTAAAAATTTAAAAGAATAAGTTCGAGAAACTATAAACTACTTTATAGAGGTACAAGAGACAAACAAATAGACGGAGAAGAGACAAACAAATAGAGAGAGACCCTTCATGCCCACTTGACCCCACTGATGAAAACCAATTGACATCACATCAAGTCTGCACTTCTTCTAAAATTGATTCCTATGTTGTTATTCACTTATTTGCATACTCTTTGAGAGAAAGTTGCAAACACGATATACATAAGTAATAAACATAATCTATGATTTGCTAGTCTTGGCATGTTCCACCTCATGGAAAGCAGCCTAGGAGAATTGCATATTTCTTGGAAGAAAAATATGGAAGCCATATTTTTACAAAGAAAAGAACAGGTATCAAGTTATAGGTTCCATCTGACCTCAGGAGTTGGAGCTTTCTTTCGCTGCCCATTCAACCAGCATATCCACTCAACTGCAATTATCCAAAGAAAAAGTAATTTTATATTAATAAAACTATGCAATAACAAAAAAAGGAGAAAAAAATATAAATAACAATAACAGTGATGGTGCTTCAGCTACCTAAATACTCTAGTAATCTAGTTGTATGTCAAAAGAAAACAGGAATTGCATAAACACACATGGTGAGATGTCAAAATTAAAAAATCAACAAGCAAATATTGTTATTCCATACTAACTTGCTCCCACAACTACTGTGTGTGGGTTGCTATCATGAGTTAGAAGAAAGGATATAATATTACCACGACTAGCATACCTGGCACGGAGGTAGGATCTTCCTCTCCTTTGAATATCACCCATCTTTTTTCTTTCACTAGAAGTCAAAAAACAAAGGGAAGAAAAGAATTAGAGGACTGCTAATAGTTATTTAATTATTTTGATACTAAACGAAGTATACCAGATTAATTGTCATTTACGTTTACTAATAACTGGCCCAAATCTCTACTTTTAACAAATCTATACGAGTTTCAAATCGGATCAACAAAACAAATCAACCAACTAATTAACGAGATAATATAAAAATCCTCCGAAACCTAAAGATGATAGTCCAGAAAGAAGATTTGTTGGTGGAGCTGAGATATTATAATTTGGCAAAACCAATATCTATTTTTAAGTTATTTATCATGATATATTGACATACGGCCAAATGTTTGAAACTTTTGCATATGCGCTGGACGTCCTCACTTTGATGCAGGCTCAGACGCTGATGGTCTAGTTAGGTTAAACTTCTTTCTTTCTTTTTCACATTCCTTCCTTGTTTGGACAAACCCAACCGGCTATCTACGGCTGGTCTCTCTACATAAAACGTGGAATCACCATCACTGCAAAGTCTCCTTTTATATGTTCAATTCTTTTTACGACAAGTATAAACCTCCAACGTCATTCAGATTCCACATTTCCACCTTATTATAACTATAATAATTTTTTTTTGATCGATAAAACAATAGGTTTTATTAATGATTGTGATAGAGAATATCACACCAAAATCCCTCAACGACAAAAACAAAACACGCTAATTGTTACACATGTCATCCTCCCATCGACCCACAAAAGAATCGAATGTCAAGGATCACATTTGGGGATAAAAATAGGTCCAAATCCACACAGTTGTCTTTATCGAACTTATGATTTGGTCAAAGGCAATTTCTTTTTCTTCAAAAATCCTGCGATTCCGCTCCAGCCATACTTCCCATACAATTGCATGAAACAAAACCTTCCATGCCAACTTACCCACCACAGACAACTGAACCATACTCTTCCATCTTTTGAGTAAACCCCTAATATCAGCTGCACCCCATTGAAGACAACCTGCAGACTGAAATGCCCAATGCCACACTCTTGATGAGAGTGCAGTCCATGAAGAGATGATGCCCTGTTTCTTCATCAATCTTGCACAAAACACACCTATTAGCTAGGCATGTACCCATTGACTATAATAATACCAATGATTCCAACATAGAAATGCGCTATATATATTCTGGGGCCATAAGTGTTTTCTTCACATCCTGCCAGACCAAGTTCAGGATCGTTAAAGGAAACTTCAGTCCTTTGATTGCTTTGGCATTAGTCCACATGCTCATCCAGAATACACCATCATATTCGTAACATAAATGAACATGCTTGGTATGAATTCCAATGAATCCTGCCCTCAACTCATGTCTTTCCATCATAGGAATCAGGTGCTGGTCATTTGATTCACTGACCATAGTATGTTAAAGCTAATTCTACGAAGTGTCCCCACGCATGTGATAGGTAATATGAAACAGTGAAAAGAGCATAAGCTATTTCGGATAAAAAGAAACCTGTTTCAAGGTTTCAATTCAACACTTTTTAGAGCTGTTGGCAAGCACATGTTGTGCTTTCAAGTTACCTGAGTGGCATTTGTAGAAGCAAGCAGCTAGGAGAGTGGCAAATTCGCAGAAGAATTCTCTTTCTCTTTGTTTGATAATAGAAGATGCTATCCTTGTTCCCCCATGAAGTAAGCATTGCCAAACCACTAATCAGTGTCTGCTTCTTTGTTGCTTGTTTTGCTTTCTTCTTGTCTTAGATTACATTATGTTACTTCAGGTATGTTAGTGGGTTTTAGGATTAGTTTGTTGAAGGTGCTAACTGTACGTTGGTTTTATTGTTGGGACAAGAAATATTTCCTTTTTGCCCCTGTTTTCTTTCTTTGTTGTCATATGGTGTATAAGTTTCAAGGAAGATGCCAACAGACCCCCCTCAACATTCAGATCCGTCAATGGAAAAACAATTAAAAAGACCACCAATATGGACACGATCCAAGCGAATATACAAGTAGAAAAGTTCACGGGTGGAAGAAGTTTGGCATGTGACATTATGACTTACGAAGTCATGAATGCCTGATGTCAACAAAATTTGGAGTTCTAGAAGATAGCCCGAATATAAGGAGGAGAGAGTCCAAAGATGATGCCCAAGCCAGTTTGTAGAGCCCCAAAATATGTCTCTAAAGAAATTAAATACCTTGTAATGAACATAACTAATGTTAAGAAAATCAAGAGGATTATGGAAGAGGGTACCTAACAAAGACTATGCAGAATCACACTAATCTACTTCGTAAGTTCACATAGCATAGATATGAGTAAATATCATTCCAATATCGTAACATCTTAGTGATTCCATCAAGTTACTTGCCAAATTGCAAATTTAAACAAGATTGTAAGTGATGAAGCCATAGTTGTTTGCCTTCTCAACTTATTTCTTGACGTATATGAACACTTGTATGGTCAGGAAAATACATTTTTCCTTAAAATTGCTGCATTGTTGTTAAATCATGAGTACAAAAAGGTAGAGAAATAAGAGGCTAAGGAGCAAATGTTTAAAGCATTGACAACACAAAGGAGGTATAATGACCGAAGAATGTCTGTTGGTAGGGGAAGATCTCAATCAAAATCCAGAGGCTATAGTTTGGCACATGATGAATGTGCTTTGCCACAAGAAGCAAAAACAGAACAATGGAGGGGTGTTTTCATTTTATAATTTATTTATGCCAACACCAACACTTGCAAAAGAATAGCTAAACATAAATAAAACTACTTAAAATATAGCTAAAGAATCAGAAATCCAAAATAAAAAACCATAGTATGTGCTTTTGTACAGAGAAACCCCCTTTCTGAAAATTCTGACAGATCGGAAAATTCATAGCTGAAATTCAATTAAGCAATTTACGAACAACCAAGAATAATTCAATAGAGATCAAAGAAGCAATACCCATCACCAAAAATTCAAAAAGATTAAAATTGTATCGATAGAAAGAAATATGTAAGAGCACTGATAAAGATTCGAAGGCGAGATTTCGAAAGACCAAACACTTACCTATTCCATCCATGTCTTCCTTTCTGGTAAAATATCTGTTGCCGGCTTTGTCTGCTCCTACAAAAGATCTAGAACTGAAGAAACCAGCAAGCCTTGATAGCAGCTTAGACATTTTTTAGGGAAAAAAATACAATAACTGATTTAGTCGTTATTCATATTTTTCGTACAATTCCGCACTGCAGCGATGACTAACTATATGCCAAGATCTGTGATACAATAACAACAACGAAGAGAATTTGCAGGTCAGTGATGTAAAAAATAAAAGAAGTAAACATTCTTAAAGTGGTACCAAAGGACACCTTGGCCCTTGGGTAGTATATACCCTAAAAGACTGACTGACTATTAATAGTATGAGTATGATAAACTATTAATAGTATGAGTATGATAATACACTTAGTGACATGGAATTCCCAAAATTTAGTAAATCTGATGTAATACTATCGGCGGAAGCAAACAATAATAAGAACACCAATTAAATAAATGGTTTGAACACCCAAAAACTAGGGTTTTTCACAAAAACGAATTTAATGTCTCAAGACATAAACAAATCTTCAATCTCACCTACTTAATAAGGTTTGCAATCCCCTATTTATAATAGCCTAAACCTAATCCTAACTAAACTAGAAAAGCTACTTAGTCTAGGAACTTAAAACAAAATAGAAACTAAGTAATAGTAAATCCTATTAAGAATAGGAATCAAAATAGAAACTCATGTAGGAATTGAATCATGTGCTCTGCACATGTTCATCAATAGGCGTCCTCGCATCAATCCCCCCAGCTTGTGAAGAGCTCGCTTTCGAGGTCGACTCCATATAACACCTGTAGAAATCTGGATCTAGTTGTTGAAAACTAGCATCGGAAAGCCATGTGTTCTCCGAAAACGGACGGTTACGCCATTTCACCAAGAATCTATCATAAGTACCCTGACGCGTAGACGTAGATGCCACATTAACGACACCTTCAACTTGATCAGAAGCAGCAGCCGGAACTCTAGAAATGTCAGAAGGCAAAGGAATGGGAGGGACAATGTCACCAGCAAAAGGGGTAAGATCTGCAACATTAAACGTTTGGGAGATAATACCTTCTCAGCTTTGATACCAATTTTGATGTAATACTATCGGCGGAAGCAAACAATAATAAGAACACCAATTAAATAAATGGTTTGAACACCCAAAAACTAGGGTTTTTCACAAAAACGAATTTAATGTCTCAAGACATAAACAAATCTTCAATCTCACCTACTTAATAAGGTTTGCAATCCCCTATTTATAATAGCCTAAACCTAATCCTAACTAAACTAGAAAAGCTACTTAGTCTAGGAACTTAAAACAAAATAGAAACTAAGTAATAGTAAATCCTATTAAGAATAGGAATCAAAATAGAAACTCATGTAGGAATTGAATCATGTGCTCTGCACATGTTCATCAATAGGCGTCCTCGCATCAAAATCAAACTCTATATCTATACTAAGGAACTACAACTGGACAAGTTTAAAGCTTTTACAGTTCAAATCAGACCTCTAAGGCTCTAACTTTATTTGGGGGTTTTATATTCCAAATGTCAATTTAAGGATTTGAGATGGATCCAATGTTTCTAACTACCTTCTATGTTTATTACAATTATTTGGATCATAAAAAATAAGGTTAGTAATTATAGATCATGCAAATGAACAAGATGATTCTTGATTGTCGCAATGGAGCTACAGAACTCTCTTCGAGCAATAGAAATGCAGTTTTTTTCCTTGTCAGTTATATGAGATGCCATTAACCCATTTCTTGACCAAATAACAAGTGGAGTACAAAAAACCATTAACCCGACCAAAACGGACAATTAGGTTCAGCACAATTAAGTTTTCCTTAAGAAAAATGCAACCCTTTACTGGGAAATCAACTGCCAATGGAAAGCAATGAATTATAATCATTTTTGTTATCAGATATTCCCCCTTAATCTTGTAGTTTGTTTCGTTTGTTTTATGAAAACTATCAATGATTTATTTGTCAATAAGTAAATACATAAAATTATTTAATTTTACTTACGTTGGAGTTTGGGGAATTAATGGTAATGGCTAGAGACCGAGTGAGGAGAAAAGGGGATGCAGATGTAAATTCCAACACAACTAATAATACATTTCATCAAATACCTCATCAAACCAAACCATACAAAAAAAAAAAAAATTCTCATTGACATTTCCTCAAACAGATGAGTTAGTTCTCAAAGTCTATAACTCCCAAAGATTGTTCTGATATTTACTATTATATTTTCAGTAAAAGCAACAAAAATGTATTAAATTCGAGTTGTATTGATAAGGTTGTAATTGTCTTATTACTAACAAATAACAATTATCAACAATTCATCTTCTTTGATCATCAAACAAATAATGGAAAAGAGCTTACTTACTGTTTGTTTGTTTGTTTGTTCCGATGAATGGTGGCGCAAAAGTCTCATTTTCAATTCAAAGAAAGCTTTTTCTTTTTGTTTTGTTTTGTTTAGTTTTGGTTGATGTTGTTGTGATTCTGAAAGAGAATCGAAAGTTTCGAATCAGAAGAGGGAGAGATGAGAGGACAGTGATGCGAAAGTTTGATTTCATAATCGCAAAAAATCTCTGCTGGAGTACGTACTTTCTGTAAGTATGGAGAAGGACTTTAATAGTGATCCGAAAATTCAATTGAGAGCGTGATAACCAAGAATTGATTTGAAGAGAGAAAAGATAGAATATTCAGATAAGGAATAAAGTGAGAGAATTAGCACTAGAATCGAAATAACAACCAATGAAATAATCAAATATAGAGAGAGTTAAGAACAACAAGAGAATAATTTTCAAAAGGAGAAGTAGGTGGCTTTACTTTCGAGGTGACACATGAAGTTTTTTAGTCTTGTGTGTCTCTCCTTGGTATTCGTGTCCTTGTGCATAATATCCTATGTCATTCATGTGAGCCATGTGTCAAAGCCTTAAAGGATAATAGAGGCTGTCGTGACAATATCTAATGTGGCCCCATCAAGTTGATAGAGTCCCTAGAAAGAGTTACAACGCAGGATAAACCCCTTGACACAAGTAAAGTCCACAAACCATTCCAAATGACTTGGAAATGGCTTTGTTCCCGTGGCCAAATTTGCTGACATGCTATTGCGTTGCGCACTCAGGCGTCTGCTTTCCAACTTTGAGGCAACATCACTTCCTCATTTCATTATTTGACTAATGATTTTAATATTTCATTAACTATGCTTTCTTCTGGCATACCTGAATTTTATTCTCCTTTATTTCCTAGTCCTTCCTATTTTTGCCCCATGAAGTTACCTTGCCCTTCCCAATGATGTTTGTTGTCTAATTACTTCCTTTGGTGCAAGATAGCCCTATTCTTTTATGTTTGTTCTCGGTTTTATACTATTGAGTTTCACTTGTTTGTGCTTCTGGGACATCTGGTAGTTACCTGTTCTTTTTTGGCTGTTGTTTCTACTGTTTACTATAAACTTATTTGGCTGCTCAGATGTTTGATCGCAAATGCGCTACTGGTCCCTGCAGCTACTATTCTCAAGAACTCTACTTAGGACAGAGGTACACATCAATACACCCAAAGATGGTAATACATATATATTATATAGCCAGCAATGGTAAGATAAAATTTGTTGTCCTTAGTTAATATAGATGACACACATAGGAAAGAAGCACTAATCAGGATTCATTTCGTATTACACAACATTTTTTGGCATTGTCTTGTGATTGAGCAACCAATATATTAATAAGAACATATACAAATTCACAAACGGATCAAGGGATGAGCGATCCCTATAACCGGACTAATAATAAAAAAAAAAAGACACCGATCAACACCAAATCCCTAACATCAAGACGCTACAAGAACCGACTCCCAAGAGAAAACAAACGCAGCAAACAGAATGCTCCTTAAATCCTGCCATCTCTGACACCAAAGATAAAGTAATCCTTTGATATCTAGAATAGAATGATTCACGTCCCGAGCCAGGCCCTGAAAATGTCTACAATTCCGTTCCAAAAATATACCCCAGGGTATCGCAAAAGGAATGATACTCCACAAACTCTTTTAACCCAAGTAGAAGACCCTAGATTTCGCCATATCAAAAGGAGATCACAAACCGACTCAGGAAACACCCAATCTATATCTGCTGACCTAAAAAAATAACCCCAAATAGCAAAGGAAAACTGACAATGAATCAACACATGGCTAACTGACTCTCCATCGTCCATACAAAGAGGGCAAAAGTTAACAATAATTTTCCTATGCCTACAAAGATTATCAATAGTAAGGATTTTCCTAAGAATAGCCCAAGTGAAGTTATTGTGAAACCAAGGATTTTCCCAATTGTCTTGTGATTTGAGTTGACTGACATTAACTTTATTTGTTTGATGAGAAGTTATTATGAAACCAAGGAGATTCATAAACTATTTACGGAAGTAAAGGAGCACCTTTATGATTGGTCTAGGGCTTCTGTGATTCATGGATGTCTGGTTTCAAGATTTCATCTATAGGTGGGATGAACTTGTAAGGGCATAAGGGTTTGTCTTATGTACGGGATAGCATCCAGTGTAATTTCACTCTCTTGTGGACCCTATGGGAGACTGTGGCTAGGTTAGTGTCTTGCTAATTTCACACTCTCCTAAGTATGGATTGTAACTTCCTTCAGTATTAAGAAAATAGCTATTACGGAAAAAAGAAAGTTGAGAAGTTGTTAATTTCATTTGTTTCTCATGGTCAAGAACTTGGACTCAGGGTGTATCCCTTTGGAGCCTAAATAGAGGGACTAAATATATGGACGAAAACGAACAATTAGGTTTTCTTTAAGAAAAATGCAACCCTTAACTGGGAAATCAACTGCCAATGGAAAGCAATGACTAAACTTTTTTTTTCCCATCCATTATTATCAATTCCGCAGGAATGAATTATAATCATTTTTGTTATCCGATATTCCCTCTTAATCTTGTAGCTTGTTTTGTTTGTTTTATGAATACTATCAATGATTTATTTGTCAATAAGTAAATATTAAAATTATTTAATCTTACTTACCTTGGAATTTGGGGAAGAATTTTTTTTTTTAAAAAAAAAAGAATTTCTCATTGACATTTCCTCAAACAGATGAGATAGTTCTAAAAATCTATAACTCCCAAACATTGTTCTGATATTTACTATTATAGTTTCATTAAGAGCAACAAAAACGTATTAAATTCGAGTATATGTATTGAAAAGGTTGTAATTATCTTATTACTAACAAATAACAATTATCAACAATTCATCCTCTTTGAAGATGATCATCAAAGAAATAATAGAAAAGAGCTTACTTACTTACTGTTTGCTTGTTTGTTTGTTTGTTTGTTCCGATGAATGGTGGCGCGAAAGTCAGATTTCCAATTCAAAGAAAGCTTTTTCTTTTTCTTTTATTTTGTTTAGTTTTGTTGATGTTGTTGTGATTCTGAAAAAGAATTGAAAGTTTCGAATAAGAAGAGGGAGAGATGAGACTTTGAGAGCATTGTTCTAAATCTCGTGAGATCTCGCGAGATATCTCGGAAATGGGAGTGTTCGGTGCGAGATATTTGTGAGATCTCAAATGGTATGACATACTTGTTGATATCTTCGAGATCTCACGAGAAATAGTGAGATCTCACAAGAAATTATGAGATCTCACGAGAAATCATATTTTTAGTATTGAGATGCTCGAGATATAATGATTTTATTTTTTAAAAATGATAAATTTTTTAAATTTTTTTTGGAGTTATATTAAAAGATTGCTATCAATTGCAAATATTAGTTTGTTCGAAATGAAATTTTGAATTTGAAATCGTGAAATTCGTAGAATTCAACTTAGATCTTGTAATTGACTTAATAAGCTAAAAATTAGTTGAATTTAGGTTATTGCCCATAATTTTTTTAAATCAAGAAGAAATCTATTAAAATTAAATTTAAAAAGACTAATTAGATATAAATATTGTCGAAATATGCTAAAAAAACTTGTTCATCTCAACAAAGACACCCGAGATCTCAAACGAGATCTCGAGGAATTCGAGATTTTGAACAATGTTTGAGAGGACAGTGACTCAGTGAGTGCACATTTTGATCTGATCATCATACCCCCGCGACCCACCCCTCGTAACAAATTATTTAGGCCCGTTTGTTGTGTGGGTTGTTTTAGTTTGGGCTTTAAGTAAGGTCTTGGTATAACTTCATTGATCAGATTTAAGGGAAAGAACCAACCACTATATTTTGGGTAAGTTCTGTTTTAATAACTATGTGAATGTGCACGTCTATGTGTGCGGAAACGATGGAAAAAATTATAAACGACTTATATTTTGTGTCGAATAAAATAAAATAAAATAAACCTCTTTTTAAAAGTTCATATTATAAAAAGTAAAATAATTTTTTCTTTTATTATCAGCAGATTTTTATTATCAACAGATTATTTGATTTTTATAAATCTATATATGGGTCCCACCTTTGGAAATTATTGTAGTACCCTTTTATTTCAGTATATAGAAGAAGTGTATAAGGGGTAAAATAGATATTTATTAAAATAGTTAAGGTGTTGTTTGGGTCCCACATTTGGAAATTATTGTAGTACCCTTTATTTCAGTATACAGAAGAAAGTGTATAAGGGGTAAAATAGATATTTACATTAAAATAGTTAAGATGTTGTTTATAAGCAGAAACGTCATGCCTCATGAACGCCTCGAGAATGAGGCGCCATATAAAGTAGTTAAGATGTTATAAATTTATAATAATATAGAATCGTAAGACAGTGGAGACCGATTTCAGGAGAGAAAGGGTTGGAGAGAGAGATGAGAAGAAAAAGAGGAAGATGAGAACGAAGAAAAAAATTCGAACACAATAGGGAGAAGAAAGAGAATTAGAGAAGATTGATTTTTTTTTTCTTTCTTGTTTGTGAAAGTGGACGGACAGACACTGTTTTTATTTCTGTCTAAAGTATAATGGACCTCCTAAAGTCGGTCGATAAATAAATTTGAGGAATTACCTAGATTAGTCATATCTATATATCTATATATCTATAAGAAATGCTAGTGTTGCTGGAGAAGTGACACTCAAAGTTTACTGCCTCACCAAACTCTTCCACGCATACAGGTTAAATTGGGTTATGGTTTTAGCCGATTTATAAAGAACATGAAGAAATCTTTTAAAGGAGAAATAATAGGAAGGAAATTTTTTTTTTAAAAAAATCAAAAAATCAAAAGAATTCTGATAAGTACACGACCTTCTACTTTTTCTCTTTGTCTTCTGTTTATTCTATTCTCATAGTTTATTTCTCTCAACTGGACACTAATATCACATTTTATTCAACCATGAACAGTTTATTATGTAATTATTCAACACAAATAAGCAGGGTAGGTTGTGAACAGTTTTGCAATAGCGCTACCATTCCTCTATACTACACTGTTAATACAAGGTAGAGAATAAGGGAAAGACTACACTATTAATACAGTGTGTGAAAAACTCGCTTCAAATTTACAAATACCAAATTAAATGATATATAAATCTCTCCTAGTGGAAGATCAAATTCATGATACCAAATTACTATATTATGTTTATGCTTGAAGCCAATTAACATGGTTTTGAAATTATAATTTAGAATAAAGATTTCACGGAAGAAGAAGTGTATTGGCACAATAAATAGTAGATTTAAGAGGCAAAATATCTTGTGTGAAAATTACTATAGTATTCTCCGGTACTGTCTCATGATCCTGTTACTTACAGATGAGGATTTATGTTTTGTATGTAAGAAGAGTCGACTAGACGCCTTTAGGCATCATTTTGTACACTGTAAGTATTACCTCGGTTTTAAATACAGACACGATCATATACTTGATATATTGTATGATGTAGTATGGCGAGCAAGAATACAGGTTAAGAAAGAGGCTCCAGTTAATTTTCTTACAGACCCGCCAGAAGCCAGTTAAACACTACGCCAAGTTGATGTTTTGATATACAATTGGTTAAAAGGGAAACATGCATGTGTTGACATCACAGGGGCATCTCCAATGGTAGGGTTTGGTAATAGAAATTTCGAAGTGGATCAAGCAGCCATTAATGCAGCTGCAGTTAAAGTACAGAAACACGAGGAAGCATGTGCAGCGAACCAACATTGTTTTTCTTCCTTTTGCTTTTAATATTTTTGGGTTTCTAGCACCACAAGCAGCTAAACTTCTCAGGAGGGTACAAAAAGTGATGAATAACAATGTGTTGACGACGAGTTTTAATCATGAAAATGGTTCTAGGACCTCATTAAGGGTCCACAAATCAAAAATGGCCCAGCTAAGACCCGGTCTGTACAAAAGGCCCTATTTAAGCATTTGTCGGCTAAAAAAACAACAAATTAGTGTAAAAATTGTAAAAAAGGCCCCAACCCTATTTTAAGTTAATTTTTTATTCCAACTTTGCCCTTTTTTCTTCTTCTTCTCTAAACCAAATCATCTCTGTATATGGTTTCAAACGAACCAAACTCCCTTACTTGGCAACGTCGTTGTCGACCGTTGAACAGAAATAGAAATTGATAAGAATGTTGAAACATATAAGTTTCACATTTTCAAGGTGTAAAACAAACTCACCATGATATTAGAATTTTAAGGAAAGTGTTTGAGAATTATACTGTTGTTCGTCTTGTTGTTCTTGGTGAATTGGGGAAACAATTTGTCTTCAAGTAAATAAAGTCTAGAGCTAAATGAATCAATTTAGGTTTTGTTTCATATGGTAGGGTGCAACAATAGGTATGTTATTGATTTTTAAAGTAATTCATTTGGGTTTTAAAAATTATTTTTGTAAATTTGTTTAATTTTAAACAAATTTTGTTAGATTATCATCTATTTTCAAATTGCGATGTGAAAGTGGTGATTAGCAAATGTTGTGAGCATCCAATGCTTTGAGAAGCATCAGCTTGCAACCAAAATTAGTCTTAATTTTCTTGTCTTTCTTTAGATCAGGTCCTTGGCATGTTAAGCCACCCAACTCCATTTTACTTGTCACCATGAACTATTATATACATTGAATAGAAAGCCTTTTGACTAGAAGTACTTGGTTTCTCCCCCAAACCATCAAACTACATAACAAACTCGGTCTCAACCATAGATTATGTACTAATATATGTGTTTATCAAATTAAGCACCTTCTCTGTTTCACAACTCAAACCACCAAAACCAAATAACTTCTTCTGGCGACTGACAATTGTGTTTGCACTCAGGCTCATCTGGTCATTCACCTTGCTAACGATCATCAACAATGAGGGTTCAATCTACTATGACACACCGTTTAGATTACCGTTGGAGGGTGTGAAGGTCTATTACAGTCTATAATAAGGATCCGTTGCAGAGGCAAGGACATCAAATACAAATGATGTGAAAATTATTGGGAAAAAAATATTTGAACAAAATACTATGATAGAATTCTGGACTACTGCGTACAATGATATACCTCTACCCCCACAAAATGCCATAACAGAACTCCAAGATAATTTTTTTTTTTTAAATACCTACAAGATAATTGCATTGTGTAGAATTTCAACTGAGATTTTTACAATCAGATCCTTCTATTAAGCTGTAAATAACAATAAGAAACACCTTCCCACCATTTTATGCATTGGAATTACACTCAAACTATGTGGCAAAGACTTATTGTAGAGAATGTCATATTATGAAATGTATTTTGGTAAAATTTATTGATTAACTTTTTTTGTCTATTAATTTATTTGAGAAGAGTGATTATGGGTGTGTTAACTGTAGATAACAAACTATAATAAAAGATCTTTTAAAGCATATGTTTAATTCATCAAGAGACATGAAAGTATGCCAAGACTTGTTGGAATGTTATTCATTGTTGTGTTGGCAAGGTATGCAATGAGCTCTTTGAATTGTGAATGTTGTGCAATGATGTGATTACAAGGTGTGCAAAGAGCTCATGACATTTTTTCATTCATTAAGACACTTTAACTATGCCACAACTTATTGGAAAGCTATACACAATAGTGTTGGCAAGGAATGCAATAAGCTCTAGCTTTACATTGTGAATAATATGAAAAGATGTGTTTGCAAAGTGTGCAAAAAGCTCATAGCATTTTTTATTCATCAAAGCACTTAAAATTATGCCATGATTTATTGGAAGACTCGGCTTTGATGTGCTGTCAAGGTATCCAAAGAGTTCTTTGCTATAAATGCAATCAACTATTGGCATAGTGAGATCAACGTAAATGTTTCCCTAGATGTTTAGATTTCTTTGCACGATGTGCAAAGACCACCTAACATTGTGATTGGCTGATTACAATTGAGAGTTTTTATATATTTTTTTTATGCAAGTGCTCTTCGTAGAAGAGACTTGGTATCTCTGCACACTTTGCTCAAGCCGGAGACTGCGCGCAACTCAGTACCTCTGAAAATAAAGTTATTGCGCAGCGTAAAGAGACCTACTCATAGCGTAATGGAGTAGGTTCCATAGGTTTGCACCCATATCAACAGAGTTACTGTGTGACCATAGCTGCAACAAGTATTCAACTGTCTGTGACTGATTAAGAAGGTCCACCCCATCAATAGATAAGTCTGTCAGTTCAATCCACCACAATGCAAAAATTTCAAAATGTTGTTTGCAGTGACACATATCATTCAGCTGACAAGTTCATTCCATTGCTGTTCAGATGTTCCGGTGTTTGTATCTGTCCTTGTAAAGCATACCAAAAGAAAAAAATTTAACTCTATAAGGCATTCGGATTGTCCATACCAGATTGCTAGAGAAAGGGTTAAAGTTAGCGACAAATTGTGGTTCGGGAGGCATATCATTGTACACAATTGAAATTGAGATTTAAGTAAGAAAAGAAACCCAAAATAAAACTTTTCTTCCTCTCATGTTCTTTTCTCCAAATTGAAACCCCACAAATATGGAACATCATTTTTTTTAAAAAGCAGAACATTGATGATAACATTGGTTTTAAATTTCAAAACAAAATCAAGTTGTCATAAAATTCACAGAGATGGACAAAATCAAATTTCTTCTTCCATACTTTTTCTGCAAACAAAAATTGTAGTACACATCCACTTCTATTAGATTGTGCTTAAATTTTTTTTATTCTTTTTGTAATGGTTGGATATCATTCCTTGATTCAACGATAAATCGAAGTTTTACTATTTGAAATCTAAAAGGCTGGACTTTGCTAACTTGATTAAAACTTTGTTACTAATTCGAAGGTGGTTGTTATAGCGCCGGAAATTGTGGTGGAGATGGCAGTGGTGAGTTTATTTTTCTGAAGAAAGAGATAAGATTAGATCGAGAAAGAAAGAGAGAGAGAGATAGGAGAGAATATGACCAAAGAAAGGGTATAATAGGTAGAAAAGGCCGGAATTAGCGTTGGGGCCATTTTTGCAAATGGTTCCTTAGCTGGGCCAATTGTGATTTTCGGACCCTTATGGGGGTCCGTTGTTTTTTTCCCTGATGATGTTTTGTTATTTATTTATTTATTCCATGGTGTCATCATCAAGGATGAGTATCTAAATCTCCTTAGGGGGATGGTTGAAGCACTCTAGATGATGCAAAAACACCATGGTTGTTCTTATTGTTCATTGTGATTCAAAGTTCTTTATGCTTATTTACTTCTAATTCGCGATATGAGGTAAGTATGATTATTTGCATGTTATTGTTATCCATGATGTTAAAATACTATTGTTAGGGTTTAGGGAGACCTAGCTTTAATGGTTTTATTTATATTGATTAAAGATGTGTAGTGAAATAGCTGAGAGGTGATTATTACATATCTGCAGTTGATATCTTTTATTGGAACCCTTTTGTAATTAAGTCAAATAGCTGAGAGGTGACAGTTTGATTAATAAGACATATTCAATAGCATGCATAAGAGAATCCCGTTTTAATTGAGTGGAATAGCTGAGAGGTGACTACTTTATTATTATAGGTATTAATGATTAGTTGGAATAATCGAGACGTGACTAATTAATTATTATAGACTGAACATGAAGGAACAACATGTTATGTTTGCATGATTTAGTTTGTGGATACCAATTCTTCCCCCTTTGTCATCATATATCTTCTTTACATCTCTACCATATTCTTAAGTTAAGGTTTACTTATTATTATTGCCTATAGGAAGATAGAATCAATCTCAAATCTTGTTTATTGATTCCCTTGGTGTTTTTTAACCATTGTTTTCTATTGTGTTTGAGCTAAGATCTCCCCCTCTGAGGTGGGGTACGACCCTTGCTTGTTACTTGTCTACTTTGATATCCAATTTATACATGCACAAGAAGAAACATCAATAAAAATAAAATATTTTGATAGAGGTTAGAGATTAACACTTTTTGGCCTCTATCACTAGGCCTGGTGCCGGAGTGAGAAACTTTTTCGTCTCTCTTCCTTTTCTGTCCTCTGGGGGTTACCATGAAGACTTCCTTCCAATGTATGCGTTCCAGGAGGTATACCTCCGGTAATGGCATGTCTGGATCCTTGGGTCCGATACTCAGCTCTTTCTGATATCCGATTGATAGCTGTCGGGGCTCTGTAGTGCTGATAGAAAAGGAAAGATATGCCAGGGCATCTGCATGCCTACATCTGTCGGGGCTCGACCGTGATGAATTCTAACTTCCCTGCCATGAAGTGGACGACATCAAGTTATTTTGTCATCCGGTCGTCCTTGGCTTGGAAGTACCCGACGAACTGGTTCGCCACTAGCTTGGAGTCTGTCTTGATCATGACCTTCCACGCCCCCAGTTGGAGTGCTGTCTGGAGACCATATATTAGAGCTTCGTATTCAGCTTCGTTGTTTGATGCCGGGAATCCCAGTCTGACAGACTTTTCTATCTTTTGTCCTTCCGGGCTGATCAGGAGACAACCAATGTCGGATCATGTACAGTTACTGGACCGATCAGTGTAGATTGTCCATGCTTCGTTGTCTTCTTTAGCCGGAGACTCCTGTGACCGGGGGGTATCATTCGCCCCCAGTGTATCTTCTTATAAATCTGGGTTGACCGGGATATCCTCGATGGAAAAATCTGCCATCAAGGAGGCTATTGTGTGCCCATTCTCCGCGGTTCTGGGTTTGTACCGGATGTGGTATGCACTGAGATAGCTGAACCACTCGATCAATCGATTAGATTCTTCCTGTTTCCCAAGAGCTTTTTTGAGCGGGTACTCTACGTAGACTTCGACTGCCCTCCCTTGGAAATATGGCTTTAACCTCTTGGCTGAATATACCAGGGTTAAGGCGATCTTCTCGATTTTTGAATACCTAGTCTCAGCTCCCTGTAACACTTTGCTGATGAAGTATACTGGCTTTTCCTCCGGCTCTTCAACAAATATGACTGCACTGACTGCAATATCGGATGCGACCAGGTAGATACCGACTGGTTGCCCGGTTTGAGGTGTTGTAAGGACCGGAGGTTGAGTAAGATATGCCTTGATCTCGTCAAAAGCTTGCTGACAAGTAAGATTCCATTCTGCATTGGCTTTGATTGCATTGAAGAATGGTTTGCATCGGTCTGAGTACCGACAGATGAACCTGTTGAGAGCGGCTAACCTCCCGGTTAGTCTCAGAAATTCTTTCACTGTCTTTGGGGCGGGCATCTTCAGGACTGCCCAGATCTGATCTGGATTGGCTTCTTTGCCCTGGTTGGTCATTAGGAAGCCAAGGAACTTGCTAGAAGAAATACCAAAAGAACATTTGGCTGGATTCAGCTTCATGTTGTATCGTACCAGGATATCGAATGTCTGCTGCAGATCTTGCAAATGATTGTCTCTCTCCTTGGTTTTGACCACCATGTCGTCTATTTAGACTTCCAGGGTCCTGCCTATGAGCTCGCTGAAGATGGTGTTGACCAGCTTCTGGTACGTTGCTCTGGTGTTCTCCAGACCAAATGGCATCACTCGGTAGCAGTAAAGCCCCTGGTTAGTGATGAATACGGTATGTTCCTGATCTTCTTCGTGAAGTGGAATCTGGTTGTATCCAGAGTAGGCGTCCATG
This sequence comes from Aquilegia kansuensis, assembly GCA_020826895.1. NCBI lineage: Eukaryota > Viridiplantae > Streptophyta > Magnoliopsida > Ranunculales > Ranunculaceae > Aquilegia > Aquilegia kansuensis. The sequence goes on along the minus strand of CM037006.1, from coordinate 16,664,888 downwards.
AAGGACAATCTTTGGTAACCAGCGGTGGCGTCCACCATGTCTGTGATCCTGGGGAGTGGATATGGTTGCACATGACATGCTTTATTAAGGTTAGTAAAATTGATGCAAACTCGAATCTTACCATTCTTCTTTGGGACAACCACGATGTTGGACACCGGTAGGGTAGACGACTGGTTTGATGAAGTTGTCTGACAGTAGCCGATCGACTACTTCGTTGACCGCCAACTTTCGATCTGGCGCCATTTGCTTGACCGGCTTGTGCTGAGGATCGATGTCCAGTCTATGACAGGTAACAAAAGGGTCAATTCCTGGCATATCGCTGACACTCCATTCGAACACGTGGTGATTCTGCCGGAGCAATGTAATCATGAGATCCTTCTCAGCCCTTGGTAGGCCGAAAGCGATGTAAGTTGTCTTGTGAGACTCCAGTCCCACTATAACTTCTTCCAGCTCGTCGACCGCTGGTGATATCCCGATTTTCATGTCTGGCTTCCCCTTGACAGACTTGCCGGGAGCTGGTTGCTATTGATGAGACTCCGTCAGGAAGATAGTATTTCCCTTGGTCTCTGAGATGGACTTTCCTTTGACAGCATCGAGATGGCATTTGAATGCCATCCCTTGATCTCCTTTGACCCTAAAAATTTCGTTGGGAGTCGGGAATTTGAGGCTTTGGTGGAAGGTGGATACGATTGCTTTCATCTGATGAATCCAGTCCCTTCCCAAGATGACGTTGTAGCAGGAGGGGGAGTCGACCAGCAGGAAGTATATCCCGACGGTATTGAATCCCACCGTGATTGGCAGGTGGACCCGCCCGGAGGACTGTGTTGGCTCCCCGTTGAACCCATAGATAGGAGTCTCATCAGATTCGATGAGACCCTTAGATAGCTCCATAGCTTTGTAAACGCATGAGAACATGACGCTGGAGGTACTACCAGCGTCGACCATGACTCGCCGGACCCGGTAGACGCCAATCCATGCTGTGATAACCAGGGCGTCATTGTGTGGATAATGCACGCCCCTTTCGTCTTCTTCGGTCAATGTCAAACCTCCGGGGATAATGGACTCAGTGTTCGTCCCTTCGTTGAAGTTGAGTTGTCCAACTTTGTGGACATGTCCTCTCCACCGGAGCTTTTCCCGTGCTCAGTTCTTCCTCTCTGTTTTGGAAGAAGCGGGTGTGTGTACGTGGCAGACATACACAATACGATCTCCAGTTTTCACCTGTTCGACTGCTCCGGTCTACACCATATCAGGGATGAGGCCGACGTCGATTAAACGCTGTATTTTATACTTCAATGACCTGCAGTTCTTTAGCTCGTGACCGTAGTCATTGTGATGATAGCATTTCTTGGATTTATCCCTCCTGCCCTCCGGGTCTACTGGGAGAGGGGCAGGTTTGTTGAGCAACCCTCTGTTCTTGATCTTTTTCAATACTTCCTCGATAGGGAACCTCAGGGGTGTGAATTCCCTTTCTTTGTGTTCGCCCCCGGTAGACTTCTCTGACCGGCGGTCGGGCTGCCGGGCTGGTGTTTTTCCCTTCCTGTATTTATTTCTGTCAGGGGCCTTTTCCTCTTTGCGATCCCTGCCAGAGCTTTCTTCTTTTGCCTTCTGTGGCTTTTCGGAGGTTTGGCCTCCGACAAGTCTCTTTCTCCTAGCTTTTAGGTCGTCCTCTTCCTGAGCATACCTTTCTACTTTCTCGAGCAAGGCGGAGGCTTCCTTGCTAGCGACCGGTACATCTCTACATGGTTGTTGTGCAAGGCATACTTGAAAGCTTGAATGACGACGCTATCAGATGCGTCCTGTACTTCTGATAGTAGGGTTCAGAACCTTCAGGCGAAATTCTTGAGTGTCTCGCTATGGTCCATTTGTAGGGAAAACAAGACTTCAGCTCCCTTCTTTGTCTTCACGTTGAACCGGTACTTTTCCTGGAACAACTCAGCCAGTTGTACAAATGTGTGGATAGATGGGGGCGGCAGGTTGTGATACCACGTCTGTGCTTCACCTTTGAGTGAAGCAGCAAACATTTTTGCGAGTAACTTGTCATCATGGTCCCAGATGGCCATGGTGCTCTTGTATTTCATGACATGCTGAATCAGACAGCTGTTTGTTTCGTCATACTGCTCGAAGGGAGGCTGCTTGAAGCTGGCCGGGACTATATGGTTCCTGACCTCTTCTGCCAGGGGTGACACAGCCAACCTTGACATAGTAAGCTTCCTGATTCGTTCATCCCGGTTGGCCTTGTTAGAAATAACCAGGTCGATCATCTCTTGCAGCTTGAGTTGATTCATCTGTTCCACGTTCAGCTCCGGTTGTCTCTGATGGGTGCGAGCCCTTTAAGGACTCCTTCCCCTCCGACCGTTGTGGGCTGGAGGAGTGCTTTGGTGCCTCCTCCGACGCAACTCTTCTGGTGGAGTGACTTCTTCGATGGACCTACTATGGGTAACCCTACGACCATGATGTTGGTCCGGGTGTTCTTGCACGTCCGCGGCGATGTTTCTGAACTAGGGAGACAGTCAGACAGACATCCTATCCCTCTCCGATGCTAGCATGTCCCAAACAGGGCCGGGATCACGGCTATGGGGGGTTAGGCTCCGGTCACTTCCTGACCGTGGCCTTATCTTCTTCTGGGGAGATGGACTTGAAGACGGGGCTGAAGATGACTGGCTATCTCCGGCCCTGGTTCTCTTCTTTCTTCTCAGTTTTGTATTCTCCCTGGTTAGCCGCTTGATGATTGCAGTTGGCGATTCGGCCGCTGGGCCTTTCCCCTTCTGCTGCTCGGTGTAACCTCCTCCCGTGGCTGGGGGAATGGTTCTCTGGTCTCTTCTTGCAGCGGCTACTCTGGAAGGTTCAGGATCTTGTGATGCTGGTATCCTGACAGTCCGGTTGACTGTATTCGGATTACCAGGATCATTAGTGATTTGTACCACTAAGTTTTCTGTCTCCGGCTGTCCACTTTCGGAATGCTGTGAGCCATGGTCATGGCTCTCACTCCCGAGAACGGACACCTGATTAACAGGTTATGTTGCTTCAAGGACCGGAGACAGAGGAGAAAGGTTCTCAGTCTGACTTTCTGTAACTTGGCTCATTCCATTGTTAGAACGAGTCGGGCGTCTCTTACTTCCAGCATGCTGCAGCGACTCCGGTATGAATGAATTGAGATTTTTTCAAGGCTCTGGAACTGATGGGAGATTCAGCCCCACGGTGGGTGCCAAAGAGTGTGGGTGCAAAAATTTGATCTATAAACTCGAGATATGTATTGATTAATCGAACAGTTACAATGAAAGTCTTGTACAGACTGAGATGGGATGGGAGTATACAATAAGACTGGACCTGATGAGGATCAGGCTGCCTATGTATCGAAGAAGATGAACTTGGAATCAAGTCTCTGCTTCCACTAAGCTCTAATGGAGTTGCTCAGTGAAAGACTTGTAGTTCAAGAGGTTAAGAACTCCTGTATTTGTAGTAGACCGGAGGAGGCTGGCTCAACCACCCCTCCGGTTTTAACTCCATGAACTCAGGTAGTTCAACTGTGAAGATGCTTCCGCAGAGATAGCTTGCATGTCGTTGGGCGGTTATCCCTTCAGTTTGAATCCCTTTTTACTAGGATGACTGCCATGTGGCATCCTCTGATATGCTCTGGTTCAACTTGGGTCTTCCTTTATCTTCTCCAGCGGGCTAAAACAGTGGGTTCTGTTAGCCTGGAATCTTGCTGGACTTATCCAGTTGGTTGGGACTTGGATTTGAACAAGTCTGAAAGCAAAGACTTGGGCTTGACTCCTCGGACCGGAGGCCCAATCTGCATTGCATACACCCTGGTCAGGTCCTTTGAGCTTCTATGATAAGCCTTTGGACGAGCCCCTGTCGCTGCTGGACTTTACTGAGCCGGACTTGGCTCACTTGACTGAGGTGGGCCTGGTTGATGTATGGGATCCCACGGTTCAACTTCTTGTACAGTAACCGGGGCTCCACCCACTGATCGTGGACCATCCGGTGGGTCAAGATCCACAGAGCGTATGTGGACTCCTTGAGACCGGGTTGGGCTCTACCCGATAGCCTAGGCCTGGCTAGCTAATGCTCAGGTGCACCCGGTTTAGCTTCTTATATAGCCACCGATGACACCTGTCGGGTATTTTACCTAGGGTACACACAGGTATCATACTGGTGGACCTTCTGGGAGTGGTCCGGTATGCCAATAAGACTCCCGAGAGTTGTATCACCCAGTTGCCTTTTGCTTTATCCAACCGCTTCTTGAGTGTATCTAAGATGACCCGGTTGGATGCTTCTGCTTGCCCATTTCCCTGGGGGTAATATGGGGCTGAGAAGTTATGCTTAATCCCCAGAGACTTGTGATAGAGGCCAATTTGTGTTAACCTCTATCAAAAGATTATATTTTTATAGATTTTCCTTCTTGTGCCTGTATAAATTGGTTATCAAAGTAGACAAGTAACAAGCAAGGGTAGTACCCACCTTAGAGGGGGAGATCTTAGCTCAAACACAATAGAAAATAATTGTTAAGAAACACCAACGGAATCAATAAACAAGATTTGAGATTGATTCTACTTCCTACAGGCAATAATTAAATAAATTAACTTAAGAATATGGTAGAGATGAAAAGAAGATTTATGATGACAAAGGGGGACGAATTGGTATCCACAAACTAAATCATGCAAACATAACATGTTGTTCCTTCATGTTCAATCTATAACAATTAATTAGTCACCTCTCAGCTATTCCAATTAATCATTAATACCTATAATAATCAAGTAGTCACCTCTCAGCTATTCCACTCAATTAAAACGGGATTCTCTTATGCATGCTATTGAATATGTCTTATTAATCAAACCGTCACCTATCAGCTATTCAATTTAATTAACTTAACATATTAATTCATAACTAAATCATCACCTCTCAGCTATTTGACTTAATTACAAAAGGATTCCAATAAAATATATCAACTGCAGATATGTAATAATCACCTCTCAGCTATTTCACTACACATCTTTAATCAATATAAATAAAACCATTAAAGCTAGGTCTCCCTAAACCCTAACAATAGTATTTTAATAACATGGATGACAATAACATCCAAACAATCATACTTACCTCCTACTGCAGATAGAAGTAAATAAGCATTAAGTACTTTGAATCACAATAAACATTAAGAACAAACATGGTGCTTTCGCATTATCTAGAGAGCTTCAACCATCCCCCTGAAGAGATTTAGCTACTCATCCTTGATGATGACACCATGGAATAAATAAATAATCACAAGACATCATAATGGAAAATTAATGGATTGATATTGATTTGAATTGAGTTGATACAAAGAAAAAGAAGATGAACTTTCTCTCACAAATATTCACTTTTCTCTCTCCATAAAAACTACCTAAACCTTAGCTACTACTTCTCTTATGTAGAAAATACAAAGAATAATACTTGCATGCAAAAGACTTCTAAATTAGGTCAAATTCGTGGCTTCTGCTGTTGGTCTTCTAGAGGCATTAGGTCTTTAGCAAAACCTAATTATTTTGGGCTTAAGTTGTAGCCTGGACCAAGACCTTCAGTTTGATAGCTCATGGGCCCAAATTAGACTTCTGGATCTCCTTGTAGAGCCTTTTTAAGTTTGGACTTTAAATAAAGCCCTAAAATAGAAATTCTGACTTGTGGGCTTCAATAGGACCCGGTTTGGGCTGAGATTCGGACCGCCCCACTTTGACATAAAGTCAAGTCAACAGGACTGACCGTGGGGTGCCCTCAGCAGATCTGTGGGTGCAAATATAAATTCTCCTCCCTTAGTGCAAATAACACTGTTTTGGTTGCTTTTCTTGACTTTTGGCGGGCTTTAACACAATATTCGCATTTCGGCTAATGAAACCTACACAATTGACAAGAAAGCACTAATCAATAGATATAACACAATAATATAAGCTAAGTGCTAGACAAACAAGGTGTTATTCAGGGGATAAATATACACTTTTGAGGACTTATCAACTTGCAGAACAACCAAATATTGTCGCAGTCGAATACGGTTCATGGGAAGTTTTAGCATCGTCCCCAAAATGAATACGGTGAAAACAAACAGAAGGGCTAATGCCTTTAATGTCGTCGATAGACCAAGCAATAGCAGAACGATGCTCTTGAATAACTTTTAAAAGCTGACTACTCTCCTGTTTGGTAGTAAGAGATGAAGAAATGATAACAGGATGACTACCGTTCGAATCAAGATGGGCATATTTCAGCTCAGGAGATGGAGTGATGGTCTAAGAATCAATTCAACAAACCGAATCAAGGGCCTCAGGGTCTTTAGGTTCAAAGATAGGCACAAAATCAAGATGAGCATTGGTTTGGGCAATAGATTGGTCGATGTCAAAGTCAACATTATGCATGGCAAGACAATGAATAACCGGATCTTCAGGGTAACAACTATGCACCATTTCATAAGGTAAAGAATCAAGAAGGCACACATCTCCAGATAAAGAAAAATCAGGGGGTTGTTGGCCAAGGTTAAAAATATTTACTCAACAGTCATAGAGCCAAAAGTGAGAACCATAGAACCATTCCGGCAATTAATGAGAGCATTAGAGGTGGCAAAAAATGGTCGGCCAAGGATGATGGGAACCGAGTCATCGGCAGTAGGTTCAGTGTCCAACACAACAAAATCAACAGGATAGTAAAAGTCAGACACTTTGACTAAGAGATCCTCAAATATTCCTCTAGGCACTTTCAGTGATTTGTTGGCCAGTTATAAAGGCATGCTCGTGGGTTTCATGTTGTTCAGACCCAAACTGGTGTATAGGGAGTAAGGCAAGAGATTGACACTCGCTCCCAGGTCTAACAAAGCTTTACCCATGAACTTTCCACCAAGCTTGCAGGGTATGGTCGGTTTTCCAGGGTCCTTGTATTTTACCACACTATTGTGTTGGACAACTGCAGAGAATTCTTCCGCAACAAACGCGTTTTTGGGCACATTTGTTTTCCTCTTGGTGGTGCACAAGTCCTTCAAGACCTTAGCGTAGGAAGGTATCTGTTTGATAGCCGTGAGGAAAGGTATGTTTACGTTTATATGTTTGAACACGTCAAGTACCTCTTCTGTTTGTACTTTCTTCAGAGACCTTGTGAGTCTCTAGGGGTAAAGCACGGGTGGATTGTAGGTCTGTGGAGTATACACAATCTCACGGGTATGTTTCCTTGGCTTAGAGGTGGTAGCCTCATTAGCTGCACCTTTAGGTGGTGCAACAGGTGTCGTGGTAACCGGAGTCACAATGCTAGGACTCGGTTTGTAGTTAATTTGATTGCCAACCTGTTTGCTTGACCTAAGTGTAGAGACCGTTTTGACTTCAGCAAGCGGTGTAGATGTAGACGGAGTTTCCGTCACCAAGGCAACTTCCTTGCCCTTGGGATTCGGGATTGGTTGTCCCAGAAATCTGCCCTTCTTGTCAAGTTTTTATTCTATCCGTTGTATAGCTTGGGCGTTCATCTCAATGGACGCTTGCGTTTGTTGCATGAAACGGGCAAAAACATTCTCAATGGAGGACTTCTGAGGGGCAGGTTGATTTGTTGGAACTGGGTCCCTGGAATTACTCATGCGATGAGAATTGTTCGTATAAGTGGGAACCGTCACCATGTTTCTATTGTCATTGTTTTCAACATAGGTCGCATTGCTGCGTTGTCCATAGGATTTCTTATATCCAAGTGGAACCGTGTAAACATTGTTGTTTGTGTAAGACAGATTTGAACGGTCCATGTATGGGTACGTAGCATTGCCCTTGTTGAAGTTTGTTTTCCCGGCGTAGTTGAACGCACAGGCTTCCTCAGTTTCTGGTGAAGTGTAAAGCAGAGGGCAAACTTCGGCAATATGGGATGAGTCGTGACAAACATCACATTGGAGAGTGGAGGCACTCATGACTGGTGATGTGGGTTTTAAGGATACCTCAAGTGCTTCTACCTTTTTTACTAAACCATGGAGCAACGTTTTAAGCTCGGGGTCAGGTTTGACCTCATACATGCCTCTAGGTCTATCGTGTGTGTCCGTGGTAGTGTTTCTCGGGGTTGGTCCTGGTAAATCCCATTGTTGGCTATTGTCAGCTAGTTTTTCAAAGAATGCAATAGCCTTGGCGGTTGATAGATCAAGAAAGCCGCCACCGCACATGCCTTCAACCATGTGTTCTAGTTGTATAATTGAGGCATGTATACATGATCCTGACTTTTTCTGTGTCATCAACTTTGTGGTATGGACACCGAAAAAATAGGTCTTTATACCTCTTCCATGCATCAAAGAAAACCTCACCCTCTTTTTGCCGGAAATTTCTGATGGCATCAACAATATCATTGGTTTTGGTAATTAGAAAAAATTTGGTCAAAAAGTTTTTGCTTAGTTGAGTCCAGGTGTCAATAGAATTGGAAGGAAGACTATGTAACCAGTGAGATGCACGATCTTCAAGAGAAAAAGGGAACAATAAGCTAACTCCTTCTTCAGACAAATGTATCTCTTTGAAAGTATTAAGTACGGTCAGAAACTTGTTCAGGGTATTGAGATGGATCTTCCCGTGGAAGTCCATGGAACTTAGGCAACATGCCCACAATCTGAGGGTGAATGCCATAACTATCTGCAGTTGTCTCGGGCTAGACTATGCAAGTAGGTGGCCCAGTGGCCAAAGTGAAAAGTAATCCCCGAAGGGTAGCTTCGTGAGCCATAGGTGCAGGATTTACTTCAGTAAGTGAGGTTAAGTCGTTGAACTCTTCCTCAGAAGAAGGTATGGAGGTTGAGTCGTTGAACTCTTCCTCAGAAGGAGTGTGGTCCGTGATTGTGCGACTTGTGTAGACCATGAATATGATTGGACAAAATTTTACCGGATCTAAGACGCATGCATGATGCACATTACATATGCCATAGAAGTCCTAACCATTCAAAGGCATCTAACAAGGGACTCAAAACTGACTCGATTTTGTGTCCACCCAAGTCAATGAGTTCTTCCCAAGTATCTGTTGTGAATTCTCTTTATATTTTGTGAGTCAACTAGCGAATAACCAGTGTGGGGGGTTTTCCGTGCATAAGCGACGTTCCTTAATTAAAAACCATAGTGATTCTATAGACGTAATCTGTAGGGGTTCCAGACCCAATTCCTAGCTTGTGCTCCAATCAAAGAATGGTTCACGCGGTACTAGTTGAAATATCTACTCAAGGCCTCAAATAAACATCGTGATAACATGGCTTTAGTTGATTCAATTTTAAGCTTAGGATATTGCAGTTAATTGATATTAAGTTTCACTTTCCGTAGGCCAGGTCCGCCGTCAGTCCCGGTTTAACAAAAAGTAAAAACTGAATTAAAATCAAGCAACATTCAAGGTCATGCTAATCATTATAGAAACTCCTCTTGCAGGGGATTCAATGAGGGTTAGGAGTATGATTACCTCCCACTTTGTGCTAAAATAATAAAAATGCCAAACAAACGCACAAAAGTGGGGAGAAGATGAGTTGAAGTCGACTAAGGGGAAACCGCTCCTTAGGTTTCAATTGTCCTTGGGAGTCGTTCCTTAGTAAACTCAAGGCTAGCTCCACAACCTTGCTCTACTATCCGCCGCAAACACACAAATAAATAAATCCTAACAACACCTACTTTAAAAATATTACAACTGCGACCCCTTCGTGGATCGAACAATTAAATATCTTACAAGTCCTTACAAATGCTGGAAAAATTAAACTACTTAGTTTAGCCTCACAATCACTCAAACAGCAAAAAACAAATTGAAAAGGTGCTCTAGAATGTCTTTTATGGGTCTCACAAACACGTGTTAAATTTCTCTTTAGAACTCGACTCGAGATCAGTTTGTGCTCTTAAGAACTCGACTCGAGATCGAGTACAGAAAACACCAGTAACTTTTCTGGAAAATTCTTGTTTGCGCGATCTTTTTCAAATTGAGATATTGGCTTCGTTCCTTGAGCTTATTTCGATCCGTCTTCGCTGTGAGATCAGTAAGAGGACTAAGTAACAAGACACTTAAAAAAAGTATTGAAATAAATAGAAATAGAAGGGTGGGAGGGATAGAAGTGGGATGATGTCCCGAAACTACTTTTCTCGCTTGTGTTTGAATGAACTCCGTTCCTTAAAGCGGCAATGACGCCATTTTGATAGAAGCTATTTTGTGTAACCTCTAATCAAAAGATAGATTTTATATTGATTTCTTTCTTGTGCTTGTAAATAGTGGTTATCAATATAGACAAGTAACAAACAAGGGTCGTACCCACCTCAAAGGTGAAGTTCATAGCTCCAACACAATAGAAAGCAATGGTTAAAGAACACCAAGTGAATCAACAAATAAGAGATAGATTGATTCTACTTCCTTCAGACAATAAATAAACAAACTAATAATTAAACTAACTTAAGAAGATGGATAATGATGTAGAGAAGATCTTATGATGAATAGGGGGAAGAGTTGGTATCCACAAACTAAATCACGCAAACATACATGTCATTCTTTAATGTTCAATCTATAACAATTAATTAGTCACCTCTTAGCTATTCCAATTAATCATTAATACCTATAATAATCAAGTAGTCACCTCTCAGCTATTCCACTCAATTAAAATGGGATTCTCTTATACATGCTATTGAATATGCTTCATTAATCAAACCGTCACCTCTCAACTATTCAATTTAATTAAATCAACATATTAATTCATAATCAAACCGTCACCTCTCAGTTATTCAATTTTATCACAAAAGGGGTCCAATAAAAGAGATTGATTCTAGATATATGATAGTCACCTCTCAGCTATTCCATCATATATCTCTAATCAATCTAATACAACCATTATAACTAGGTCTCCCTATACTCTAAAAATAGTATTTTATGAACATGGATATCAATAGCATATAAATAATCATACTTACCTCATGTCGCGAAATAGAAGTAAACAAGCATTAAGTACTTCGAATCACAATGAACATTAAAAATAAACATGGTGTTTTTGCATTATCTAGAGTGCCTCAACCAGTCCCCCTAAAGGGAATTTAACTACTCATCATTGATAATAACACCATGGAATAAGTAAATAAATAACACAACATCATAAAGGAAAAGTGATTGGATTATTATTGAGAATAAAAAGAATAGTCAAGAATACAATTTCAAGACTTGAGTTCAAGAGAGAAAAGTGATTGGATTATTACTGAATAAACATGAACTTTTCTTACGAAAACAAGCTTCTGGATCTTCATATAGAGCATTTTTAAGATTGTGCTTTAATAAATGCTTCAATAGATTTTCTGACTTGTGGGCTTCATTATAACTCGGATTAGGCTGAGATTTGGGCCACCCATCTTGGACATAAAGTCAATTCCATAGGACCAGTCCATGGGGTGCCCTCAGTAACTCTGTGGGTGCAAGTATCAATTCTCATTCCTTGTGCAAGTAGCATCCTTTTGGTGGCTTTTCTTGGCTTTTGGCGGGCTTTAACACAATATTCGCATTTCGGCTCATGAAACCTATACAAATGACAAGAAAGCACTAATCAATAGATATAACACAATAATATAAGCTAAGTGTTATGCAAACAAGGTGTTATTCAGGGGATAAATATACACTTTTGAGGACTTATCATTCCACGTGGTCTTGCTGCTTTTAGAAGACCTACAACAGCTACTACGAATTTTAACCTTACTTGGAGAGCAAATATACTTTGTGTGCAAGCAAATTAATTTCTTAATTCATTAGGACTCATGCCTTGTATTCTCTATATAAAGAGAAGTAGTAGTTAGGGTTTAGATAGTTCAAGTTCTCTTCTCTCTTGAACTCAAGTCTTGAAATTGTATTCTTGACTATTCTTCTTATTTTTAATAATAATCAATTCTCTTTTTTATTATGATGTTGTGCTCTTTAATTACTTATTCCTTGGTGTCATTATCAAAGATGAGTAACTAAGTTCTCTTTTGGGGGAATGGGTGAAGCACTCTAGATAATGCAAAAGCACCATGTTTGTTGTTTATGTTCATTGTGATTCAAAGTTCTTAATGCTTGTTTATTTCTACCCGCGGTATGATTATTTATATGTTTATTGTTATCCATATTGTTAAATAACCGAGATGTGACAATTTGTTTATGAATTAATAGGGAGACCTAGCTATAATGGTAGTGTTAGATTAATTAGAGATATGTGATGGAATATCTGAGAGGTGACTTTCATATATCTACAATTAAATTATTTAATTGGAACCCATTTGTATTCGAGTTGAATAACCGAGATGTGACAATTTGTTTATGAATTAATATGCTAAGTTAATTGAATTGAGTAGCTGAGAGGTGGCGGTTTAATTAATAAAGTATATTCAATAGATGCATATACAAAATCCCGTTTTAATTGAATGGAATAACTGAGAGGTGACTATTCGATTATTATAGGCATTAGTGATTATTTGGAATAGCTGAGAAGTGACTAGATAATTGTTATAGATAACATAAATGAATGACATGTATGTTTGCATTATTTAGTTTGTGGATACCAACTCTTCCCCCTATTCATCATAAGATCTTCTTTCCATCTATTTCCATCTTCTTATATTAGTTTAAGTAATAGTAGTATTTATTTAATTGCGTGTAGGAGTTAGAATCAATCTCATCTTATTCATTGATTCATGTGGTGTTCTTTAACTAGTGTTTTCTATTGTGTTTGAGCTAAGAATTCCCCCTTCGAGGTGGGTACGTACGACCCTTGCTTGTTGAAAGGGCGGAAAATAGTCGTTAATTAGATCACGCTTTTTCAAAACCTTGCTTTGACTACCTAAAATGAGTATAGCTTCAAGAAAAGGTTATCGAATCCACGTCTAAGAGAGAACCAAGTTAAATGAAGAAAAGAAAACCATTTTTACTAATCTAGAGAATATTGGGAAAATAATTTTGCAAGGTATTGGTTATTAACTACTAATAGTATAAGAAATAATTATAAGAAGATAAATATGATGAAGATTTCAAGAGATTGAATCCACCAATTCAATTATGTAATACTTAATATATAGATTTATCAAGATTAATCCGTAGATAGATACTCATTACGCACTAAGATGATTCGAAATACATAATGGAAAGGTATGGCTTTAAACACTTATTCTATCTACATTAGAGTTTATCAATTCTGGAAAACCAATGATACTTCTTATCATTAAAATGTGAGGAAAGACTACAACACAATGTACAACTATTATGTTGGTGGCAAGAAAGAGTACGTTCGTCTTTCAGACCGTCACTCAATGTGTCCCCAAATAGCTATAACAAAGTGTATATTCCACCTACTAAAATAAATTAAAGAACTAAGAAGAAAATAAATAAACACCATTATATGTTTCATTTCACAAGTAAATCATTGCAATTACTTACCTCTAACCTTCTCTCAAAACGCTAGATCCTGGACCTCCAGAATTACTCTAATGGATTAAAGCTTAATAAATCATATATTAACTACTACATAAAATGAAAAGGCTTCATCTCTCCCTTGAAAAATGGAGATTAGCCTAGCATAATACTAAACTAAAATCTATTAAATAAAATGACATAAAATAAAAACTAACTAAACTAAAAAGAAGAAGAAGAAGAACTTTTATTAGAATGAGTTTTGCTCTCAACTCTTGATGATGATTACAATGAATAGAGCTCCCTATTTATAGATCCATAGGGAGCCTAAAAGGGAAAAATTGCAAAATATTACATAATATTTGATTTGATTGCTAATCAAATCATTTGTGGAAGAAAATGTCAAGAATAAAATCTTTGAATGATTGTAGTCAAAGATTAATGAAAAACATCTGTTGAAAATCAAATCCTTGCCACCATTGTATAAAACTGCCATATATAGTGGTATTCTAGAGGATACTGGCAATCTTTCTTGGATGGTTGAGTTGTCACAATATTCTCCATATTTTACACATGCTAGAATCTTAAGTATCAACCTTGAAGTGATTCTATGCTCCATCTTCTATTTAGTAGTCTCACTTCACTTATCTCCTTAATCGGCCTCTCTTGGACTTAAGCTTTGTAGATAATTTATGGGCTCATTTAGATTTAATCCACTAAGATTCATTCAAGGTTTTGACCATTTGGAACAATGACCTTGGGCTTCATACTTGACTTTTCTCTTTTTGCTCTTTTTATATCATTTTGTAGGCTTTTTCTTTGATTTATTATTTTCTAAGTTCTTTCCTACAAAAATACAAAAACAATACATATTACTCTAAAACAAGTCCAAAAGTGAGTTCTAACATCATACTAATTAGGGGTAAAAGCTACGTTTTTGGATACTTATCACAACCCCCAAACTAGCATTTGCTAGTCCTCCAGCAAAAGAAAGAAATAAAAAGAATAAGTAGACAAAAACTTTATTTAATATACATGTTATACCATTACGTGGTATGAGACGAGTGCATTAACCAAATGCACTAAGGCCTTAAACCCCTAGGTTCCCCCTAGTGGGACGAGTTATAGCCTCGTGAGGGTTTGCAGAGAATATACCCACAAAAATCAGAAAAACAAAAATGGGACTAATGGTGATGCAAATTTTCTTAGAGAAAACAATATTTTTCAAATGTTAAGTTCATGCTCACATTTTACATCAAACCATCCATCATAAATATAACAGATTGTATTTTATTTCTAGAAATAGAGACTATCCTATCATAATCATGACAAAGAGAGTGTGTGTGTTAATAGCCACAAAATGTAATTTTTCTTATCCAAGCAAGGAGATTCCTAATTTTCTTTCGGAAAATTTGCTTTAACCCAAATCTCACCGGGCATACACTCAGAAAGAAAATCGCTCAGAGATTGGTTTTATTATTTTACCTCTATATGTGAGGGAAGGAATTAAAAATCGGAACATCCAACATATGTAAAAAGAAACGCTTTATTTTTATAATAGTCTCATAGAACGGATATTGATCACATGCAAGAGTGTCGGGTATTTCACCTTAGCGTCTTCTCACCTATTCTCCACGTTTTACCATACATCCCTTTGAATCGAATAAGTATAAAAAGGTTGTAACTTGGCTTGGGACGGATTTATGAAAGAAAGATATCAAAATTTTCTAGAGATACCAAGGGCCTTATTTATCTTTGACAAATTTTTGATTTCAAGATTCATTTAAGAAGATTTGAATCTTCATACTGTGATATATCTTCAATTTCTCGAACTTTGAAAATTCACTAATATCTATTTCTTTATTGATTTTTGTAATTGATTGTACATAGATATTTTCTTTCATTCCATCAAATTTTTTTTTTAAAAAGAAAGATATCTTCAGAACCATCATTCTCCTTTTTCTACTGATTATCTTCATAATTCATCCTTGGTATCTCTAAAAAAATAGGTAATATATATAATTTGAGGTGTAAAACTCCAAATTTGGAGTATTGGGTATGGATAATGGGCTTAGAAGAAAAAAAAAGGCTTAGACAAAGGTTTAGAAGGGCTCCTACTTGGATATTATTATTTTAGGTGGACTAAAGGCTAAATTGGCTAAAACTAAAAAAATACTTATTTTCATCTCCAAAAAGGTAGTATGGTAATTTCATCTCGAATAGACTACAAGACCCAAGTTTATATTTCCCCACTTGACTTCACTCCCTTGATCAATAAAAATAAAAATAATGAGACTAGAACGAATTCAAATAACGCTAAAAAACAAATTGAGCCACGTATGACCCGGAGTGACGTATATAACTCTCCAAAGAAAAGAATGGCTCAAGTCTCACATGGTTATATGGTTTCCACACTTATTCCTCTAGATCCTTAGGAAGTTAATTGCTTTTCAATTCAAATTACACTTGTGGCTTTTGTGCATAAAATTCTCCAAGTCAGGATTTTTACGAATAAAATCTATTTATAGTAATAACACACAATCTAACTACATAAATAACTTCTGAAATGATTTTCCATGTTTACAATTCCCAAACACTCGAACTTTAAAAATTTATATCTCATCATAGAAAATCACCATTAGTCATTTTTTTTTGTTATTACTTTTTTATTTAAATATAAAAATAAAAATTAGGTAATAAAATTTCAAGATTTAAATTTTAGCCTCTCCCCCCAAACTAAATCATGCATTGTCCTCAATGTAAAATAATTTAATAATACAAGCAAAAATTTAATTGAAAGAGAATTTTATTACCAACAGAACTACACTACAAGAACTTGGGTTGCCTCCCAAGAGCGCTAAGTTTTATGTCTTCAGCCAGACATAAGTTTGGGTCTTTTTGAAAAGTCAAATTCCTGAGACTTAAACGTTCTAACTTGTAATAAAACATTTTCCTACGTGGCCTCCTAGTAACGCTAAGTTTTTCGTCTTCAGCCAGACGCACTTACATTCTCATTGGTGTTAGCCAAATGTCAAAATCCTAAACAATTGATGATCCTTCCAGAAAAATTGAACCAATGAAATTAGCAACAAACTAGATAGCGTGGAAAAAATGTTCATATTATTAAAATAATCTCCTCCAACACAAACTTGATGCACAAATGTTTGAGAGAAGTATGGCCTTGTATAGGCTTGTAGATGGGATGGTAAATTATGAGCGAAAGGATTGAACGCATGAAGATTAGCGTCCCCCCGGTCTATCTCTTGATGGTTGAAGTACTTGTATAGTATTGGTGATACTATAAGATCATAATCTAAGTTTGGAGCTTTACAAAAAGAGACGAAAGGTTGGACATTTGGAGTATGGATGTTGGATTTCTTTGAGTGAGTTTTTACAATAGAAAAGTTACTCGAGTCGATATAATTATTTGCAAGTTCTCTCAAGATTGGGTCATCACTTTCCTTTAAGAAATCAATACACTCATTTATGGGTGGATCATTTGGATCCTCCGGATAAAGGCGATAAAATTCTTCATCAGTCATTAAGTCCTCATGAGGTTGGTTTAGTTTTAGATGGTCACCAAGGTGCTTACGAGGTTCTTTTTCCCTTGGTTCAACCTCACTAGTATTTTCAAGTTTTTCAAACTTGGGTTTTATTCCATCCATATCCATGGCAGGTGTTGATTCTAATAAAGCATTAACTTCCCTCGCGTATTCTTCGTCATCAAAATCAGACCCAAAATGTGTCAAACATTGTAAAAGAGGGTCTTCGGGATAAGTTTTACTAAACATTTCACTTGCCATTGATTCTATGAAGCACACATCCTCAACAAACCTAATTTTAGTACTTCTTTTATGTTGATTTAATTTTTGAGGTACGGCTACGAATTTTAAGCAAACTTAATCCTTAGTACTTCTAGACTTAGCTCCTACTATTGGCAAGGTAAAATCTCAAGTTCCTCAAATAACTTTCGTCCAAATGCAACCAGATCAGTTCCCAGATTCAGTGGGGGGTCTTCCGTGTATAAGCACGTTCCTCAATTATGTAACCACTTAAACCTTAGACGGCATTACACGTCGTTTGACAGAACTTTTCTAGACATTGCACAAGAAGTACTAATTATAAGAATTACTTAAAATTTTATCCTATTCAAGAGGGTCTTATGAGCTATATAGAAACCCTTGGCTTAAAATCTAATAAATTTTAAATTATTAATTGGGCTTAGGTTGTGCAAGATGTTGAGATTTTTAATCTAGGTGGGCAAAATAGCGGTGATGAAATCCACTACTTTATCTTGATGGGGTTCTTGCCCTTATCTAATGTTTTATGCAAATGCTAAATTAAATGCACAATCCACCACTCAATTAAAATAAACCGCTAACTTGGGCTTCACGGTGAGAATGTATACTTACAGGATCGGGCCACTAAAGATGAATTAGTAAACGAACCCGTGCAGAAACAAACTAGTCAATTGTCCGCGACTATTTGTTGTCCTTCTCTACCAGTGAGTGAGTGTATACAAACTAAATGCAATAATTGAAACTACAGTCTACTATAATTTAATTGCTAATTAAATTGAATAGAAAAGAAATAACTAAAGAAGAGAGAAGAAAGCAAACTCAAAATAGAAGGTGAGAGGGTTGGGTGGGTCCCAATAGACCGTCGATCAGTATGATGACGTCATTTCTTCCTTAATTCAATTTTTTCTTAGACCAGCAACGACGCCATTTGAAATGGCGAAAACTAGTCGTTAATTAGATCACGTTTTTTCAAAACCTTGCTTTAACTACCTAAAATGAGTATAGCTTCAAGAAAGGGTTATCGAATCCACGTCTAAGAGAGAACCAAGTTAAATGAAAAAAAGAAAAACCATTTTTACTAATCTAGAGAATATTGGGAAAATAATTTTGCAAGGTATTGGTTATTAACTACTAATAGTGCTTTAAACACTTATTCTATCTACATTAGAGTTTATCAATTCTGGAAAACCAATGATACTTCTTATCATTAAAATGTGAGGAAAGACTACAACACAATGTACAACTATTATGTTGGTGGCAAGAAAGAGTACGTTCGTCTTTCAGACCGTCACTCAATGTGTCCCCAAATAGTTATAGCAAAGTGTATATTCCACCTACTAAAATAAATTAAAGAACTAAGAAGAAAATAAATAAACACCGTTATATGTTTCATTTCACAAGTAAATCATTGCAATTACTTACCTCTAACCTTCTCTCGAAGCGCTAGATCCTTGACCTCCAGAATTACTCTAATGGATTAAAGCTTAATAAATCATATATTAACTACTACATAAAATGAAAAGGCTTCATCTCTCCCTTGAAAAATGGAGATTAGTCTAGCATAATACTAAACTAAAATCTATTAATAAAATGACATAAAATAAAAACTAACTAAACTAAAAAGAAGAAGAAGAAGAAGAACTTTTATTAGAATGAGTTTTGCTCTCAACTCTTGATGATGATTACAATGAATAGAGCTCCCTATTTATAGATCCATAGGAAGCCCAAAAGGGGAAAATTGCAAAATATTACATAATATTTGATTTGATTGTTAATCAAATCATTTGTGGAAGAAAATGTCAAGAATAAAATCTTTGAATGATTGTAGTCAAAGATTAATGAAAAACATCTATTGAAAATCAAATCCTTGCCACCATTGTTGCCAACTTTGTATAAAACTGCCATATATAGTGGTATTCTAGAGGATACTGGCAATCTTTTTTGGATGGTTGAGTTGTCACAATATTCTCCATATTTTACACATGCTAGAATCTTAAGTATCAACCTTGAAGTGATTCTATGCTCCATCTTCTATTTAGTAGTCTCACTTCACTTATCTCCTTAATGGGCTTCTCTTGGACTTAAGCTTTGTAGATAATTTATGGGCTCATTTAGATTTAATCCACTAAGATTCATTCAAGGCTTTGACCATTTGGAACAATGACTTTGGGCTTCATACTTGACTTTTCTCTTTTTGCTCTTTTTATATCATTTTGTAGGTTTTTTCTTTGATTTATTATTTTCTAAGTTCTTTCCTACAAAAATACAAAAACAATACATATTACTCTAAAACAAGTCCAAAAGTGAGTTCTAACATCATACTAATTAGGGGTAAAAGCTACGTTTTTGGATACTTATCACTTGTTACTTGTTTTACATCGATAATCAATATTTACAGGCTCAAGAAGGAAAATAACATAAACATCCAATCTTTTGTTAGTAGATAGCAAATACCGACTATCAACTATTCGAGTTGTAAGTTATTAATTACACTCATAAACCAGTAAAAATTACAATAAGACCAATCTATTGAATTTTATGAAATAATTATTTGAAATAAATTTAATTAATATTTTTCATAGGAATTTAAGGTTAAAATTGTTAATTCTCATAAAATTTGTTAATTTGATTATATTTTAAATTATTGGGCTTCTTGTGAGAAATCAAAATTCAACACATAAAATACCATATGTAAATTAGGATAAAACCACGACTAAAAGGTATTTTAGTCAGATTTGTGTTACAAAATTCTAAAACTCAATTCTCATTAATCATGACATACCCCTGAATTTTATTCAGATTTATAATAGTAGTACTAGTGTGTTAGCTACACACCGGTTAATTTTAATTTATCCGTGTATGGATAACATTCGAGTTGTAAGTTTTTAATTATACTCGTAAGCTAGTAAAAATTACAATTCAACTAATTATTAAATTTTATGAAATAATTATATCTGAAATAAAATGGGTAGTTTCTTTTAATATTTTTTTAATGGGAGTTCACCGTCTAAAATTATTAATTTTCATAATCTTTTAATAATTTTTTGTTAGTTTGATTATCTTTTTAATTAGGCCTCTTGCTTATGAATACAAATCCAACCCATAAATAATAGATTGTTAATTACGATAAAAGTATTACTTAAAGAGTATTATGTTAAGTTACCAAAAAACATTGACGAAAAGGGTATTAATGTCAAATTAGTGTTACAAAATTCTAAAGCTCAATTCTCATTAACTGAAAAATATCCCTGAATTTTATTCAACTTTATAATAGTAGAATAAATAGATATAGACGACAAATAAGGGCTTTAAAGCATTTTCAAGTTTTATCCCTACAAATTACTATCTTGTAGAATTGTGTTCAAATAAGAAGATGGCATGAAAAGTACGAGGACACAACTACTATAGTGAGGCTTTCACTTTGAGGAGATGTCGTAGGGAAAGTTTGTTCACGTAATAATGGAAAATGGTAGGAGTCCTCTGACCTCAATTGCCAACTAGAAAAATAGAAAGAAAAAGGTAACAATAATTAATTACTACATCTCTAGAATCTTTCGAGATCAAATATATGTTAGCTAGGTTTACAAATATAATTTACAAATGAAGTTAGGGTTCTTCAAGACAACAACCCCTAAAGTGTTCACCTAGGATTCACCCTGAAAAACCGAAACAAATACCGGTATAAATCAAAACAAGGAAAGAATTAATCATCTCAAGTTATGCAAAAATATATAATATACGCATCCAAAATTATCTTTTTCAAAAAAAAAAAAAAAAAATCAAAATCAAATATGGAAAGCTCAAAAATTAAAATAAGTTCTAATTAATAATAAATCAAAAAACTAAAAATTAAAAAAATTATTAATATACAATATGAAGACTTCAACTTAATTGTAGAGACCTGCCACCAAGTAACAATAGAAATTGAGAATTTGAACATACTACATAGATATATCAAAATCTTATGAGATCTAGCTTGCAATCGGTAGGATAGTTATTGGTTCCTCCCAAGTCCCATCTTATGATGTCTCACAATTTCCAGCAAGTACATACACAAATTTAGTGCATGTGTGGTTAAAGTGGTTGGAAAGAAAGTCAAAGTCGCTTTAAAACACGTTTCTTTTCCTAATTAAAATAATGGAAATTATGCTTGCATTTGATTTGATGCAACTTCATCCGAAAAAAAAAAAATTAATTTGATGCAAATAATACATTTAAGCTAACTAGACTTAGCAACCCAGCCACAAGCTAGTTAGAAATTTGGGAAAACTTAATCTACCTCTCTTTGCGGTTCTCCAAGAATCTTTGCAGTGACCTCTTTCTTTGTAGGGGCAAATCTACTACTGCGCCATCCAATGATCCGTATGAACAACACATAGTCAATCCAACAACACCAAACCAACAAATAAGTCCATGAGATAATCTAGACTAATTACCTCTCTTTAAATTTTCTAGCAACTTTGGTCTAAATGAATCTGATGACTGAGATGCAGTAGAGCTTTCTTTCTGAGCAACCATTATGATTCTCCCGGCCTAAACACATAAAATTATAGCAAAGAGAAGATGTATACTAAAAAAAAAAAAAAAGTTTATTTCTACATAAATATATATATTGATAATGAAAGGCTTAAAACCAGAAAACATATTGAAATTTGAAAAGCAGACCATATCATGAGGAACATCAAAGACTGAAACTGTTCCGTTGTAGAAAATTGTTAGAGGAGAAGATGGTGTTACAGCAGGAGGATGAGGTGTACTAGTCCCAGAAACTGCAGCAGCTGGTGATCTGTTGTGTGAGAATTATATTATATATAAAGATAAGATCGAGAAGCTAATTATAACACACTCACTGGTGAAATATAATCTTGCAAGTATGTAATTAGTAATTAAGACCAACAAATACATAGAAGAGAAACATATCATGAACCTGAGAAAGAGATCAGAATTCACATTGAAGAGTGGCTTTGGCGTCGTGTAGTGACCTGAAGTAGTCGTCCCAGAGCTAATTATATTATTCTGAAGTAGTGGGTTTATATTGTTTTGATTATGATGAAAAGACATTCTTCTCTCAAATAGCTTTTGAAACTGTGATTTTGAAGATGAAGCTAAAGTAGTAGGATTATTATTATTTGATTGTTTTTGATCTTTCTCCATATCAAAGAAATTCAACTCCTCCTCTTTTGCTCCTGATGATGAACTTGACATGATAATTCTCCTTACACAAACACAAACACAACCTAGTAGACTAGTAGTGAAAAAATTGAGTATAGAAGAGAACACAACCTAGTAGACTAGTAGTGAAAAAATTGAGTATAGAAGAGAAGCATGAAGCATGGTTGAGTTGAGGACAAGAGAAGAGGAGCTGATCGAAAGACCACTGCTATTACTACACGCCTGTACCTGTACTCAATAACACGAGAAAGAGAGTCCGAAGAAAAAAACGCACACGTTTTTTGGAATGTTATATATTAAATATAATACTCCATAAATAAATGCAGTTGGGTTTTACTAGAATACACCTGTTTTTTTTCCTGTCCACCAAAAGCGGAACTCACTCCTCACTCCTGCAGCAGCAGAGAATGCGTGAAGGACAAGAAACATGTGACTTGTTCAGTTGTGCTGTGCTTGTTTGATGTATTTATTAGTTAAAAATTAGAGATTTTTGGACATACCTCACTTTTGAAAGTCGAAATTTGAGATACCCAATTTGAAAAAAAATTTGAGATATCCCACCATTTCAAGACAGAAAAACTTTATGGTAGTAGGTTAGTTTTATGATGGACGGCTAAGATAACACCACCCTATCTTGAAATAGGGTATCTCATGTTTCGACTTTTTCAAGGGGTATGTCCAAAAATCTCTAAAAATTAAAATAAAAGTGGAAAGAGAGTCAAGTATTTTAATCACGTGTTTAATTCTTATAGAAAAAATAAAAGTCGGCAAAGGGATAATGTGTCGAGTCACAATCAGTCACAAAAGCTTATGAATACTATCTTACTGTATCTAGTATGGGTCTACCAGTTTATGACTTTATCACTCTTGCAATCTCTAATGAATGACTAATGGAATAGCCCTTTTGTTAAATACTCCAATGAACATAATCAAAACGTGGCCTTTTGTTTTAAATAATGCTTTGTCTTTTGCCTGTACTACAAGTAATTGAACAACTCTAGTTTTGTTTTTAATTAGTATTGATTTTTCAACTTGTTCCATTTTCAACAATGACTAAATTGTAGTAGAAGTAGTACGTGTTTAAACAGTAAACAATCAAACTTAAAAGTATGGTTAAGTGGTTAACTAACTTAATTACTCCTACAAAGGACTTTTAAATAAAGAGGCTATAGAATAATATTGGTCCACATATATGGCCACTTGAATACAAGGTCCTCTTTCACCAAAAAAAAAGAATACAAGGTCCTCTAACTCCTAAGTATAGGTCCTATAAGTTAGTAATAATAGGTCCTACTGAATAAAATTAGAGATTTGTTAACGAAAAAAAGAATAGGTCCTAAGTAATAATAGCAATCCCATAGGTCCTATAAGTTAGGAAGAAAATAAAACTCACTCCTGCGAGACCATGTTTTTAATTTTTATCATTCAGATGTGAGCACCAAAAATGAAAAAACAGTACAGTATGTGTAGTCCTTTTTTCCTGTTGGGACATGTACTTTCGTGGAACTCGTGGAGGCGCCTGAGCTTCGTCGGAAAACCTGCACAGAAGAGAAGACCACCGGTGTTGGCACCGGTGTTGACACTCCGACGATCAAGTCAATAGAATGAAGTGGAGGAGTGAAGTGATTGATGGGACAAGAGAGCGTACCTAATGATTGGAGACTGCCCCAATTTATAGGTGTTTTGTCGGTCTGTGCGGTACCGTTAGATTATGCTTCTAATCAACGGCTGAAGATGTTGGACACATGTGTGGCCTTAGAGCCTAGTGCTCTCTGCACTTGGAGGACAGCTGGACTCGTGCCTCTCACGTGTCCGTCAACTTTGTCTTGTCCGTGGATCCAGTGATCCTAAGCGTATTTTGAGCTTTTTACCTATGTCCTTTTTTCACGGCAGATGGGTAATCGGGATATGGTACTTACATCGCCCCCTTCTCTATGGTGACGGAGTCTCCTGAGAAGACGGCACAAAGAATGTCTACTGCTTGCTTTGGAAAATCAAGTGTGACTTGGAAGTTCTTGCTCTTGAATCGGTGAACATTTTGGCGGGAAAAACTGATGTGGCAGTCAACGCGAAACTCTGACCGTTTGCACGTGTCTGTTGCTAGATAAGTGGGTCACATGTGTGCCACGTGTGCCTCGAAAAGGTGCGTAACTTTATGATTGAAAATATAACGCCGCCGATTCTCCTCGTCAATCGAATGTTTGCGTCGTTTGACGAGCGCAATGATGAGGGAGAGAGAGAATTAATGTCTGTTGGATATAAAGGTTATTATCCTTTTTGTCTTATGTTTTATCTTGTTGTTTCTTCTCCAGTCCGCCATTGACGATCTCTGTTGAGGTTCTTTGAAGTTTGCTCAAAGATTTATGTGATCTGTTTGAAGCTTTCTGTGATTTTGGAGTTTTGCTCGAAGATTTCTGGTGAGTTTCTCTGTTCCTTTCTTCTTTTGTTTGTTCTAGGAAAGTTTTTGGCTTTATTTTCTCTTTGAACTGGGGTTGTCCCCTTTTCCGGTAAACTTTGAAGATGGGATTCTGAATATGCTTTGGTTGTAGCCCGACGTTGTGGGGGTGTTTGAAGTAGGTTTTGCAAGAAACTTTTGTTGTTTGATTCTAGGGTAAGTCTAAACCTTAGTTGTTTTGTTTCCTTGTTATTGTTCACAGTGCGCACACTGTCGCCCTTGTTACCTTCGTGAAGGAATGGAACCAACTCTGTTGGGTATGCGTAAGTGGGCAGATTACTTCAAGAAGGGAAGAAATAACCCGAGACCTCTGGGTAAGGAGAGATGTGACGAGGAAAGTAGCTCGATTTATTGGTTAGACAGGTTTGACCCCGATCAGTATGAGTGGAGGCCAGACTTAGATGTTTTTCGTCAGGTCTATCGGATTCCTCTTAGAGTTTCGTTGGCTCATTATTCAAGCGCTCTGCATTACTGTGATTTTGATCCTGCTGCTGGGTCTGAGACTATTATAGTGACGGCGCACCAAATCAGTGCTGGTCTACGGTTTCCACTGTCTGACCTTGACAAGAGAGTTCTTAATTTTTACAAGATGTCTCCTGGCCAAGGTATTGGTAACTTTTGGCGAATTATGTTGTGCTTTAATAGGATTAACGAGCAGCCCGGTTATACCGTCACGTTGATGGACATTCGGAAGCATTACTGTGTTCGTCACTCAGAGAAGTCTCTCGACCACTATTACCATTTCTGCAGTCGGCCGCATAAGAGACCAGTGGTTCGGTCCTTACGGACCTTAGACAAAGAATGGCCAAAATTCCCTCTAGTTATTGGAGGCAAGTTCGGAGGTTATGGTGATGATTTAGATGTCGAGCTTGATTATCCATGGTTTAATACTGGAGGTTTGTTTGTTTGTTTTTTGCAAGTTGCTTCTCCTGTTTGTGGTTGGCCTTTCTTTCTGAATCGTTGCCTTTTGTTTGTTCGTCACTCAAAGGGAAAAAGGCTGTTGAAGTTTCTGTTGGTGTTCCCGAAGACTCTGTTGCGGGTGAGTGTATTGAGGAGAAGTTTACTGGTAATACTGTTCAAGCACCACTTTGGCATCCGGTACCGTGTAAACTTGACGGTCTGCGAATTACCGTTGATGACTCTGGTTTTGGTGATCCTGGGGTTGCTGGTGGTGCCAACCACTCTGCTATCACTCCATATGATAGCGAGCTTCTTGAGAAGGTTGATCCGTTGGTTTTGATGAAGGACTTGGATACTGCTCTGTATACCGTAAGTGCCTTCATTTGTTTTGATTTTGTCTTATCTTTGGGGCAGACTTTTGTTAATTTTTCCTTATATTGCGCAGGCGAAGACCCTTGGCTATGGTGTGAACCGTAGGTATTCTCACGCCTCGATCAAGGTGAAATCTCTTTGTGCGGAACGAAACTTAGCCAGGGATGAGCGTGATGTTGCTAGAGCTGAAATTGCCAAGTACCAGGATACGGTGGTTCAGACTCAAGTTGTGGATCTGTCGGGAGCACTTGAATCTAAGAACCGGGAATGTGAAGAATTAAAAAAACAAGTTTCTGACTTGCGCGCCTCCATTGATGCTGCTAACGATGTTAAACAAGCTGAGCTTGAGAAGCTCTTGAAAAAGTTGAAGGAGGAAAATGAGGAGGCTTAGTATAAGCTGAGCACCGAGAAAGAACAAGAGAAGAAAGATGCTCTTGAAGCCATTCGCAAGACGTTGTTGGATACGGAGGCGCATGAAACTGAGCTGGAGAAAGAACTTGATGAGGTTAAGTCTGGTTGGAAAATTAAGTTTGATTTGCTGAAGTCTGACTTTGATAATGCTGTGAGAAAGGAGACGGAGCGTCGCATCGAGGAGGCTAAGCAGAAGCGAAGGGCACAGATGGCTCCGAAGCCTATGCGTTTAGTTGTCTCCCCTACTCTCTCTGGATCTCATTTGTCACCGACGTGACCTCCCCTTTCTCCCCAATAGTTGTGAGTGTTTGTGAGGAAATACATTTGTTTTTGCATGTTTTTCTTTCTGGTGGTCGTGGGCCTTAAATACTTTCATTTCTAGTTGAAGTCTGGAATTCCCGGTCTGTGGGGACCGGCAGACTTGTTTTTAAGTTATTTTGACTAAATATACCCAATATTTTGAACATGTAAATGTTGTGTTTGATTCATGAAAATTGTAATCTAGTATTGTTAGCGTCGTCGTCACAGCTGCTAATTTCCTTAGTTTTAAATAAGCATGTAACCCTTAGGTTCTTCCCTGGACGAGGCATCCCACGGCGCAGGTGTTGCCTAGCCCCCGTGGGGGACGAGACCACATGGGTAAAGGCGAGATTTTAACTGCCGTCTGGCTAGGACTCCTACCCACTAGTCAACGCCCCCATGTGTGCACCGGGCTTCCTTTGTTCAGTAAGTACTGAAGGGCGACCCGTTACCCTTTTAGCATAGGTGTAACGAGGCTTCTCTTCAGTCAGTAAAAGGTAATAATTGAGGGATGTTTGACCTCGTAATGTATGTAAAAATGATAAAGTATTTAATACTTTGTTCAAAAGCAGATGTATTTTGATCATCTTTTAAATGCGTAGTAACAAGGCTCAGGGAAACTTAAACAAAATATTTCTTAAGGTTGATAATGTTCCATGGTTTGTCGATTGGAGTTCCATTCATTTCGCTAAGGTAGTACGCGTCGTTGATACCGACACGTGTTACTTTGTAGGGACCTTCCCAATTTGGTCTGAGCTTTGCTGGAGGGGGGTACTGTTGCCGAAGTACCAAGTCGCCTTCTGAGAGCACTCTGGGCTTGACCTTCTTCCTGTATTGCTTGTGTAGCTGTCGGTGATAATGATCCAACTTGGTCTGGGCTCAGTTCCTCATTTCGTTGGCCAGGACAAGCTCTCTTGCGATTATGTCGCCGTTGATGCCGAGATCGACCACACACGTTCGTGTTGTTGGTTCAATCATTTCTGGTGGTATGACAACTTCCATCCCGTATGCCAGTGAGAACGGGGTTGCACCCGTGGATCGGCGTGGAGATGTTCTGTATGCCCATAGTACCTCCAGTAGCTGTTCAGTCCAATTTGTGTCTTTATCTTCTAGCTTCTTTTTGATCACTTCCAGAATAGCTTTGTTTGACGCTTCGGCTTGCCCGTTTCCTTGGGTGTAATTTGGGGCGGAGAAAAATTGCTTGATGCGATATTTCTCCAAGTACTGCCCGACTTGTCCTCCTCGGAACTGTGGTCCGTTGTCGGTGATAATGGCTTTTGGCAGACCAAAACGACAAATAATGTTCTCCCAGAAGAAATCAATATGACTTGCTGCTCTTTGACTTGTTGAAGGAGCACGACCTTTATCCATTTAGTGAAGTAGTCCGTAGCCACTAGTAAGAAGACTTTGCTTCTCCCTGACTTAGGCAATTTGCCAATGATGTCAAGGCCCCACATAGAGAAAGGCCATGGGTTGCTTATGTAGTGTAACTCTTCCGCCGGTGCATGGACTAGGCGACCTTGTAGTTGACATCCTCTGCATTTTTTAGCGTAGCCCGTGCAGTCTGCTAACATGGTGGGCCAGTAATATCAATGTAGGATTAGTCGGCGGGCCATTGTTTTGCCTGGTGAATGGTTTTCGCAGGTTCCGTTGTGTATTTCGGCAATCACATGCGGGACATTGTTGGGATGGACACACTTTAGGCATGGTTCACCCACTGTTTTCCGATAAAGCTCATTGTTGATGAGTAGGAACCGTTTGGCCTGTTGGGAAATACTTCTAGCTTGGGCTCTATCCTCAGGGAGGGATCCTGTCTGTAGGTAGAGGATAATTGGGTCCATCCAAGACGCCTCCGGGTGTACTGTTACCATCGTTAGGTTCTTTGGGTGGAGGAATGATTCTTGTCGTTTGGACAAAATTATTGTCCTAACGTCCTCGTCGCCCATTGTTGTGGCTAAGTATGCCAAGGCATCTGCGTGTCGGTTCTCAGTACGATGCAAATGGATGACTCTTGTCGACTGAAAGCTTTCCAAGGTGTATTGAAGGAGTGTGAGATAAGCTGACATGCTTCCTGTTAATGCCCTGTATCCTCCGTTGACCTGTTCGGCTACTAACTTGGAAATCAGTGAAGATTGTGAGCTCCGCTAGATGGAGTGTTTTAGCTAGTTGTAAACCAGAAAGTACAGCTTCGTATTCAGCCTCATTGTTTGTAACAAGGAATCCCAATCTTTCTGCCAACTCTATGCGTGTATTCTCTGGAGTAAATAGGACCACGCCTATGGCGAACCGATCTCCGCTGGCGGATTCGTCTGTGAACAAGCGCCAACCTGTGATGCTTTTCCAATCGTCTTGGGTCCTTTGATCATCGTTCTGTACGAGATCTGTGTCTATAGTGATGTCCGAAGACCAAGTTAGGTCCTCAACGGGGAAATCAGCTAAGAAGTCGGCATAGACTTGGGATTTTTCCGCCTTTCGAACTCGAACTGTATGTCGTACTTGCTGAGAGTTATCGACCAATTTTCCATACGTCCCGCCTTTTCAATTCGGTGCACAGCTTGTTTTAAAGGCAAATTTGTGACCACGGTCATGATGTAGGCTTCGAAGTATGGGCGGAGCCGTTGGGCTGAGAAAAAAAAGGCTAGACCGTATTTCTCAATTCGTGTATATCCTATTTCTGGATCTGTCAGTTTTTGCTTAAGAAGTAGACCGGTGCCTCTTTGTTACTCTCGCACCTTGTGAGAACGGCACTAACGACGACCTCGGACACAACGAGGTACATGTACAAAGTTTCACTTGGTGATGGCTTCGATAAGATGGGCGGTTGGGCAAGGTAGCGTTTCAATGTCTGAAAGGCTTGCTCACACTCGTTGTTATCCCATCTGAAGGAGATGTTTTTTTCGTAACAACTGCAAGATTGGTCGACACTTGTCAGTGGATCGAGAGATGAACCTTCCTAGTGCAGTGATACGTCCTTGTAGGATCTGAATGTGTTTCTTCGTTGTTGGTGAAGGCATTTCTGCTAGTGCACGGATTTGGTCCTCATTGACCTCGATGCCTTTTTTGGTGACGATGTAGCCGAGGAATTTCCCGGAGGTGACTCCAAAAGTGCATTTTTCTGGGTTGATTTCATTTTGTATCGGCGAAGGATTTTGAAAATCACCTTTAGGTCCGTCAGGTGGTCACTTTCCTCTTCTGATTTGACGAGCATGTTGTCGATGTAAACCTCAACTGTTTTTCACAATAGTCCGTGAAACATGTACTCCACCAGGCGCTGGTAAGTGGCGCCGGCGTTTTTGAGACCGAACGACATCTTTGTGTAGCAGAATGTCTTGTTGTCGGCGTAGAACGTTGTTTTCGGTTGGTCTGGCTCATACAGTGGGATCTGATTGTACCATGAGTAGCCATCCATGAAGGATAAGAGGGCGAATCCTACGGTTCGGTCTACCAATTCGTCGACTTTGGGCATGACGTACATGTCCTTGGGGCATGCTTGATTGAGATTTCTAAAATCTATGCAGACACGAACCTTGCCATTTTTTTTCATAACGGAGACGATGTTGGAGACCCACTCGGGGTACTGAATTTCCTTGATTACTCCCGCTTCGGCCATCTTGTATACCTCGGTGAGGACAGCTGTTAGGAGGGCTGGCCTTATTGCCTGTGTCTTCTGGACTACCGGTGAAGCATTGGCGCGCACGTTGAGTTTGTGGCAGGAGATATCGGGATTAATGCCTTTCATGTCTTCGATTGACCATGCAAACACATCTTGGTTCTGTTGTAGGAATTTGATTAACCGTTCACGGATTTCACTGTTCAAACATGTGTCCGATGTTGGTGTTGCGCGGCTTACCACCGTTCAAACATGTTCCGATGTGGGTTCCACAGTTCTTGAATAAGGGATTGTTAATTGTCCGTCGACCTTTTCCTGTAGCTGCTATTGGGTAGAAGAACCCGGTGACTCGTCGCCCCCGGTGTCCTTCATCAATGTACGGACTGTTGCGAAGTGTGCTGTATGCGACAGTGCCTGATCGCTACGGATTTCATACTGACCATCATTTGTTAGAAACCGTATTCTCTGGTGAAAAGTGGATGGTACTGCCCCCATGGCATGAATCCAGTCTCTTCCTAGCAATGCATTGTACTCCAACCCCACTTCGACGACTATAAACCTAGACATGACTGTCTTTGTGTGTGCCGTTACTGGTAAGGTTATTTCTCCCAAGGGTTTGCTGGAACCTCCGTTGAAACCGTACACAATTCCCTTGGCAGGCGATAAATGGGTGGAGTTGAGTTTCATCTGGTGAAGTCCTCTAGTAAATAGAATCTCAACATTGCTCCCGGGGTCAACAAGGACTTTCATGACATTCCAGTTACCAATTGTGATGGTAATGACCAACGCGTCGTCATGTGGGGTTACCACACCCTCGAGATCTTCATCGGAGAAGAAGATTGGTTCAGACTGTTGAACTTTGTTTCCATTGCACACTACAAGGGTAGCAATTGGTGAGTCTAATGCTTTTGGGCCGTTGTTGACCTGGTGAACTGTTCGGATATTTTTGCGCGACTCATTCTTTGATGGGCAAGTCCCTTCAACTATCATGTTGACGGTGCCTAGGACAGGTTGCTGAGCTCTCGGGGCTTCTGGTTTTTGCTCGACTTCGAATTCTTTTAGGAGACCCTGCTTGTGGAGCTTGTTCAGAAATTTCATGAAGGCGTAGCATTCTTCGATCGGGTGACTGTACTCACGGTGGTAATCGCAGAATGGCTTGGCATCAATTCTTGTGCATCTCGTCGGGGGAAGCTCAAAGAACCTCCTGTCTCTTATGGCCCGGAAGACTTCGGGGATAGAAATTTTGAAAGGTGGAAGCTTGCGTGGAGGCGACGATCGTCTCGGTGGAGAGTGACGACCTGGAGACCTCTTATCCTCTCGGCGTGGTTTCTTGTCGCGGGGGCGCTTATCTTTGCCTTTTGCTTCTGCATCCCTTGGGTGGGCAGATTTTTCAGCACCAGGATTTCCTCTTGTGTCGGAGGCTAAGTTCACCGCGGGCTTCGGTGTTTGTGGCTGCATTCTGGCCAAGTTATCTTCCACCTTGATGTTTTTGTCAACTCTGGTGTAAAGACCCGTCAGGGTCTCTAGCTGTTTGGAGATTATGTCGTTGTAGCCCACGGTGTCTGGCTGCAAGCCTTTCTTGAAAGTGACTATTGCTACTTTCTCGTTCACCCCACCTGTGCGCAGGACTTTGGTTCTGAATCTTGTTGTGAACTGTTTCAAAGACTCATGATCACCTTGTCGGAGATCGAAGAGTGTTGAAATATCTGCCACCTCTCGCCTCTGGTGTCAGTACTGAGAAAGAAAAGCTTTTTCTAAGTCGTGGAAATTGTAAATGCTCTGAGCCTTCAAGGATTAGAACCAATCCATAGCGCTTACACCGAGACTGCTTGGGAATAGGCGGCACCACATACCATCGTATTGCCCGCCTTCCCAGACTGCTAGTTGATTCTTGAAGCGACGGAGGTGGTCGACTGGGTCTGTGTTGCCGTCATAGACGTCGAATTTTGGTGGTACGAACTTGCTGGGGAAGTCGAACTCGTAGCATTGGGTGTGCAACGGTCACTTTTCCAACTTCTGGAGGTCGTCAGCGATTGTTGTTTTCTCCTTTGCATTTAGCTTGTCTTGAAGCTGTCTTATCATCACGAGCATGGTCGCATTGTCGGGTTGGTCGGTGTTTTGGAGTTGTCTTGAAGATGCCTTATCGTGGCGGACTCGTCGTGGCGATTGATCTCTTGTGACGGATTGCTCTGATCCTGCTGGTGCTTGATAACGTTGGGGGTTATCAGGGGGCTTCGATGGTGGAAGTGGTGGTAGTACTGGGTTGGTACTGTTGGGTAGCGCTGAATTAGCACCGTTGGGTTGTGCAGGATTGGCACCGTTGGGTGGTGCAGGGTTTCTGTCATCATGAACTCCGTTGGAGTGCTGATTGTCTTCTGATACTAGGTTGATTGCTATGGAAGCTACGAGGCGGTCAATTTGTTGGAGTTGAATTGCCTCCCTTTCTCTGGCGTTCTCTAGAGCTTGCTCTAGTGCCAATGTTCTTGTGACATCCAGGAGCTGTGCATTTTCTTGTGCCCGAATGATCTCTTGCTGTTGGAAGTGATCGTTCGCGGTCTGTAGCTGTCTGTTGCGCTCCTCGAGCTGTTGGATCCGTTGCTGCATTGCTTGTAGCTCCTGGGCACGGGTCAGTGTGCCTTGAGTCGTTGTTCTAGCCATTGCTGTTGTTGTGGAGATGCTTGAGGATGGTTCAAGGATTCTTCTAGCGCCAATTATGTAGTCCTATTTTCCTGTTGGGACCTGTACTTCCGTGGAACCCGTGGAGACTCCTGAGCTTCGCCGGGAAACCTGCACAGAAGAGAAGACCACCGGTGTTAGCACCGGTGTTGACACTCCGACGATCAAGTCAGTAGAGTGAAGTGATTGATGGGACAAGAGAGCGTACCTAATGATTGGAGACTGCCCCAATTTGTAGGTGTTTTGTCGGTCTGTGCGGCACCGTTAGATTATGCTTCTAATCAACGGCTGAAGATGTTGGACACGTGTGTGGCCTTAGAGCCTAGTGTTCTCTGCACTTGTTTGACTGTTGGTCAAACAATGGAGGACAGCTGGACTCGTGCCTCTCACGTGTCCGTCAGCTTTGTCTTGTCCGTGGATCCAGTGATCCCAGGCGTATTTTGAGCTTTTTACCTACGTCCTTTTTCCACGGCAGATGGGTAATCGGGATATGGTACTTACAGTATGCTCAGAGTCGACCATGTATTTGATATGGGGATTAAAAGTCCGATAGTTGATATATTTGTGTCTACACATTTACGAGCATAACCAAATATTCTCCTCCTATATTCAAAGACTCTTCACATTGTAAGCGAATTTGTCACATGCTAAAGTGATATCGCCGAGTAAGCAACTATCTTAGCTTCAACTCCTGTCTTAGAGTGAAACCAATATTAACGTTTTCAAGACACTAGTTTCAAAGGATACTGTTGGCGAGTCACTGAGTCCGCACCCTCCCATGTTTGATTAGGTGCTGGACTCACCAACAGATACCAATATATTCCAAATTAGTTACTACCAATAAGACGATATGTGCAGAACTATCATTGAGTTTAGGTATTAAACAGTAGTCAGTAAGCAATTTATTTTGAGCTTCACATCATTTTCTTTTACATCAAGGTAAATGTAATGGTATGACCTATGCTGTCAGGGGCGCCGCCTGAGCGCCGCTCAGCGCCGCCTAGGCGCTATTTCTAAAGGAGGACGCTCCGCTGGGCAAAAACAGCGCCTAAAACGCCTTGGGCCGCCTGGGCGGCGCTCAGGTCCAACGCTCTGGTCAGAGCGGCCCATACAAACACGTTGAGGGCGGCCCAAACCTAAAAAAGCCCATATAAAAGTAAAAAAACCAAAAAAAAAAAATAAAAATCTCACCTCTCACGTTCTCTCTCTCTGCCTCTCTGGTTTCATCTCCGGCTACTGCTTCTTTCTCCGGCTGCTGCTAAATCAAATCTTCTAATCTTATTCTAATCTTCCTAAATCAAATCTAAATCTAATCAAATTCAAATTTTTTTTTTTAATTTTTTTAATTTTTCAAATCTAATCAAATTCTAATCAAGTGTTAATCCCCCAATTAGGAGCGCCGCCTGAGCGCCGTCTGAGCGGTGGAGGCGGTTCCCAGAAATCTGAGCGCCTGGCGCTCCGCTCCGCCCTTGACAGCATAGGGTATGACCTATAATTTATGTCAGGATATAGAACAGCTTTATCGCAATTAACTTGTATTTCCCAAATAACTGAATATATAAGCAAGATCTTTGCCCACAAGCCTTTAACAAAATAGAACTACTTATTTCAGTCAACAGACAGAGAAAATGTTTGATATCAAGATAAAGGAACCTGCAATCTGAAAGACATCATAAAGCATTTATCATCTTCTTCATCTCAGCAGACCTCCTGGGATCAGGTTCTTCGATTGCTCTCTCGGTCAGTACATGCTTGATTCTACACATTGATTTTCTTACCTGCATAAGAAAAGACCAACCTGATAAATGTGAAGTGATAGAGTGCACTTTAATGGAATGCATGAGGATTATAGGCTTTTAGCTTAATTTTGTTTTCCCCTCTTAACAGGAAAGAGGAAGCAGGAGTGCAGAATTGAGAATTTGCACAGACAAGATTTCAGTATGACATTGGCTTTTCGAGAAACAGCCCATCCCAAGCCAAGATCAGCAATGAGACTATGAGAGAGAAGGACCCTTTTTTTGAGAGGGAGAAAAAGACTTCAGTAGAAACATCACATATAAGATACTAACCTTGTAAAATTACAATGCTTATTAACAATATCATTTTTTTTTTCCTGTATAAGAGATATCTTCAAGCAACTACTGCAACTTTCATGGGCACACTTGGCTTGGTTGTGTGTTCACTAGTCAACACGAGAGCCTTCCAATTTTTTGCACTTCAAAGGAGTTATAGACGTTAATCAGGCTAGGCAAATGATTAATCTGGCTGGGCGGTCTAGGGAGTGGCAGATGATTAGTTGGCCTATGGTAGCCAATGTTAAAAGCTACAGTATGGTATTGGCTAATGATATATATAGAGAGAGATGTGCATTACTTTGATAAACTAATTTTCAATGGGGTAGTGATTGGGATAACGTTTTCATTTGTTGTTCCTTATAGCTTGTCTAACAATAGGTCATCTGGACCTCCCCTCTTTACTATTTTCACTCAACAAACCATCAAAAACTATAACAGTGTTTATGTAAAGAAACTTGATGACTTCAGCGTATGATGCTCTCATCCACTATAAAGAAGGATCTAGAATTATAACAATCTTGGCAGAAATCCTGTTGAGTAAAACGAATCGGACACAGTCATTACAAGAAATGAGATACCTTAGGAACACGCTTCGGATTAGGAAACCGTAAGTTTTGTGCATGAAGCATTTGCCTTTGGGTCATCAGCATGTTTTTCTCCTTTAGCAGCACATACCAGAGCTTTTGAAGATCATCCCAGGACTTGAGACGCAATTCAGAAGCCTTCCAACTTCGACCTGGAGAGTTTAGAGCATTAAAAATGATTAAAAGCTAAAACATAGCCTAAAAGATAATGGAGGAAACAATAGAAAATTTAATTTTAAAGATCTTCATAGTTTGTTAGAGTAGAGATCTGTCAAAATTCAAATATACAAAATGCTATTTGTTTATCAGTATAGTCTCGATCCTACATCGACAGTGTCTAATAGTCTTATAGACTATACCCGATTTAGCAAATATTTTATAAAAATTTGAACAATTTACAATGTAGCAAAGAGAAGAATATCTTAGACATCTTTCTATTTCCCCCTTGAGCTGCTAAGAGATAACAATAGAGATAGGATCTCTACTCAGTGCAAAATGAATCCTTAAAGAAGTATGGTCAAGAATAGTAGAAGATTTTGAGGAACTCAACAAAGGAAAAATATACATGCAATCAAATCGAGTTGATGGTTTGATACCTAACTGACTAACTCTACGATATGTTTTGTCTTAGTAATCATATATATCTAATGCTAATTATTTGCAAATTTCGTCTCTACCCCCGAATGCCTGGTACCTAAATAGTCTTACAGACACTATCTCATTTTGCAATTTCATTTACAGATGTCCAAACGATTTAGTAGGTAGCAATGAGAAAAATATCATAAAACCCTTTCTCTTTAATTTGTCTTGAGCTGCCAAGAGATAAAATCCGAGTTAGAATTTCTAGTAAGTGCAAAATGAAGCATCAAAACAAACTGCAAAAGTGCTACAGAAGAGACTAAAAAAAACAAGTATGGGAGCTAAAATAAGATGATATTAAAGAACTCAACAACGAATTTTTTAATCGGGAATCAAATCAAGTTGCAAACTCAAAACCTAAAACCTAATTCTAGTTTCTCTTAGTAATCATCATACATAAATCGTAGCCACTCGAGGTGGGGTCCAGTTACTTTAGGTAATTTTTATGTGAAGATTCTTTTTCTTGTGATCATGACTCATCAATACATGATATTTAACAAATGGTTATTCTGGTGATAGACAATTAGTGAGGTGTATCATATTACACAGAATATTAAGGAACTTACACCTTTGGTAGACTTAATGAAAGAGCTTAAAGCATTGCCAAAAAAAAAAAAAAGTGCCCTTATTATTATCTTCGCAAGTTTGCAATAAAAGACTAATATGCAGTGGCCCAAACTTTTTCATCTTTTGGGTTCCTTAAGTGATTCTTAAACGATGTCCGAATTTAGCATAAAAGAAAGTGAGCTAATTTACTAAATTAAATCCTCGTGTTGTTCCATGATTCTTGCATGATCTTTCAAGTGATAAGTTTTTAAGATTGATCATTGTTACTTAAAGTGGAAAAAACGAGGAAATGGACCTGTCAGTGACTTCTATTTGCTAATACATTCCTATATTACTTGAACAGCAACAAATGTTTAGAAAACAAAATTGCTCAGTAATTCAAATGCTTTGTCTGCACAGAGTAACTGAAGGCCATTCTATCTATGCCGAACGTGCCAGTAGAGGTCGATAGAGATAATAAAATAACTATCCTGCCTCAGGAAATTTATCATGCAACACTCAAAATGTGAAAGTTACTAAACAAGTGCACATGTTTACCCAAAACCTCAAAGAGATCATATAATATAGAACCGTGATACGGAGGAAACCGACGTTAGGGAAAGAGAGAGCAAGAGAAAAGAGAGAAAAGAAAAAAGATTTCAAAAAACAAAAAATAGAATGGGGACAGACACGAGTTTGAGTTCCACCTGACTCTAAATGGACCTCCTAACGTCGGTCGATAATTTAATGTATTTTTTATTGTTCTTAGCAATCATAAATTGTTGTATAACCTGTTAAAACTAATATGTACATATATTTGGAAAATAAAAACGAAAATTTGGTGGGGAAATTGGCAAATATGTCATAATATAACCAGAGCAAAGGGAGAGTTTTAAGTCATGGCTTGAGTGATACACAATATTGATCTTGAATGGATGAGTATAATGTGAAAAATCGATGATATGTCAATAAATATTCATCCATTGTTTGTCAGTAAAGAGAAAGTGAAATTGGAAATGAGAGACCTAGATATTTTGCATGATTGGACAAAAGGGTTAAGAGAATATTCTACCGCTAATACTGGAATTTAGACCTTTGTAAACTTTGAAAGGCCATATTTAGTTGAAAAATGTGTTGGTTTTAACAGACTGCAAAAAAGAAGATGAACACTTAAAACTAATGTCAGCTCTAAACAATTGAATAAATGTATCTGTGCACCAAAAGATCCACAAAATGTTAAATGATCTAGCATTTAGCCCAATGTTCAGGTTTGAAAGGCTACCAAAAGTTGGAAGTATGATGGTCTTCACAAGAAACTATAGAAAAAGAACATTTGCCCCTCATGTCAGCTCTAACCGATTAAAAAATATGTGTACACTTGTTTCAGACCAAAATAGAAACTAAAGATATTGTTGCAGCTAGAGACATGTGGGAGAAATGCAGCCCCGTTGAACAAGGTCTCTTGATTTTTGTGTTTTTTTATTTTTATTCTTTATCGATAAAAGGTTTATCATTAAAAATGAAAGAGATTACGACCCCTCCCCGCAAGATACTAACCACCACATGGACACGAAAGGGAGCTAAAAGAAAAGAAACCATTACAAGAGAAATTCCCTTACACCCTCTAGACCCCTATTCCTTGACAATATCATCCCATCTACAAATAAAATCTTGATATCAGACTCCGTTAAAAGTTGTAGTCGCCCTTGACCAATCTTAAAGTAGCTCCTTGACTTCCATGAAGAGTTTATGATCTTCCTTGGACTCATTATCGAATATCCTTTTATTTCGCTCCTTCCATAAGGTCATACCAATGCCTTTGGTAGGTTATCAACCAACCATGAAGCCTTAGATAGTAAGGGAAATCTCGTCCCCTAGACCATGCATATATCAACCGGAATCACCCAAGGTACATTAAAGGCCACAAAAAGGGGTGCCAAAGTCTCCTAGACAAAGCACAATTAATGAATAAGTGATTAATACGCTCCTCAACTACATTGCAGGTTGGGTACTTGTTTCATTGTTTGGTACATTCACACCTCTCCGGATCAAATTGTGTTGCACTTTGATAGTTTGATTAGCATGATACATTCATTTTATTTCACGAGCTGGTGCTTACTTTCAACTTGAACATGGTTAATCAATATTTCAGTAAACTACAGTGACTCCTCAGTCCTCACCATGTTGCGGTATACTAAAGCACAATGTATGGAAGTTAGAGACTTGGAATCCAATATTTTCTTTTTCTTTTTTTAATCTTTTCAAAAGGACATTGAGGACATCTTACAAGTTACAAGAGAAATCCTCAAGCACTATGTACAATAAACTGTAATCTCGTTTCTTTCAATGAGTTGAGTCTGGTGACCATCCTAGAATTAATTTTGCTTATGCGAAAGAAATGTAAACGCAAAGACAGTATAGTGCGTGTAAACAAGAGTTGTGTTTTCATTAAACTTTAACAAATAATAGCATTTGATTGGTTTCCATTAAGCACAATGAGGTCATTGAATCAATCCATATCCACTACTAAAACGATGTGAACAAATAATTGTTCCTTACCATTTCAGCAATGAGTAACTTGAAATACAAAGAACAGAAAATTCAGAGCTAACAGTTAGCAGAAGTAAGAATGCAGGAGAAACGTACCGTAGACAACAGTGTTGCCCTCTTCTTGAGTTCTATCTGACTCAAAAAACGCCTCCAATGGATTGTGCATCAATTTAGTAGAAGAAGAAGAAGAAGCTGCAGCAGCAGCATTAGAAGTTTCCGATGTAGCAGCCGAAAATAGTCTTTTTTGAAAAACTCTCATCATAAACATCTTGATCTCCAAAAATTCCTGCTTAAAATGATACAAGATTATTTCTCATACCACCAATAGTTCATGCATAAATTAAGTGGGACATTTTGCCGAACAATTAATCTGCTCATTATAATTTTTATACAACTCCGCAAAAGTATAATTTTTATAAATTAAAATCAGTACTTCAATAAAAAAATTATTGCTGAAATACATGCATTAATCCCTAACACCAACAAACAAAATGGGTAAGATAAAATGCCTCATGATGTTTAATATAAGTAAGAACATTCTAGAGAATACCTCAGGTGAACACGCCTGCCTGCGACAAGATGATGCAGCTTGGTTGCTATATATAACAGAGAAGAAGATGATGATGATGAATTGGTAGAGTGAGTGTACACAACAGTGAGAGAGGGGGAGAGGTTTATTACTAGGTTGCCAAAATTAAAACTGAGGGACACACAAGTGAGAAATGTGACTTCTACAAAACAAACTAGGTATGGCAGGCCAACAAACAAACTACTGTATGAGCCCAACGTTTGAGAGTTATGTAAATTTGCAGGGACACAAGTCACCAAGCATAACCATTGCTTCTCTTTTTCGAGCATGGGTCATTGTAGTATTGTACACTAGACTAGAGTGCTACAAAACTCCAAGCAACCAAAAACCAATGCAAATTGTGTTGCGTTAAAATGATTTTAACTCCAACATGGGCATGCCATGATTTCCATAATATATTAAACCAATGGCGCACAGAACACATATTTTGGACACAAAGGGCGTGTTCGACTCTGTTAGTTGTTTTGGACACAATAATAATAAGGCTTCCGATGGAGATGGAGAGGTGGAGACTACGTACTACTCAGAGGCTGCATAGTGGGATCCCCCCCAAACCATGCAATATTATGCTGGTAACCATCTAAGTTAGCTATTAATGAGAACACCAATGGGCTGGACAGGTATGCTATTATTTGTCAGGAGAATGGATTGGTCCCAATTGTTGAGCCAGAGATCAATGTTGATGGTTCTCACAACATTGACCAGTGTGCTAATGTGACAGAGCGTAAAGCCGTGAATTAGCTGCCTGCTACAAGGCACTCAGTGACCACCACGTCCTACTTGAGGGAACTTGGCTGAAGCCAGATAAGGTTACGGGTTACCCATGGTTTTGAGGCTAAAAAAGTCACTCCAGATGTAGTAGCTGAGTACACAGTGTGTCAGTGCGTGCAAACCATGCCTCCAGCAGGTGGACAGAGTGAAGAGGAGGCCACAATGAACTGTAACCGCAATGAAGGAAAGAAACCATGGTCGCTCTTATTCTCCTTTGGATGACGTG
Organism: Aquilegia kansuensis; assembly: GCA_020826895.1. Classification (NCBI taxonomy): domain Eukaryota; kingdom Viridiplantae; phylum Streptophyta; class Magnoliopsida; order Ranunculales; family Ranunculaceae; genus Aquilegia; species Aquilegia kansuensis. The sequence continues at coordinate 16,623,871 of CM037006.1, read as the reverse complement.
CTTTGCAGCAGAGCACTCTCAAGGACTGTGCCGGTAAAGAGGAGAACCTGGAAAAGGCCAAGGATGCTTTCCTCTCAAGGTGCAAGGCAAACTTTGAAGCTACCCGTGGTATTTACAAGGGTGATGCTGCACAGGGAGTTTGCTACCCTTTGTTCTACTTCTACCTGACTACATAGCATACATTCTGGATGATTTCAAAGGTTTATTATTATTTTTATTTTACAGATTGCTAGGTACCTGAGAGGCCCTGCAACCTGAGTAATAGGCGCAATGGAACACTTTCCCTGCCCCAGCCAATCTCTGTGTGCTATTACGATATGGGAAGAGAAAACGATTCATAAGCTGATTAAACATAGATCTTAACAATCAAGGTTTAGAGGGAAACCACAAAACCATTTTCCGACTCAGAACAATTTTGGGGCAGTCAGTCTCAGTTATAATTGAGACACAGAACTCTGTTTCACATGCTGTGTCTGCAATTCCAGTACTCACCATACACTCACTAGAAACATAAAGGCATTATGAACATTATTAACATAAAAGCCAAGTTTGATATTAACAGCAAAGGGTTATCTTTTGCATGTGACTATCTTTTGTTCAAGTGTTCTCTTAAGATACAGATCTAGCCACAAGTCCACAACAGATATAGCTCTTTGGCTAATAGTATTTCCTGCCTTCCTGCTCAGGATCAATCCAACTTCTTTTTGATACACAACATACGGTTGAACTGTTAAAGTGAAGATTTAAGAGATTCCACTTGAACAGCTTCAACAATAGTTGGTCTCAAAGAACACACAACTATTAAATCTGTTTTTATATCGAACAGAAAAACAGTAAGCAACTCAAAAAACCTAGGCTGTTCACTATTTCAATCTGTATACATATTAGTCTTTGTGCCAAACCTTTTATCATTTCATCTCAATCAAGTATGAAAAGTTGTTCATATTCTGGACCACGGAGTGCCAAATTCATTACAGCTTCGGGGCCTGGAACATCTTCCTCGTCAAGAAACAATGTCATCAAATCTTTGAAATCCCGCTAACCAGAGCTACACCCTTTTGATCACTTGCCACAGGAGTCGCCTTAGAGTCTCGAAGGTTCCAAAAGACTATCTCAGGAATACTATATCCACTTTCCTGAAACTTTTTCTGTATTACTTCGTAATCCGTGCTCCAACTGTTGCCTTCTTGCATGGTTGAGTTGTTGCCGTACCCATGAGCATATGGATTGAAGCCATATCCATAGTTGTAGCCGTACTGATGAGGACTTTTTCCATTAGCAGCATCGAATTCCATGTTGCTGAAAACAAAAACTCTTTTAATCATTTTGTCTGCACTTAATTTCCCAGCAACAGCCACTTGTAAAATCTGGTCGAAAACCTTCTGAAAATTTGTGTTAAAGCCTGCATCCATATATTGAATTGATTGAGTCTTTGTCTGCAAATCATCTCACTCGATACAATGAAGCTTAGGATCTGCACTGAAGGTTATCACCTTTCCTTTCCACGGATCTTCACACAGTTCTGAGAGTAAAAGTCCAAGGGCAATAGAGACTTCCATTGGTGTACCACTCATGCTACCAGAAACATCACTGACTGCAATACAATTCTTCAATTTACCCTTTGCAGAGAGATCGTCCACTATTCGCTTCCATTGCAGTTCTGCAACTTGACCAGCATCCTCTTCACCATCATCTAAATGCTTTATGATCTCATGGGGAAACAAAGCACCAGAAGCAATCTTGGCCTCTCCACACTTAACCTTGCCCAAGAATTCATTGAAACGTTCTTGATCATGTTTCAAAAAAGTGCTTCTTGTAATTGGTCATTGCAATTGATGGAACTCGACCATATGGAAGCGAGTTCCACTTGTTTGAACTCATGTAAAGCTCTGGTAATTCTAGAATTTGACGAAGAGGTACAAGAACTTCTTTTCTAAGACGATCACGAACTCTAAAAGCATAATGCGCCTCTTCAATCCCCTCATATTCTGGACAAGAACTGTGCGGAAAAACCCTCCTAGCAATACTTTCACAAAGAAGAATACTTTTATCAAAAGAATAATCTTCCCAATCTCACCGCATTTCAAAGATTTCAAATCATCAACCAAATGATCAGCAAAAACCTGAGAAATCTGATCATGCAAGAATCTAAAATCGGGGTCATGTGTATACCTTTCAAAAGCCTTTCTAGCTTTAGCAGTCTCTTTCTCCTTTCTAATATCTCTAGCTGTTTCTACTTGAATCTTAACTTTCTTCATCTCAATAGCAAGTCTTTCTTCTCTTGGTATCAATGATTTGTTTCCCTTGTTTGAATTGGAAGATTTATTTTCATCTTGATTACAACAATATCTCTTTCCTCTTCTATTAGTAAGCCAAACCATAGGACTAGGAAGTGGTCGGAATCAAAAGCTTTACCCAAGCATGGCAAAGCAGAATGAAATTGCAAAACTTTCTTATGTTGACAAAGCGAAAGGCGTCCAGCAAGTGATCGAATATGATTCTCTTCCTAAGCCAGACTACAGAGGAGACTATCCTGCCATCAAAATCCCCAAGAAAGCTTATGAGCGTGGCCTGGAATATTGTAAGAATAGCTTGATCGGAAGGATGGAGATGTCGGATATTGATCTAGAAAAACTCAAATCTGAAGCCGCTCAAAAGTGGAAACCTCAAGGGTCTTGGAACATCACTCCTTTGGGGAAAGGATTTCTACATATTAAGCTCGACAACAGCATTGATTTTGATCGTATTTGGGCGGGAGGACCATGGAAATTTGGGGGTCAATTGATGAGGTTGAACGAGTGGCACAAGAACTTCAAACCGGATTCACAAAAGCAGACAAATGCGCTAATTTGGGTAAAATTGCCTCGGTTACCACTTGAATTCTGGGATGCTGAATCAATCATGTCGATTGCGCGTGGAATTGGATACCCCATCAAGTTGGACGAAGCTACTGAGCAGAAAAAATTTGGTTACTATGCACATGTTTTGGTCGCTGTGGATCTATAAAAAACTATTCCTGAACAAGTGCTTGTGGAGCATGAAGATGGTGAATTTTGGCAAGATGTTCAAATTACTAAGTTACCAAAATTTTGTAACCACTGCAAGATGGTTGGTCACCTTGTTGCGGAATGCAAAAGAATCAGAACTGAATTGGGAGAAGCAAAAGGGAAGGAGGTGAATGGCAAGAACAATGGAAACAAAGGCTTTGAAAAAAATCCAAAACGAAGACATCCAGCAAAGGAGGAGCCAAAAGAACCATCTTGGAGGGCAAAGACTGTTGTGGTACAGCAACAACAAGGGAAGGATGCTTCTACTTCCAATGCAAACAATGAACATGCTACCCACGACAACTCGGCCAATCTTGTGGTTGTATCCGATGGAAATTTAGTTAACAATGTGGCTGCAAACATAAATGGGAACAATCGCTGCAATAGTCCACTCAAAGAATTGGAACTTGGAGATAGAAACAATAATAAGTTCACTGTGCTTGCGGATAATACTGAAGGCGTTGAAGATGTGGATGATAGAGGGGATACTAATAAAGAAAATCGAAATGAGCAACAACTAGTAGTGGTACCCACTGCATCATCCCAAGACTTGGTTAACATAGTTGAAATTACAGACTCAGAGATCTCTCATGATCACTTGATTGTTGGTAGCACCATTTCAGAAATAGTTGAAGAAACTCAGTTATCTAATGAAGTGGGTGAGAAGCAAAAAGTAGTTGAGGAGGCAAACGTTGTGCTGAATTTGATGGAAAAAGAAAAGAGTTGGGCTGACAAAGTAGATGGCTTGGAAGAAGACAGTGAAGAGGGGATCAATACTGAGCAATGGTTTCTGCAAACAAGGACGGGTGTTGTGCCACTGAATTCAGATGGACAGCCGTCTCCAATGAAGACCAGAACAGGGAAAAAAGTAGGACCACCTCCAAATCCAACTCAATGAAGATACTCTTTTGGAATGTGCAAGGCATAAAAAAAAAAAAAGGAAAAAATAGGTTTTATAAATTGATGCAGGCTCACCAACCAGATGTAGTAGGAATTGCAGAGCCTATGATTCGTGCAAGAAGCTTAACTGGTAATTTTCTTAACTCTCTAGCCATGAACAAGACTTTCTTCCATAATGGTACAAACGAAAGGAAGGCAAACCTATGGCTCTTATGGCGTAACAATTTGGCAAGCCCAAATCTTATCATGGTGGATAGACAACACATTACAGTAGAGATTGATGGGCACTTAATCAGTATGGTGCATGCTAAATCTCTGCATGTAGAAAGAAGGGATCTTTGGAAGCAGCTAACAGATTTAAACACAGCTGGGATGCCAAGGATCATTGTTGGGGACTTCAATGCGCATTTGTATGCGGATGAGAGGAAAGGGAGAAGAACACCATCAGCAGTAGCAATTCAGGAATTTAGAGACTTTGTGGATATTAATGGTTTAGCTGAAGCACACTCTACAGGGTTAACATACACATGGTCAAACAGGCAACAAGGGCAAAGGAGAATTTTAAGCAAGATTGACAGGATCCTAATTAACCAGGATTGGCTGCAGAAATATTTGGGGTGGTCTTACAAGGTGTTAAACAGATTAGGTTCAGATCATTCCCTAATGATTGGTTGGACTTCAACAATTCCTAAGCCTTTGAATGCACCATTCAGGTTCATCAAAGCTTGGACTACTCATGCTAGCTTTTTGGATGTAGTTGAAGCAAGTTGGAAAGAAGCAATCACTGGCAATCCCTTAACTATTCTAACCATGAAGCTGAAACGACTGAAGAAAACTTTGAAGGGATGGAATAAAGTTGTCTTTGGGCATATGGCCACTAAGATCATGAATGAAAATGATGCTTTAAATATCCTGTAGCAACAACTTGAGAATGATGTGGATAATGAGACTCTGCAAAAACATGCTCAAGAAAAGGAGGATGAAATAGAAAAACTCATGGAGCAAGATGAGATGATATGGCAGCAAAAATCCAGAATAAAATGGGATACACAAGGGGAGAAATGCTCAAGCTACTTCTTCATGTTGTGTAAAATAAGACAGAGTAAAGCTTTGATAAAGGAACTGAAAGATCATAACGGGGCAATTATGAGAGATCAACAACAGATCGGAGATCACATTGTTAGCACTTTCAGGAAAAATTCAAGTACAGGCATGCAGAGATGGATAGAGAGCTTATTGATCTCATCCCTGAACTGGTTTCACAAGAGGACAATGCAATGCTATGCTCAATGCCTTCAACAGATGAAATAAAGAGTGCAGTCTTCAATCTTAAAGCTGACAGCGCGCCAGGGCCAGATGGATTTGGAGGGTATTTTTTCAGATTTTGCTGGCATATTGTTGGTATGGATTTAATTCTAGCAATTCTCTATTTCTTTAAATATTCTAGATTTTCTCCTTCCTTCAACTCATGCTTTATTGTTATTGTGCCTAAAGAACAAAATGCTTGTAGTATAAATAAGTTTAGGCCTATTTGTTTGTCAAATTTTGTGTACAAGGTTATTACTAAGATTCTTGCAGAAAGATTAGCTCAAGTGGCACCAAAGCTCATATCAAAACAACAGTGCGGGTTTATGAAGAATAGAAGCATCCACCAACACATAGCTATGGCATCTGAATTGATTAATGAATTGGATCATAAGAGGTTTGGTGGAAATCTAGCAATCAAGTTGGATATTACACAGGCTTTTGACACCCTAAACTGGAACTTTTTATGGGAAGTGTTAAAGAAATTTGGCTTTCAACAACAATGGATTCAATGGTTGCAAGGTGCCATCACCAATAACTCAATGTCCATAATGTTTAATGGTGGACCTCAAGGACTATTTAGAGCTGAAAGAGGTCTGAGACAGGGAGACCCACTGTCTCCACTTCTCTTTGCTCTTGCAGAAGAATGCTTCAGTAGAGGAATTGAATTGCTTGTCCAAAACAACAAGATGAAAAGGATGGTAAGTAACTCAAAATACTCTAGTCCTTCCCATTTGTTATTTGCTGATGATATTTTTCTGTTTTGTAATGGAAATATTCGGCATCTTAAACCCTTGGTGGAGTTGCTGGAAAGATATCAAGAGACCTCTGGCCAGGACATAAGCAAAAACAAAAGCAGAATCATGATGGGACACATTGTGCAAGCCAGAAAGGGGAGAATAACAGAGTTGTTAGGCATCGAAGAAGGACAATTCCCTGAAAAATATTTAGGGGTTCCACTAGCACAAGGAAGAGTCACCAGAGCATTAATTTCACCTTTGGTAGAAAAGATAAGAAGCAGGTTATCTAGCTGGGCAGGAAGGTCACTTTCATTGCAGAGCAAAATTCTTTTAGTGAAACATGTGTTATGCAACATGCCTATTCACACAATGGCAGTTTACAAGTGGCCTAGAAGCACCATCAAAGAGTTAGAGCAGCATATCAGGAACTTTATTTGGACAGGGAACCCTAGCACAAGGAGGATGACAACTATGGCATGGAAGAAAGTATGCTCACCTCTGAAAGAAGGAGGTCTGGGACTGCGATGTCTAAAAGATGTGAACCTGACAATGTTGATGCAGATGGCTTGGGCAATCAAGAAAGAAGACACTGATTGGGCAAAATTTATGAAAGGGAAGTTCTTAAACAAGCATGAGGAGTGGACGGAGAATAAACATACATCAATTTGGGGAGGAATGAGATATGCTTTGAAGGAAATAAGGAAGAAGCAAGCTTGGCATATTGGCAATGGGAAGAGTATTAATATATGGAAGGACCACTGGATAGGAGAGCAACCACTTTGTGACTACATCAATCCAAAGAGTCCAGTTTGGGGCAATCTACATGCCACTCTCAGTAGTTGCATTATTGAGGGAGAATGGAGTTGGCCAGAGCAAATTGTGGAAATAATCAATAGGCTGGGACTGGATCTGCACACAGTAAAGAAGCCTAATGTCAACAAAGATCATGAATGTTTCTGGCCTTTTGAAAATCATGGGAAGATGACTGCTGCAGCAGCTATGGAGGCCATCAGACACAAGCAACATATTCCAGGCTGGGTGAATTTTCTGAGGAGCTCACTGGTCCACCCAAGGACCATGACATTAGCATGGAAAATTCTTCACAATGCATGTAACACAGATGACAATATGCAAAGAAAGCAATTCAGTTTAGCTTCTAGATGCTGCATGTGTGAAAATAAAATGGAAAGCAAAAATCACGTTCTTTTTGGATGCAAAAAAGCAGAAAAGCTGTGGGGAGTGGTGGCAGATTGGTTTGGGCACAGTAACAAACCTAAATGTATAGAGGATGCTATGATAATAAGGAAGAAGCACAGTCCACTGATTAAACAACTATGGCAAGCATGTGTCATCAGTGCAATGGTGCATATGTGGAAAGCTCGAAACAAAAGACTATATGAAGAACTTCCAGTTAATCTGAATATCATGGTTAACATTGTAAGGAAAGCAGCTAGCAGGACCTACAATCTATCCAAGAAGCACATGGACAACAACATGCATGATTTGCAGATCATGAGGAAGCTCCAACTGCCAACAAGGTTCAAAGCACCACCTGGTATTATTGAGTGCTATTGGGGTCTCCCACCCCAAGGATGGATAAAAGTAAACTCAGATGGAGCATCAAAGGGTAATCCTGGAGTGGCAGGCTGGGGTGCAGTTTTAAGAAATGGAGAAGGCAATCTTGAAGGAGTTACCATTGGAGGTTTGGGCGTAACAACATGCTATGTGGCTGAGTCAACAGCTATCGTTGAGGGCATCTCCATGGCAGCAGAGATGGGATGGACAAATATATGGGTGGAGACAGACTCAGAAGCTGCAGCAACTGCATTTCGGACCAACAAAGTACACTGGAAAGTCCAGCTGCAGTGGGAAGCCATTAGAGCACTTGGGCTTAACTTGATCATTAGTGTTAACAAAAGGGAAGTCAATTTTGCTGCTGACACTTGTGCTAGAAAAGGGACCTTTTTAGAGATGGGACAAAAGCTTAGATGGAACAAACCTCATTTTGCTTTACCTCTAGAAAATCCCCATTCTACGTATTATAGATTTCTTTAAATTTTGTTTGGAATGATGCTATAAATTCCATCTTTTTACTGTAACATTCTTGTAACCCCCTTTTTTATCAATTTAATCATCTTTGAGCAAAAAAAAGCCAAACCATAGGAATGTTTTGCTTCTTTCTCCTTTCAAACTCATCTTTTCCGAGTTTTGATCCTTGAAGAATTCTATAAAGAATCTCAGGCAAATCTTTAAAATAGCCAAATTTGGAAATCGATTTCACATTACAAGCTAAGGTTTTAGGATGATGTTTATGAAGCCATAAAGCTGCAGTATAAAACCCCTTGTTTATCTGATTTTCCGGTACCTCGAACACCTCTAAGATGACAGATTAGCTTTAAAGTAATAAAATCATTATGTTTCTTTCCATGCCAATTCTAAAAGTTGGGTAAGAGTATCCGCAGGTGTATGAGGTACTATATGAAAAAAGAAATCAAGACATGGATTACCAGTAGATAAGAAAGTTGGAGATAGGTTTTCAGTGAAACCCCTTGGTGGTGCTGGTACTGGTACTGTTTGTTGAATGGGAAGTTTAGTTGTTGCTGTATTGTTGAAATTGGCTACTATTAGATCCATGAATGGATCTCCAGAACCAGAAGAAGAAGAAGAAGAAGAAGATGTTGGTTTCTTATTGTGGGTTTGTTGACCATGGAGTTCTGGTGGACCTAACAGTTGACCTGATGCTGTTGTAGCCATGTCTACGTGACTATGTCTGTGTCTCTGTTGTGTATTTATAGAGCAAATTTTGCTGGGTTGTGCTAGAGGCACACCCCATTTTACTTCGGGCACACTCCCAAACAAAAAAATAATGACATTTATGTCCAAAAATTAAATACACCCTAATTTTATTTGAAAAAAATTGTTAATTTTTTACCTTTTTTATTCAACAGGTCACTCATTTAAAAAGGGGTGTGCCCATTGATAACCACCACTAAACTTTTAATTTACTGTTAACATCAATTTTACTTCACTTTGTTCATTCAAAAAATGGTGTATCATTTTACAACCACCATTAAACTCTTATTCTCACTACTAAAATATTCTTTCACTCCACTTTTTTCATTAATTATTATTATTAATAAAAATAGTGATGATGATGAAGTCGATAAGAAGCCAACAAAATTACACATGGCAGCCTTTGATGCATGCAATGATCGAGGTTTTAGGATAGAGAAATTTAAATGCTCCAAAATTTGTTATTTTTAAAGACAAAGAAATTAGTTGGGACTACTTGCAAAGTGGTAAATTAAAAAGACCACTAGATTTATACGTACCATAAGAAAATTGGTTTGATCTAATAAAAAAATATTCGCGAAAGAAATCCTCCATCATCATCAAAGGTACTTTAACTTTATGATTGTAATTGTATTTTAAATTAAAACAAAGAAAAGACGATCCACCATGACGCTGGCCACTGTACTCAATGGTCAGTACTATGTGCTGACCACTATACTTAATGGTCAGCATATGGGTGTTGACATATTTAAGTGGGGTGTGCCTTCCAAGATAAGACAATAGTATGGTGCTGCCCAATGTACTCAATGGGTCAGCACTACGATGCTGACCACTACACTTAATAGTCAGCATATGTGTGACAATGTGTTTAATTGGGGTGTGCCCCCCCCTCTAAGATAGTAATACGTTGCTACCTTATGTACTCAATGATCAGCACCATGATGCTGACCAGTACACTTAATCGTTAGCATATGGGTGATGACATGTTAATTGGGGTGTGCACCCTTAAGGCAACAATACGATGTTGCTCGTCGTAGTCAATGATCAGCACGATGATGCTGACTATTACACTTAATTGTCAACATATGTGTGCTGATAAGTTTAATTGGGGTGTGCCCCCTCCCCCCCTAAGCCAACAATACGGTGTTGCCCAATGTGGGGGGTATGCCCTCTCTCTTTTTATGTTTTTTTTTGTTATGTAAATATACAGTTTAGATAATTTATTTGTAATTGCAGGAGAAAGTTCCAAGTGATTTCAATTCAAATAGTTCAACATTTTTATTTCATTTTGTATTTTTATTTTTGAAAACGTAACACTATAGTGCCGCCCAAATTAAATCTTCCCAACAGTAGATCGCCGACCAATATCCACTATAGTCAGCATGTTTTTGCCAAGTACATTAGACATGAAATAACTCAATTTTAATTTTGAAAGCGTAGCACTATACTGTCGCCCAAATCAAATCTTCCTAACGGTAGATCGCTGACTAATATCTATTATAATCAGCAAGTTATTGCCGACTACTTAGACATGAAATAACTTAATTTTTGTTTTGAAATCATAGTTTTGGCCGTATTACTAGTATATTATTACAAAGGTATTGGTGAATAACAAAGAAGTGTATAAATGATGAGACGGAGACGAACAATACAATAATTCAAGTAGAACATGAAATCATAGTTTGCAACAAACTCAGGTTGTTACTAGCAATGAACTACAAAAATGATAGCAACAAAAATAAAATTAGTTACAATCAATAGTATTTGATTTTTTTTAATAACATATTAAGTGTGATGATTATTTTATCACAACTAAATTTCTCGACAAAATAAATTTTATAATTAAAATATATAAACTTCCCATTAAAATAATATGAGTATATTTTTATATAAAAATATCAGTCGTAAAGAAAATCATGTTCTCTATTGATCAAAACAGTTTTCTTAAATATAAATTTATAAAAATCTAACTATTATTGTTGTTGATTTGTTTAACACAAAATGGTTGGATAGAATGTCAATGAGAAATTAAGTGAATGCGTGATGATCATCAAAATCCGAATATTAATTCTCCGTGACATTGTATATTATAGGTTACGGGACCTATTGTTTAATTGAGATGCACTGTTAAATATAAATTAAACAGTTGTATTATCCTATTTATTTTGTTTTGGGTTATGGTATATCATTCCTTGTTTTACTGTATTGTAATCACATTTTGATTATCAATAAAATTATAATTATAAAAAAAAAAAAAGCACAACTATGTTGGAGAGTTTTTTTTTTTTTTTTTTTTGAATTGGAGATATTTTAGGAGGTGAAAGGGTTTGTGTTTTGGAGAATTTATTTTAGGAGGTGTAGAGTTTTTCATACAAATAATTTTTTTTTTCTAAAAACAAAAGACAGGCTTGTGTCCAAAGTAAAATACAAAAACATGTTTTGCAACCAGTTTAGCAGGTTATAATGGGTGAAACTTGTTTGACAGGTTGAAATGGGTGTATTTAAGCTTTTATACTCAGGGAATAAAAAAACGGACCCCTTTAAGATGTTAATATGTAAGATTGGGCCAGTTAGGGAACTATTGATAAAAAAGGCCCAACCGCTGATTTCCGTGTCTTATGGACTAGTTTACCCCTCGACTGATGCAAAGACTCGTTTGCATATCACAAACACATAAACAGACTTATTTGCATCAGTCACAACACAACATAAAATGCAAAGACTTGTTTGCATACTCGCAACAACAACCACATAAACCATAAAATGTAAAGACTTGTTTGCATCAGTCACAACACACATAAACATTAAATGCAAAAACTTGTTTGCATATTCGCAACGACAACCACATAAACCATAAAATGTAAAGACTTGTTTGCATCAGTCACAACACACATAAATATTAAATACAAAAACTTATTTGCATAGTCGAAACAACAACCACCACATACCATAAAATGCAAACATTTGTTTGCATAAACCAGAAGGGTATTATCGGTAGTAAAAGGGCCGTTTTTACAATATCAACGTTAAATGGGTATTTTCTTATTCCACAAATGCTTAATCAGGGCCAATTTTATAAACTGGGCCTTAGCTGGGCCATTTGTGTTTTATAGATGCTTAATGAGGTCCCAGAACCATTTCCATGTTTTATACTAGTAGTGTGCCAAAAGTAAAAAGGGGTGTGCCTTTGGCCTTAGCCATTTTGCTTGGGATACAAGGAATTCCACAGTTGAAGGTCCAACTTGAGCCCAAAATGAGGCCCACTGACATAACTAGTTTCATAGAAGCAGAAGAAATGTCTACTTCAGTTCTTCTACATAGTAATGGACTATGGTCTGTGGAGGAGACTAATGTAATTCTAGCAAGGTGTGTGACAGTGACACACGATTTGTTTGTTCTTGCAATGGATGATGCACTTGTAGAGTTGTAGGTGTTTGGCAAAATGTCTAGCAGAGGAGACTTTCTAAGATTGCTAGATAGAACAAGAGAATCCAACCAACTTTGATTGGTTGTGATGTGTGATCGTGATCGAGTCAAGTAAGGTACACTGAACTCAAGTTATTTACCATTCATTCAAATTCAATGCATTTTCACTTTTGAATTGATCCCATGTTTTTGTTACTTACTTGAGTTCATCCATGTTTTAGGATCAGAAAGAACTTGAGGCTGCTTGACTCATGCTGAGATTCATCTAATTGAAATTGAAGAGATCCCACCGAGACTGAGAAACTACTTGTGTTGAGGTTATCATCATTGCTTTCAAATGTCAAAAATACTTCTGTTTAAGAACTCTATGGATGAACAACAACCATCTAGTTGTTCTACCACACTCAGAAAAGAAAACAACAGCTTCATTCAGTGAGTTCTGAGTTACAGTAACACCTAGGTTCAAGGAGATACCAGTAAGAGATGCTTGAGGGTCCCCAAAAGAGGTAGGGTCACGGCGAGAGAAGAGAAGAGAAGAGGGGGCGGGGGTCGAGGTTATGAAGGCTGCTAGAAGGGATGGCGTGGTGGATTCGGAGCTGCCTGAGCACTCAAAGTAAATCCCAATTACTTTGATTCGCTCTCCCGTAAAATTCTTGGTTATAGTTAAGTTTTCTAAGCATATTCTTAGTGTTTCTTTATTATATATGATTATGATTTTATTGTGAGTTGACACAGCTTCATTAGTCTGTTGTGCCAATTACACTAGTTCAAAACACTAATGGATTTTCAATGAGGCACTTAATTCATTTGATTGATATTTGAAGCTTGAACCGTGCTTTGCAAAATGGACTTGCTTGTTTAGAAGAATACTAGCAATGATGCAAGTGTTATAGTGTGGCACCTATCTACATTTCCATCATTTGTTTCGACATGTTCAACGAATATGTTTTGTTCAATTAACTATGGTGTATTGAGCATAAGATAATATATACATCTCTTGATCTCTGAGTAAGAATCAAAGGGTATATTTCCTGCTTCTGCAAGAGCAAATGAGTATGTATTCCTCTTGAGGTATGCTAGTTGATTATATAGAAGTGCATGAGTATAATCTTTAGTGTTGGATTATAATCACCTTATCATTTTTTTTTTTTGATTGGCAAGCCTGTTTTATTGAGATCAGTAACTCAAAGATGCACTATCTGGGATCAAACCCCAGACCTCTGGTATCATCGCCCAGAGGTGTTACCTACTGGGCTCAGTTGGCATCTGGTTGCCAAGTACTAATGTTGAGCATCGGGTTGTCTTTGCAGGGGTGCAGTGGTGCACTCTCATTACAAGTTGACATAAATTTTGAGAGCTTAATAAAAAAAGAATAGTTGGCCTCTGATGAAGCATGTCTTTTATGAGTAGTCTAACACATAATGCTTGATCAATAATTATAATTTTGTTGAAATCATACATGAGCTATTGTCTTATCGTGTCCCTTGATGTAATAAAAAATGTGTTCTTAATTATTTATACATGGTTTGTTTCGAAATTGTCCTTGTTGGAGTATGTTTTTGTATTTAGCTTTTGCAGATTGATTTTTTGGGGCGTTGCAGAGGTTATTGGAGCATTAAACTAACAAGGACTGCACGCGTAGGTATTCAACAAAATCACAAGGAGAGTTTATGAATATTGCTAGAGGAATACAACTTCATTGGTTTGGTAGTGGAGGTATACTGAAGTTCTTTAATGTATTTTCGATTTTCTTAAGAATGTTCATTCATTGTTTCCACTTAAGATCCTATCCTTTTCTTGTTATTGTATGGTGTTGGTGTAGGAATTTGGATGATTTCATGTAGTGTGCCTACTGTTTAATAGCTACAGATAGGACTGACGACTTATTGCATACTTGTTTAGGCAAACCCCCATGGCTTTTTTAAATGGGAAGTATGTCATAGGATGTATTTCAGATTCTTTAAATGGGAGGTATGTCATTGGATGTGCGGGGCCTACATAGTAAGGTAGGGTTACCACATAACTACAATGATGCAAGTCATCTTACCAAACTCATTTTGTACTTGTATTTTCTTTTCCCTTTTGGTTTTCTAATAAATTACAATGATCAATTACAGCACAAAAAATAGTTTTGGTGTTAGTTGCCAGTTTAGTTGCCAGTTTTATATAGTTTTATAGTTAGTGATAGTAGTTTCTTGCGAACGTGATGGATGGGGATTATTTCAATTTGTATATTGCATCACAGGACACCAGGTTTAGCCCTTGCATTTGGAATTGGAATTTCTGTTACTTAGATTAGCTAAGTAGTATGCATCTTGGTTGGTCTCCCTATAGCAATCTATGTCTTCGATTTTGCTGAAGTTATACTCTAGTTGAAATTTTTTATGGGTTAGACGTTTGCATCTCCATGAGGGTTTCCATATTCCTCTGTAGGTATTTCACTGCCACTTCTGAAACGTACTGGACTTATAGGTGCTGATAACATTCCTTACGGTCAACTGCCATTCCAAATAAGATAGCTTCTTGGTTAATGGTCGTAACTCGTAATGGTATTCTAACCTTAACCTCCACAAAAGGCTACCAATGCACTTCCATTTTGGTTCCTAAAGACTACACCAAACCCGGATTTCTCATTTGTCAGGCTTCTGTTCTTGCTGCACAGATAATATTTATAGGTTGCTTGCTCCAGAGTCCAGATACTAAAGTAGCATGTACTGGACTACTGGTGTCATATAGCAATAACAGCCTCCATGAACTCATTTTTGAGTCCCTTCCCTTGCACCTTATACATAAAGCATCCCCATTTTCTATGTGGTGTTAAATCTTAAAATGTGTAATTTATCCCACACCATTGATTGTTGGACCGTACTTTTATTCGAATAGGTGCACCCGGAAAGAGGTTCTTCCAGTCTAAAAAAATGGGGATTTGCTAGTTCTTGCTCGAGATGGGTTTGGAACAGGTGGAGGGTTAATTCTGGGTGCTTTTGGAGCGCATATAAAGGGTGCCTAGGATGTGAGGAAGGTTTTGACGCTTTAGGTTGTTTGGAGACACAATACAGAATTTGTTGGACCCCAAAGTCCTAGTTACAAAGTATTCAATATGCAACTGGGAAATTTCCCTAAAAACTAGGTTGGTCTAACAAGGCTCTCTTGTAAGGCTAACCAAGTGATGAATGAGTTCTTTAGTGTTACAAATTTTTCCATAAGTGTTCAGTCTATCAGTTTCAGATGTCCATTTCTCAAGACATGAATGTATTTGGCACTGCTGTGCAGAGTCCTGTTGAGAAGAGTTTTATTCTTCTGAGGGTCAAGTAAGATACTTCCAACATCTGCCCAAATTGCTGCTAGGTTGTCATTATTTGGCCTAAGCAAGCTCCATTCATTATTAGCTATGAGTGCCTTTACCAAGGAGTTATATCTAACACTGATCCTTATCTTTCGTATTCATTTATTTATCTAAGTCTTGACTTTGTTATTCTTTTCTTCTTAATTACGTTACAATGAAATTTGTACGTACAGTACACTTATTCTTGCGGGCTTTCCAACCTAATCGCTTGCATTATGTCAAATATTTAATGTTTCTTCTGTTGTGTTGAATTTAGGACTTTCTCTGAGGAAACATGAACACAAATTTTTTCTTGGCAGACCAGATCGATGGGTCAAACAACTTATTACGCCATATCAAAACCAGGTGCGCTTTCAGGTTCACTATTTGATAGTAATTATCGTTTGGATCATAGACCTATTATTGTTTTTAGTTGGTTTTCTGTCTCTCTGCCTGGACGTTTAATCCTACAAGCCTATATATAACAGGGAGATTTGCTGTTATTTACTCCTTATTGACTTATGAGTAGGGCATAATTGCAGGCGTGGATCTGCCAGTTATACTTTAATGAGTCATGTTTTCCTCTATATGTTGTGGTTATATGTCCTCTTTCATTAAATTTCAATATTTCATGAGTAACATGGTTGGAACTACCATAGTTAGATTAGTGGATGCAAAAAGTAAATCCATCACTTCACGTATTCCTATTTTATCAGTAATCTTAATTTCATGAGTAACATGGTTAGCTGTCGTCATGAATAGCTTTGACAAAGGATCTCTGCATTGTGCAACAAGCTCAATCTTGAACTTCACTTGTCATAAATATTTGATGTTGTAAAAATATATTTCGTACACCCTATCTAACATCTTGGGAATTGTCTATAATTGAGTTTATTGATGGATCCATAACCTCAAAATGGTAAGAGCGCTCTTCAACTGAGAGGTTGATGGTTCAAATCCATCTGGGTCCGAAAGAAATTTGGTAGAAGCTAAATAGCAGTATGCTTTATAGAATTGTGACTAAATACCATCTATATTATAAAAGCATTTATATCCAAAGGAGGCAAAAATGATATTTACAAGGTCACACCAAGACTGAGAGTAGGTTATCTTGGTTGCTACTAAAACTAGTGCTGTCAATGAAAGAACAATTCGAACTTCATCTGGTTGTTCTACACTTCTACTACACTAAATATAAAAAAAAAAAAAAACTTGATCCGAAGAGGTCTGAGCTACAGCAACACCTAAGTACAAGGGAATACTGGATCTAGAGGGGAGGGGTCAAGGATGAGAAGGGTGAGGAGGGATGGCGTGGTGGATGTAAAGCTGCCTCAGGCGTGCTTATAGCAAAGCCCAATTACTTCTGTCTAGAAGGAGATCATTTGATTTAGCTCTCCAGTAACATTCTTGTCAAGGTCTCCAAGCATAATTTTAGCTGTAGTTCTTTCTTATGTAAGATTTCAGTTTTATTTTGAGCTTGACACAACTTCATTAGTTATTTTTTCTATTCTTTAGTAAGTCTTAGCTAGAAAGTACAGAAGTACACATATGCCCTTGCACATCTAGATTTCTCTGCCAGTCTGAAACTTAGAGTGGCAGAATATCCCTAATACTGAGTTGTAATAGTCAAAATTAGGTGGATTCCTCTGGCAGTCTGAACTTGTTGTGCACTATGTTCTGTTCATCTCAAATGAACAATTAAACACTGATGTTACCGGTGAGCTCACCGTTGATTTTTGTCGTATCACCATCGCAATCCTTACCTAGGATCATCTTTAGACCAAGTTTACCGAGCTTCCTACGTAGATGAACCTGACTTGTGCAGGTCAACTCTAACCGATTCAGTACCGACTCCACCAAGGAGAGATGTATATGGAAATGGAAGCATCTTAGATGTAAGTCATAAATACTGAGAAAGCTTGTGAAGTTATATAGCCGCATGGACTCGGTAAGTTCATTTGGCTTGATGAAAGCATTAAAAATGGCTCACTTTGTAACATCTCCAAATTTAAATTGGTTAGTTATGCTGGTACTCATGTTGATGCACCTGGACACATGTTTGATCAGTACTATGATACAGGTTTCAATGTCAATAGTCTCAATCTCGAGGTCCTTAATGGTATGATTTTTTTCTTTTGCTGGTGATTATTCTTTATCTGTTTTATGAAATTGTCACAGTAATATGTTTTAAGGCTATTTTAGGTATTTGCCTTGATGAACTTGATAAACATGACTTAATTTGCTGTTAATGAACTGGAATGATTATAGTTGAAAGGTAACACAGTTAACACAGATACGTGCTGAATGTTGATTACAACATTGGTAGCGGATGTTCTGAGCGATAAGAACATAACATGTAAACAACAGGTAAATTCCGTGTCTCAAGTGAGTTTATTTTATATCAATGTTGCAAATGAAATTATCTCTTGTCAATTATATTGTTATATTTTTTCTTTCTGTTTGAATCAGTCCCATGAAGAAGTCATATTACCAAGCTACTTTGCGCTCTTAAAAAAGGCTGACAGAATCCATTGCATTTCATTTTCTGCATAGTTTATGTACATGCCACAAACCTACAGCATTGCACAAACTAGGAAGAAAGAGTTACATCTACTATACCTCTGATTTTTCGTTGTGATGTGAGAGTTTTTGACATATTCGTAAACATCATATCACCTAACCTTAATACTGCATCACTCTCATAGAATAACTTAGTTGATATCTATTTCTTGCAGCTGAAGTTATGGAATCATTTATTATCCCAGACGAATGCGTCTTATGATTTTCAGAACGTTAAACACTGACAGGTATTTGGTGTTTGCTGGTTTCCTTGTTTTTCAATTGTTTGTTAATGTGTTCTTGCGATGATGGCAATTAGCTATAGAAAAGGGTGAGCAACATCTATGTTCCAGTGATTGCAAATAACTATAGATGTCGGGAAACCATGGTGTTGAGATAATAGTTTCCTTTTAGGCTTCTAGCTATTGCGATTGACTTAATTAATGGCGTTGCAATTGTCTGCTCCATTGTCCAATTGTTCTGCCAGATCATCAATTCATCAAAACCTCTGGTAGTCTTTACTGATTTACCGAAGGCCATTATAGAATATTTCTTCCTTGATTATTTTGAGAGATGTTGTCTTCATGTCTTGGTTCTGGTTTTAAAATTTCTCCTGGATACTATGTCGCACAGTTTCTTTGTTTTCTTCTTCCTTCTGTTTAAGCTCTTTTATCCCCAACAAAATACAGGGCAATAATTCTCCAGATTTGCTGCAGTATCCAGCTCATTAATATGTAAACCCAAAAGTGAGTTTGACACAATCTTAATTTTAGAACCTGCACATTTTCGCTTATGTTAATATATTATTATCCTACTCCATCAGTTTGACACGGGTTTAATTTTGCTTTCCTTCCATCAGATTCACATTCATCTCATAAGAAACATTAGCACTATCGTTTATACAGAATGCAAAAAACAGATACATCACCAGTTCATTGAGATTCAACCAGAATTTATAGTACATCAAACACTATCAATTGAACACTCACAAAATTTGTGTTCTATTCAATTTGTCATTGGATTTTTCCTTATACACACTGAAATCAATCAATTACAACAAGTTGTTTGTACTCTGGACCATCAAGAGCAGACATCATCACAGCTTCAGGGCCTTGTATCTCTTCCTTCTCATCAAGAAACAAAGTAATCAAGTTCTTCGAAAACCCACTAACAAGAGCAACACCCTTCTGATCACTTGGCACTGGAGTGGACTCTGAGTCTCCAATGTTCCAAAACACCATTTCAGGAACTGGATATCCTTTTTCCTGAAACTTACTCTGTATCACTTCATAATCAGTGTTCCAAGTATTATCAGTCTCTGGGTTGTAGCTACAGTTAAACTTTCTCATTCCACTAAAAACAAAGACTTTCTTTATCATCTGGTCTTTACTTAAATTCCCGGCAACAGCCACTTGTAAAATCAGGTCAAAAACTTTCTGAAAATCTGTGTTCAACCCTGCATCCATATTACTAATAGAATCAACCTTGGACTGCAAATCATCTCCTTCAATAATATGAAGCTCAGGATCTGCACTGAAGGTTATAACCTTTCCTTTCCATGGATCATCACTCAACTCTGAAACCAAAAGTCCGAGGGCAACAGATACTTCCATTGGCTCCACCTTCCATGCTTTGAGACACATCAGAAATTGCAAGACAGTTTTTCAATTTACCCTTTGCAGACAGATCATCCACCATTCGCTTCCATTGCAACTCAGCACCCTGACCTCCATCTCTATCACCGTCTTCTAAGTGATTTATAATCTCATGTGGAAGCAATACTCCAGCAGCAATCTTTGCTTCTCCACGCCCAACCTGACACAGATATTGGGTAAACCGTTCTTCATCGTGTTTCAAAAAGTGCTTCTTGTAATTTGTCATTGCAACCGAGGGAACTCGACCATATGGAAGTGAGTTCCACTTGTTTGAACTCATGTAAACCTCTGGTAATTCTTGTATTTGACGAAGAGGAACAAGAACTTCTTTCCTAAGAAGATCACAAACTCTAAAAGCGTAATGGGCTTCTTCAATCTCTGCATATTCAGGATAAGAATCACGAGGAAAAACTCTCCTAGCAATGCTTTCACAAAGAAGAATACTTTTATCAAAAGAAGAATCTAAAGATGGACACCACTTAGCAGCCAAACTAATCTTCTCAATCTCACCACAATTGAATGATTTCAAATCAGAAACCAAATAATCAGCAAAAACCTGAGAAATCTGATCATGCAAGAAGCTGCAATCGGGGTCATGCATATATCTCTCAAAAGCTTTTTTAGCCTTTGAAATCTCCTTCTCCTTTCTAAGATCTCTTGCTGATTCTTTCTGAATCTGCATTTTCTTCATCTCAGCAGCAAGTCTTTCCTCTCTAGATTGAGTAAAATGCGTAAACTTCTTATTTCTTGGTTGTTTGGTGGAATCCAATCTACTCCTCTTCTCCCCATTGTAATATCTTTTTCCTCTTCCTCGTTGTCGTCTATTAACACCCAACAATCGTCTTCTCGGAACCACAACAGCCCTAGGTTTCTTCCTGCTTTCAAACTCATCTTTTGCGAAGTTTTCGAACATTTGATCCTTGAAGAATTCTATAAAGAATCTCAGGCAAATCTTTAAAATACCCAAAATTTGCAATAGACTTTAGGTTGCATGCTAGGGTTTTAGGATGATGTTTATGAAGCCATAAAGCTGCAGTATAAAACCCTTGTTTATCTGATTTTCCAGTACCCCGAACACCTCGAAGATGACAGATTAACTTGACAGTAATCAAATCATTGTGTTTCCAAGCCAATTCTAAACGTTGCGTAAAAGTAACCGCAGGTGTATCAGGTACTATATGGAAAAAGAAATCAAGACATGGATTACCAGTAGATAAGAAAGTTGGAGAAAGGTTTTCAGTAAAACCCCTTGGCGGTTGAATGGGAAGTTTTGTTGTTGTTTTGTTGAAATTTTCTGTCATGAGATCCATGAAAGCATCCCCAGTAGAAGAAGAAGATGGTTTGTTCTTGGGTTGAACATGGTGGAGTTCTGGTGGGCCAAGGAGTTGACATGAAGAAGAAGAAGATGAAGCCATGTTTATATTAGGGTTTTGTAATTGTTTGAAATCGATTGATAAAGATACTCTGTTCTTTCTCTGTAGATTTGCATTTTACTTATAGAAGAAAGAAAATAAAATTTCCTTGGGCTTCAAGTATATTACTTGACCGCTAGGAAGATAACTAAGATCAATCCCAATGGGAGGGCATCTGAGAAGGGCAGTGCCATCAAAAATAACATGTTAGTAAGTCATCAGAACTTACCATGTCATTTGAGAGGGGAGAAGGGTGCCATAAAAAATAACATGTTAGTAGTATAAAACGGAATAACATGTTCCGTTTCAACACTTTTTTGGAACTCCATGTTCCGGGAACTCCAACAGTAGGTTGATCAGTTACTATCGGTAGGGACGGGAGAAAAAACTTGGTCTTATTCACTTTTATTTTGATTCGGAACTTCAAGTTTGGTCTTAACTAAATACTAGTTCTTAGGCCCATGCTATGCACGGGCTGGATTTTATTGATTTTGGTATTTTGTTTTGGGCTTTATTTTGGTTGGAAAGCCCATTAACTTTTTGTCATAATTCTAATCGATTGATTGATCATTTCAATAGCTTTCTTCATTCCCAAAATGATCACATCTTCCTTCAATCATCACCATGGTTGCTGTTGGATGAATTCATTATAGGGTTGGAACAACAATTGCCTCAACATCTAGTAATCTATAATGGATAATTGGTTGAGTGATAGCCACATTTAGAATGAACATTAGTTGATTTCATTTGATTTCAATTGTATCTTGAGCAATTATAATGGAGGAGGAATTGCAGGTAACTTTTGAAATGGTAAAGACTATTTCTTTGTTCGTTTCTAAGTCCAATTTTTGAGCAATTTTGGGTTCTCCTTAAGTAATCTTCTATCTTCCCCTCTTTTCTTCTACCTAATTTTTTATTTTATTTATTCGAATTGAAATGGGATATACAACAGTAATGTTTTATCTTTCCCTTTTTTATTCTACTTAATTTTAGATATTTTTTTTTTATTCTAATTGAAATGGGATATACAACATGTCACACCCCGATTTTTGATAAATGAATATTCACTAAATAAATAGCAAATATTCATAAATCAAATGCCATAATGTGATCGGGTCGGCCCCACATGGGACCCAGATAGGCAAAAATATTCAAAGCATTAGACTACAAAGGATCAATAACAAAACTTCAATCATATTAATTAACTTCAAGACATAAATAGCTCCAAAGAAATAATCCGAATGATAACTCCAAATATTATGGATTACATAGTCTTCAAGCCGAAATAAATACTGAGTTCAAAGATTAAGAAAATAACTGAATCCAAATAGTGAAAATTGCAACGCCTCTCGAGTGCAACTCCAACTCAAGCCTCACGCTCTCCCCCAATCTGTTTCACCTCTACGCCCGACCGAGACGTAGCCCAAGTTGCAAAACAAACAACGAGGGTCAGCAAATTGAATTTGTCGGTATGAGTGTCTCTCATAAAAGGAGAGATCACCGAAAAACCAACTACCATAAATAAATAAGAATAATAAATGCTAACATGCTTTCCTAAGCAAAATAATAAATAATCGAACTTACCAGCTCCTTCGTCCACTATGGTGAGTCAACCTGAAAGAGAGTTAGTAGACCCACCATCCTGCACTTGTAATTTGTAACAGTTACAATAAATGATAAGGAAAAACACTTAAAGCCATAACATATCAACCAATGCAAAGGCACGCCAAACCCTAACTTTTCTGTTAGTCTACACCATTAAGTTTGCACCCTAGCCACACACACAAAACCGACATGTCTACAACACTACTATGCGAACTGTGTATAGACTCACGACCTCTTCAGGTTCCACTGAAAGGTGAGCCTATACACGCGCGCGCTAAAACCACTCGTCTACACAAGAGAACAAGTAAAATAAACAGCACCGAGCGAAAGGTGCAGTGGGCAAAATAACCGAGTCACTTGGATCGCACCAAGTACCCAAAAGTCCAACTCATATAATCAAATCCTTTAATTATCATGTCCGAAGACAAACAGCCCAATAAATGAAGTCCAAAACCAAAAATGGGAGTTTGTGTGGCAACTAAGGATTTTCTAATTATTCTATTGTTTTATTTTGTTAGTCAACCAAGCGTTCAAACAGATAGTCAAAAATCACGAAGATCAAATAAACGACCCTTTTGGTCCACAAGATATAACACCTTAATCATGCGGTATTTAAACCCCCACATTTATAGAATTCTCGATATTTCAATTAACCCATGGCAATGCCAAAATATAATCTCAACCTATCCTCAACCAATTAATATCAGTATATACCCATATATATATATATGTACAACAATATATCACTACTAAGTCCACATTCAATAGTTTCTTCCAGATCAAAATTTATACATGGCTATTAAGCAATTAAGGAAAACTGGACAAGTCGGCAAAATCCACACATGTATACTGGAGTGCCATAAAAGAACTAACCCCTTTGGTTTATTTTGTTTTTAGTACAATTTAATAATAATAATCATAAAAGAGTACACAATTCAAATATAGGCACAACAACATACAATTCATGGTAGCATCTCCATTAGAACATAAGGAAAAATAATAAATTATCAAGACATGCAACAACATTTAACTTCATAAATCCTATCCTTTTTAAATCATTTGCTAAAAATAGAAGTTTAAAGCATGTTAACCAAGGTACTTAGAAGCTAAACTAGACCCACCCATATAATACTCTTAGTGCACGAATTTCAAAAGGCTACTACTCCATTTTTAATTACATATGATGTAATCATGTGATGAGACGTCACTATCATGGTACTGTACTATACATATTATGCATGGAAAACAATTAATGGTGAGAATTTCACTCACTTGGTCCCATCTGTAGTAAACAAACAACACCAACTTTCTTTCTCTTGTTTCTCTCTCGAACAAACCTTATTGCTTTTTGTTTTTTCTTCTTTCTTTCTCTCCCCTTTTCACTTGATGACCCCCACTAGTGAATCTAAGATATAGCAAAAGAAAACCTAAGTATATATATATACTACTCCTCCTTTCCACCATCAATTACAAGTCTGCCTTAAGCCCATTGGATTCCACTTAATGGTTTATCAATTAAGCCCAACAATAAATCCCAAACACCAATAAATTTTTAATACCATTAGAATAAAATCATATTCCAATAAAAGCTCAAATTAAAATCAAGTAAAATGGCGGATTGTTACACAACAGGTATCTGTTTCCGTTCTTGATAAACTTCTCAATGCCTCTACAGCTCCTGATTCCTTGTTTGAGGTAATAATTAGTTCATATACTTATTGGAAATTGTTATTGAAGTTTTGCGCAAATAAATGAACTTTATTATGTCTTTCATGAAATGAGTATATTTAAGTATTGCATATATTGAAATTAGCTGGAAGACTATTTGAACAACATAAGTTCAATATGCCACAAAGGACATCGGTAAGTAGCCAGAAAACCAAAACCATTGCATATCTTGATAGTTTGAATTTCTCGAGTATCTCAACAATATAGAAATCTGATTAAAAAAAATAGAGTGATAAATGTAATAAAATTTGTGAAACGACTTTATATAGCAAAATTTGTTCTGTCAATGCATGCTATTTTCCCCTTTAGTTGGAGTCCTGCATATATAAATGAAGAGAAATTAGTGGGCATAAAATATAATTACAGATTTACAGTAGATTTTTTTTCTTTGTTTAAATATTATTACCTCTGGTTGTTGCTTAATGCATATCTTCTTATTATAATCTTCTTGGGGAAGTTTTTCTACATCGACTATTTCTTTCCGAGAGTGTTTCTTAGGTGTTGCATGTACAAAGTTTTCCTGCAATATATTAAATAATCAAAATATAATTTGGTATTTTAATCTGATTAACTATATGTTGTTTTTTGAATTTTTGTGGGGGTGGGTTGAGGTCTTACCTTTGGTTTGTTGTCTTTTGTATTCTTGATTGCTTTAATGTAGTTCCTCATGATGTCCTCTCCTTTCTCTTCCACACTTAGCAATGCAGCTACCGTATTATCCTTCATTAGTTTTTTTTTGCATTTTCACCAAAAGCTATAATTTTTGCATTTCCTGTTCCATCAGATATTTCCATTTGTATCTTATACCTGTTTTTTTTTTTTTTTTGTTTTTTTTTTTTTTTTTGACAATGAAAAAATTAGCACACATAAGATTGCATGTTTAGATGATATATATGTTTTTGTGTTCAGTAAAAAAAGGGTTTTGTACTTACTGTAGCATAGTATTTGATTCTTCAATTATTCCACAATAGCATTGATATGCTTTGAAAACTTCTTCCGCCTTTGTCTTGCAAGTTTTGCAAGCCAAGTAGTACCATTCTGGCGATGCATTAACTTTAACTATTTTTGCTTGGCATGTGATGTAGTCCTGTATTTTATGAAAATAGATATTTGCGCATATCTTAGTATGGAAATTTTAATATGCTTAAGAATGGAAGGAAGTAAATGTACCTCATGTATTTCTCGGTTGATAGATTTTTGCACATCCAGTAGGTTGCCTTTTTTGAATCTTGAAAAATCTCCTATTTTGAGTGTGATGTCCACTTGGCTGATAAATGTAAAACACATCATAAAGTAGCTGACTGTAATTCATTATGAGTAGTAAATCATGTTATTAAGTTGATTATGTAAACATTTGTGATAGTTTTACCTGTTCTTCATTTGTATAACTTCTGGAATATCTGAATTTAAATATAGCATAGTTCCGGTTGTATTGGACAACTGCGCTCCTGTTTTATAGAATATGAAATAATTTTTATTTCTATATTTGAAGAAAATCATTAATATATATTGAGTATTTTCATATATTATAAAAGTTAAGGTAATTGTTAGTGATATCACTACTACTACTGATTTTTTATTCACCATAGTCTTCATTTTTTCAGTGTCATAGATATCCTTCATTTCTCCCCACAGTGTTGCCTTCAATTTATCTTTCCTAAATTTCCAATTTGAAATAAACCAACAATATATAAGTTATTAGGTAAAAAACAATAAATTAATGACTTTTCGTTACCTATCATTTACAATTGTAATTTCTCTAATTTTTTATGGATTTTCTCCACTGTTGTCTTTCCCGTTGGGCCATTCAGTAAGAACCCGTATTGCATCTGCATAAAATAATATAAGCATATTAATTCTCAAATCACATAATATTAAAATCTTCAATTAAATTTTTTTTTAATTAATGTTACCTCTTAATAGGTTGGTGTTCACTGAATGAAGTTCTTTGAATGGTACAAAATTGAACTTTTTTTTTGAAAATTCTCAATTCCGTGCAAAAAGAACTTCGAAAGAGTCTTTATTTGGGAAGGTAATGTAGGCTGAGTCCAAAGGTTTTACTGTTGCATATGACCTATTTGCCTGAAAATTAGTAATGTAGTAGATATCATTTTTCTTGATTTTTTTAAGCAATTGAGAGAAAGTATGTAATTCCTTCGTCTTCATATGCAGCTTATCTCCCTGATATTAAACAATGGTTAGACATTTGTTTATTTGAGTTGAATACATGTAAAAAAAAAAAAAAAAAAATTAAAAATTAGATCACATTTTCATCCATTACAATGATATCCAGTGCGACAACTTTCTTTACAGTTTTTTCCCCTTTTATTTCTTCTTCAAAACTTGGCCACATACGAATGACCATACCTTTTAACTTCCATGACCTTTTGTTTTCATCACTGTCACTGATTGTGTTGTATTTATCCATAACCATTTCCTATGTTCATATAGCAGTCATATATATTAGTAAGATTTAATTTATGATCAGTAAAATCAATTATAGGTTTACTTGATTTTTTTTAAGTTTTGTCTTAGTGACAGTATTCTTTTCTTTATGACTGCATCTCAATACTCTTCTGTATATTGATTTTGATTTCCAATCTTTTCTTTTAAAAATTGAACTCTTTAAATTGAAACAGTAAATAGCAAGAATAATTAAAAAAAAAGCCATTAAAATACTGTACCTACAATTATAAGCTTGTATTAGACCCCCTATCGGGCTAATACACTAAAGCCCAACACCATAATCCAATATCCATAACCCATATTTATTGCCCATCTACACCCATATTCCATATGACTATTCAACTTGAAGCACAAGTCTTCTTCAACAAAGAAACCTCAATTACGGTTTTCCACAACTACAAATACACAAATCTCTACACATCAAGAACTACGGAACAAGAAACTTGATCCCTAGCTTCTTCAAGAACTAGGGTACGTAGGCAACCTTCAACAAGAGAGGTTCAGTCTCAACAATCAATCACAAACAATTTCCCCCTTCATCATTTCTTCCATCAATTTTAATCAATTGAGGGTGTCCGGTCAAATTCTACAGGAAAGCTGTCAACTTGAAGGCAGCAGCTGCCTTGGCTGCTGGTCGACCAAATTCAACAAGATGACAGCTTTCCTGTAGAATTTGACCGGACACCCTCAATTGATTAGAATTGATGGAAGAGATGATGAAGGGGGAAATTGTTTGTGATTGATTATTGAGACTGAACCTCTCTTGTTGAAGGTTGCCTACGTACCCTAGTTCTTGAAGAAGCTAGGGATCAAGTCTCTTGTTCTGTAGTTCTTGATGGGTAGAGATTTGTGTATTTGTAGATGTGGAAAACCCTAAGGTAGTGTTTGATAACAGCATTTTCCTGCGGCAAATCGGGTTTTGCCCGCTTTTTTGGTGTTTCTCACCGTTTGATAACCCACTAGGATGATCAGGCATAATTTGCCCAAATACCCGCACGTGACCAAAAATTTGCCCAAATTCCCGCTTCAAGGCGGACAAAGTTTGCTTGACTCAACCCCAGGCAAAATTTGTTTTGCCACTTAACCCGGTAAAATTTGCCAGGTATAAATTATATTTTTGCCCAGAAAAAACCCTATTCTAAACAAGAAAAAACTCTACCTTCAAAACTCTTTCATGGCGGCGTAGCAAAGGCGATTTTGAAGGCGGCGGCGATTTCGAAGGCAAAAAAGGTAGATTTCTTCTTCTTCTTCTTCTTCTTGTTTTGCCCAGAAAAAACCGCCGTTCTTATTCTTCTTCTACTTGTTTAAAATTCTTCTTCTTCTTCTTCTGTGTTGTTTTCGTATAGATCTGTGTAGATCTATGTAGATCTGTGTTGTATTTGATAGATCTGTGTATGTTTATATAATCTGTGTAGATCTGTGTTGTATTTGTAAAGATGATTGCGTGTTGGGTTTTTCAAATTTTAAACATAATTTCGGTTTAATTTAAACATAAACTAACTTCAATTGCATTAAATCGTATTTTTGAGGTGATGAACTCTTGAAAATTTTAATTTATTTTTCAAACCCTAACCCTAGATTTTTTAGGGGTTTTCTGATATAACATAATTTCGGTTTAATTTGAATATAAATTAACTTCAATTGCATTAAATCGTATTGTTGAGATGATGAACTGTTGAAATTTTGAATTTTTTTTTCAAACCCTAACCCTAGATATTTTAGGGGTTTTCTGATATAACATAATTTCGGTTTAATTTAAATATAAATTAACTTCAATTGCATTAAATTGTATTGTTGAGGTGATGAACTGTTGAAATTTTGAATTTTTTTTTCAAACCCTAACCCTAGATATTTTAGGGGTTTTCTGATATAACATAATTTCGGTTTAATTTAAATATAAATTAACTTCAATTGCATTAAATTGTATTGTTGAGGTGATGAACTGTTGAAATTTTGAATTTTTTTTTCAAACCCTAACCCTAGATATTTTAGGGGTTTTCTGATAGAACATAATTTCGGTTTAATTTAAATATAAATTAACTTCAATTGCATTAAATCGTATTGTTGAGGTGATGAACTGTTGAAATTTTGAATTTTTTTTTCAAACCCTAACCCTAGATATTTTAGGGGTTTTCTGATATAACATAATTTCGGTTTAATTTAAATATAAATTAACTTCAATTGTATTAAATCGTATTGTTGAGGTGATGACTGTTGAAATTTTTAAATTTTTTTTTCAAACCCTAACCTTAGAAGCTTGTTGTAAGGTACTTGTATATATAGTAATATAAAATAAATATACCACCGATTCATTTCAGGAATAAATTAAATTAAATTGTGAAGAAAGTGTAGTAGTTATACTTATTTCTATGTATTGATCCTTTGATAGGTTGTACGCATTAATTAAATTCATTTGTATATTGAGTAGTCTAGCTTGTGGTTGCATGGTCTTTGTACTATTCATTTGAGTATCCATACTGATCAGATTCTGATGTGTTAGTTAGTTGTTGTGCCATTTTTTTTAGTCATGTCATTATCATTTTGAGTTTCCTTAGTTTGCATTTGTTAATTAATTTAGTGATCGACCATAGTTTTGGTTGTTTGTGTGTAACTTGCCACCTTCATGAGATTGAAAGAAGGTGACCGGCCTAGCTCCATTGTTGTGAGTGATGGTGATGGTAGTTAATGCATGGTAATGGTTCATAGCGAAGCAGTATATAATGCTACGAAATACTGTATAATTCTTCCCGGCCAATTGGCCAAAGGTGGCTGTTCAAGATGCACTGTCGTAAGTCTGTAACAGTCCGGCTAGTGTGAATGTCCGGCGAGTGTAAATGGTGCATGAAATTGCAACTTTTTTGCTGATCTGTTTTAAAATATGTTATTGGTAATGTTTGAATTGTTGCCAGAACTATTTTTAATAATTTCTTGAATACATTACTTTGGATTCCATTACTGTAATGGCTTGTTGATACTTGTTTTTATTTTGCAGACGAGTTTCGTTTGTGTCAGGTTGGTTCTATTTTTTTGACACTATTATATTTATTTTTTGAATGTTGTTTTTTCAAATTACATTGTTGTACAACGACGATTGATATATCGTTTTTAATTTTTGCAGACTTCCATTTTCATCTACCTCACTCTCACTACCAGGTATGACTTTATCTTTATAAAATGTTTTGATCGAATATGTTTAGTAATGTATATTAGTTCTTACCTCACTCTCATCCTTTCAGCCTCGCTTTCTCTCGTAATTTGCTGTCTCGCTTACTGTCTAGCTTAGCTGCTCAAGGTTTGTTGTTTCTTCGTTCTCACGTAATAAATGCTGACATATTGTCACATTTCTTTGTTATATTGTAATTGTTTTAGCATATAAATGCTAACTATATATTGCTGCCATGTTTTTAAGTATCAATACTTAGGCTAATATTTTTTTTTTCTTGTTATATTGTAATTATTTTAACATATAAATGCTAACTACATATTGCTGCCATGTTTTTAGTATCAATTATGTAGACAATATATTGCTGCCATGTTTTTGGTATCAATTCTATAGACAAATATATTGTTGCCATGGTTATTTTTAATTTTTTTAGAATCATACTAATTAGAACTGTTTAGAATCACACTATTTAAAACTGTTTATAGTCACACTATTTATTAGAACTGTTTGCAATCACATATACAATGTGATTGCGATAACTATACCCGAAAATAAACCTCTTTTATATTCTAATAATTAAAAAACAAAATGAAATATGAACTCATAAATTGAATTCTGATAACCCATCATGTTAAAAACATTTGAATTAATAATTTTCAGATAATGGGTAAGTATTGTTATTACGTTGTGCGCCGTGGGTTTTGTCTGGGTATTTACACTACTTGGGAAGAGTGCAAGGCACAGACAGACGGATTTAGTAACGCTGATTGGCGTGGTGCTTATACTATTGCCGAAGCAAGACATTTGCTTCAGCAACAACTTACGAATGGATTCTGTCAATCATCTCGTCCTTTATGTGATCCCCAACATCTTTTGTTCCAGCCTTTTATTCATGCGCCACAACTGCCCGAGCAATCTGGTCAATCTTACCAATCTGTCGCTCAATCTCAGGTACCTGTATCTCCACTAGTCGGTCGTCAACCCTTAAACATTGGTGGAACAAACAATGTTGTGGTGATGGACGACTTTTGGTGGTTTGTCAAGAAGTTGGTGTTGGTGATTCTAGTTGTTGTAATTGCACTGTTGATTAAGTTGTTATTCGTACTATGATATTCTATGTAAACAATTTGTTAAATTTGAAGATGTAAAAATAACCATTTATTATAATGATGTGCTATAGGATGGTAACGATTTTTTGGGTGCTTAACAGGCTCATCCTGAAGCCCGTAACCTTCGTGGCAAGCATTTTCCATATTTTGAACAATTGAGCCTCATCATCGGTAATGACTATGCAAATGGTGAAGGGGCATGCGCTGGTGATGAAGTTGATGAAGAACAAGTTGAGGGGTCTCCTGGAGTAGCCGGTAAGCTATAATCCTTTAAAAATGTATTTTCAAAAGCTTTCGGTTCAAACCTATGCACTCACTCACGGAATATACACAATGAACAGATGTAGTTGGGGCTGATTCGTATACTGAATTGGGGGATGATGTTGGTGCTGGTATTGGATTGTCTGAAACATCTGCGTTTGCTGCTGAAACAGCTGGAACAAACAATGAGAGTTCTAGCATCTGCAATGAATCTGCCCCTCGTGCGCACCCAATCCCACCCCCAGTGCAACCCATTCAGAATAAGAGCAAGAAGTCACGTTTGGGACCATCAGATCCAAGTAACTCTGATTATGCTGCAGGCATCATGGAAGCTGTTAAGACCTTGGCAGTGGCATTCGTTGGTCCTAACATCGATGAGCTGTGTGATGCATTCAAAGAGGTGAGCAATGGGGACAAAGTCTTGTATCTGAAGGGTCTTGACTTTCTTGGCGTTGAAGACAAGCAGGCGAAGATATTTCTTGGGATGGATACTGATCTGAGGCTTGATTGGTTGGTTAGCAAGCTCAATTATGTCGAGCCTTTTAATGGGAGTGAGTGGGCTGCAGAGTAGTGTCTTGTTTCAGTTCAGTTTGTTGGTTAATATGTTTCAGGTTCAGTGATTGGGGGTTCAAACAATAGTACATTTCAGTTATGTTAACTTTGTCTCAGTTTCAAACAGTAGTACAATTGGAATGTTTACTTTATGTCAACTTTATGTTAACCTTGTCCTAGTTTCAAACAGTAGTTCAGAATTGTTTATGTATTATCTATCGCATATAACTTTGATGTATCTATTTCTTTTAACTTGTATTAGTTGGAATGGTTTTATCTGAATGTCTCTAGTTTATGTATTATCTATCGCATGTGTGTAATGTAAACTGACTGTTCTGAATTGTTTCAGTCAGTGGGAACGGTTTTCTTGGATTTTTCTGTCATACTTTTGTTTGTGTTAGCAATTTTTCTGGGCATGGTTAAGTCTTGAATTTTTCTGGGCATGGTTAAGTCAAGAATTTTTCTGTCACACTTATTACAATGTGTTGTCGAGTTGTGTCATGTTCAGAATATATATATCTTGTGTAATGTAAACTGACTGCGATGAATTATTTCAGTCAGTGGGAATGGTGCGAATTATTCAGCAGGAGAGGAAGAACCAGCAGAAGAAGAGGAAGAACCAGAAGAAGAGGAAGGTTGTGGTACTTTATAGCTTCACCGTATGTGGTCTAGTTGGGTGTTGAGCATTTCAGTGGATTGTTTGGTTCATTTTGTCTGACTATGGCGGTTGTGTTGATGACATTTTTAAAAACTTGATTATGTTTACATAAACCTATAAGGATATAACTATGTTTTATTAATGTATATAATTTCGTTAATTATATTATGTGCTATTGTTGATATATTTTTTTTGTTTTTCAAATTCGTTAACAAATGTTTGGATATCATCAGGTGCTATTGGTGTTTTTTTATACATGTACGTACGCAATGATAACAAATGTTATTATTGAGTTTTTTTTTTTTTTGTTGCAAAATGTTATTGAGTTACTAGGGCGACTCTACCAACTTTTGGGTGATATGTGGTCACTTTTGCACAACCCAATCAAGTTTGGACTTGTTTTTTTGGACCCAGCCCAATGGACCTTCAACTTTGCCACTTAACTCTATTAGGTTTTACCAAAATAAAATCCGTTATCAAAATCAATATAAACGGCAAATATGAGTTATCATATTTGCCAAAGTGTTATCAAATGCGGTTTAACCGTCAAATTGCATTTTGTCCGCTTTCTTATAAAGTATTATCAAACGATGGCAAACTGATTTAAGCGGATAAACCATTTGCCAGGAACCGGCAAATGTGTCTTTTGCCGCACTTTTGCCCGGTTTGTCTGAATGCCTAACAAAGCGGGAATTCGTTTTCAAACAGACCCTAATTGAGGTTTCTTTGTTGAAGAAGACTTGTGCTTCAAGTTGAATAGCTATATGGAATATGGGTGTAGATGGGCAATAAATATGGGTTATGGATATTGGATTGTGGTGTTGGGCTTTAGTGTATTAGCCCGATAGGGGGGGTCCAATCATCGCCCCCTCTTTGTCCCATGGGTATGACCATGGGGCAAAGAAGAACGAAAAAAGAAATTGATGTAGGAAGTATTGAAAATGGGTAAGTGAAAATACGCAGGTAAGTAAGCTTTTGTTGAAGCAGTTAAGTTGGAACTGCAACGACTGATTGAAGCACGTCGTCCCTAAGTGATGATTGGGTGACAAGAAATGAAAGATATTGTTGAGGGAATATGTAAACTTCTTGATCAGAGATTCGAAGATGTGATCGCCTTAAGAACATCATTGAATATGTGATCTCTATGGGCGGAGTGTTGAATATACGAGCTCTTGAACGGAGATATGAATTTGTGTCCTCCTCGATCGGGATTTTGAGTATATGACCTCTTTTGAGTGGAGTTCATTGATACATGACTCCTCATAAGAAGTTTTGAATATGTGTTCTCCTTGTCAGGCGTCTTGAATATCGCCCCCAAGTACATAAGGCATCTTGTAATGAATGATGATATTGAATAAGTCTTTTTATTCAAGGCGTTATGTGAAACTGTGATTTGAGTTTGATAATTGGATATTGAATAAATATATTTAAACAATATGTGTACTTGTTGAATGACTGATCTCCTCGTCAGGAGTCTTGAATATGTGAACTCTGCGAGTCGATTTGAGATTGTATATGTATAAATGTATGTATGTATAAATGTATGAATATATGTATATATATGTATGAATGAATGCATGTAAATGTATGTATATGTATATATGAATGTAAATGTATATATGTAGATGTAGAGATATGATGAATGTGTATGCATAGTATATGTGCAATGAGAATACTATCATGAAATGGATAGAGTGAGAATCGAACTCCTTATCGCCCCCAATTGTGAGGTAAGTTGAATAGCTGCATATACGGCTTCATTAGAGTAATCCAAAATGATGACCGATGCTAATGGTGGTCGAGAATCGCGCCCCCAATGGTGATACCAAATTAGGGAGAGTATGTATCCATTTTCGTTGAATTGATCTTGAGTGTTCGATATATAGCCATTTGATGTAAACTGAATGAGTGGTGATATCTATAATTTCTTGAATATAAGCGAGTTAATGCATATCCAATAAACCATTATCAAAGAAGAGTTGGACTTTGACATGTAGAGAACGACAATCCTCATTGTCTTAAGTACGACCAGTGAAATATATAAGCAATTTGGATGTCACAAGTCTCCTTAATGTCATCCATTCATAGATAATAGTTTATATAGAAGCTAAGACAATTCTTTTGCTCATGCTCACGCCCCCAAGTGTGGATAAGCAACACCGGGCTTCAGAAATTGGAGAACTAGTCACAAATTGATTTTGTGAAACGATAGACTATTTGTATTTCCATCCCAACATGGTTAATACCTCAAGAGTATGAGCGTATTGAGTGGCTCTTGTATTTGAGGTATCAAGATCATGACTTCCTTTTGAGTTGAAGAATTTTGAAGTAATTGGGACAATTGGATACACATCTTTAAGTAAAAAGATGTCATGTTTTTTAGTATGTATCATAATCTCACAAATTATCAAACCTTGAGAAAAAATAAAAAATTAAACGTCTTTGGAATAGTAGAGAAGTCAATCTATGTTTTGTTAGAAAGATTTCTTTGTCGGCTTTCGAACACAAAAAACGATGCAAAAATCCAAGCTTTGAGTAGAGGGATACACATATTTTTATATGATGTTTCCATTATGGACGAAGTTTGAAACTTTGAGATATCTAAATCGTCTGGGCAGCAACCTAACGAGCAGGCATGCAACAACACGACCAACAGATACCTTTTCCTTTTGTTCTCACTGTTTTGACTTTGTTTTGCATAAGTGTAGGCAGCAACATGACCAACAACTAAGGCAGGAGCAGTGCCAGCGGATGGGGCAACAGCCGTGCCAAGGCAACATCAATGCCAGCGGATGAGGCAGTAGCATGGCCAGCGGCTAGGGCAGCAGTATTGCCTGCGGCCAAGGTAGCAAGCATGCCAGCGGCTGAGGCATCAGCTGTGCCAGCGGGCAGGGGAGCTGCTGTGCCAACGGCCAAGGCAACAACATGGGCAGCGGATAAGGCAGTAGCCTTGGAAGCAGCTATTTCAGCAGTCTGAACAGCTGCTCGGGCGGTAGTTAGGTCAGCAACAGATGGCCCAGGGACGCCAAGAAGGCACTTGTTCACATTTGACATGTCGAGTATAGAGTCATGGATGGGGTTTTCCAAAGCTCGTGCTTGCAGAGGATCGCCCCGGCGACGCACCATCGTTGGTTGTTGGTTGTCATAATGTGAAACAGACTCAGAGTTGTATAGATCTTGTTCATAGCCACTATCGGTTTCTATGTGTGATGGACCACGGGGATTACCAAGACGATCCCAAACAGTGTGACTACTAGCAGAATTTGATGGAGTGATGGAGTCCGAAGCCGCATAACGAACCAAGGTAGTGCGTTTGATTTTTCGCTAGAGAAAAGTATTTTGATTCCTTAATTGATGTTATTTACGTCCCAAATTAGCATTTGTCTCACCATGATCATTATCTTTAGAAGTAGAGTAGTGGGTATGGCTTTGAGAAGAAGCCTCATGACCACGACTTCCCTGAGGTCGTAAAGACCTGGAAGTACGGATATTGTTAAGATTGCCACGAACGATAATGTTGCTATTTGTACTTCGAATCTCGAGATCTTCAACTTCATGAACGGGAAAACAATTATGATTTTCTTGTCAGGTTTCATCACTGAAGAGAAAAATAGATCATATTTGAGAGTCTTTGTTGATCCCCACAGGCGGCGCCAAAGAATGTTTCGACCAAATTCAACAAGATGACAACTTTTATGTAGAATTTGACCGGACACCCTCAATTGATTAGAATTGATGGAAGAGATGATGAAGGGGCACTACACCAAAACAACAAATTTGCAACTTGGCTTTTTTCAATTTGCAATGGTTATTTAGCATTACAAATTTGCAACACCTTATTGCCGTTGCAAATATATTTTTCCGTTGTAAAATAATAAAATAAAAATAAATTTTTTTTTTATGTGTTGCTATTATGCTTGAAACCCCCTTTGACGTTGTAAAATATATAGGTAACCGAAACCCAAAAAGTAACGCGGCACGGTTTTAGCACGTGCAGCGTTGCAAATTAGAAACAATTAGGGATCGAGTTAAACTCTTTCTCTTTCTCTTTAAAACTTGCCTCGATCTTTCTTCTCTTTCCCAACTCGAGTTCCTTCGATCCTCCTTGAGTTCCTTCAACAATTTCGATTCTTCTCACTGATTCAACAATTTCGATTTTCTTCTCACCCAAACAACAGTTCAATCACTGCCTTTTTTTTTTTTTTTTTTTTTTTTTTTTTTTTTTTTTCGTTTTCAACGTTTTCAATCACTGCCTCGATCTGCAACTAAGAACTCATCCGCGCGCTGCTGTGTGTTTGCAAGTTGGTGTTTTCAATCGTCGCTCCAATCACGGTAAATCTCTTTCTATCACTGCCTCTCCTCTTTGTCTATTCTATTTTTATTTTTGTTGAGTTGTTGTTTGTGTGAGATGGATAATGGAAATTTATTGCGAAATTTCTATTCAATTTTTTATCTTGAATTGTTGTTTGTGTGAGATTGATGGGGTAATGAAAACTTTCTATTTAAACTTGCTTAAAATTACAGAAATTCAGATTTATGATTAATTTTGTTTATAGTTGAGATTGGTATGAAGTTAATGTGTAAAATTTAGGTTTTTTTTTGAAAATCGATGCTTCTAATTAAGATTGATTATGGAAGAATAGTAAGAAATTTAGTTTGTAGGTCAGATTTTTGTCAAGTTGGTGTTAAAATTTTCTAATCTTCTTCTTCCCCATTGCTATAAACATCAAAAGAAGAAAAGGGTTTTTTTTATTTTTAAGAAAATTTATTTGGAATTATTGGTTTAGTGTTGTTTGTGTCGGACAGTATTGCCACCATATTTGATACATCACCCAAGTTCAGAAGTTACTTCTTCTTCTTTTTGATGAAATAGTAGTTTTATTCATTATTTCCAAAGCAAACATTACACCCTGATCAGCGTACTGCAAGTACGTCAGGTGAAACATTACACCCTGCAAGTATGTCATGATTTCCAAAGCAAACATTACACCCTGTGTGTATGTGTATTAAGTCGTTCTGTATATGTTATCAACTTATCAGATTATACTGATGCATACTGTACTTAGCACTTGTGCAACACTTCATATTGTTTTCATTTCCCATCACTTTGCTTTCTCTCTCAAAAACTATATAACCGTAGAAGCCTTAGATGGTACCTGTTATCATGAGATAATACTTAGCATCCATAGCCTGTATTTTATAATCTAAGTACCACTGATTCTAGAACTTTGGTGCAATTGTCACTTAATCATGGTTTAAAGTGTAGGAGAGAAATCAAACTCATAAAGTCATAAATTGTTGGACCTTACCCTATGAGATCCTTCTTATTTATTTTCTAGTAACTGCTAAAGTCTCCGTGTCTCTGTGGAGAATTATTTTAGGCCTAGAGTACTATGATAGATTGAATGGCTTCCCCACCTCACGATTTTGATTAGGCCTCCTTTTCTACCTTTAGAGGGCCCATTGATGAGCAAGGTTTTTGTCTAGCACTGACTGCAGTATCGAAGAAATTAGTCTTTCTTGATGCTGTTCACTTATCTCCAGCTGCGGCTGCACTCTATCTATTTCTGTTTTTAGTATCCAAAAATGTTGTCGTACATGATCATTTCCTCTTAATAAATATGCAGCTTTTTTTAGCAAAGGCACAACTTGCAATTCCATTCCTCAACACTCCATCTTCTCCATTCTCAGAATCTTTCAATTAAGAGTGGTGAACCAAACTACAGAAGTTAAACCTCCAAAAGGTCTAGCGCTCCTAGTAGGATCTCTTACTGTCTTATTCTCCAAAAGGTTGACCAGTGTCCCAAAATTGTAAGGATATATAGAAACTAGAAAGCCCTTTTCATGGTTTGAAGCGGTGTTTGGTCTGAGAGACAACTTTTCCGAAAGTCGTGTTTGCTGTTGGAGAGTTAGAAGTGCAAACGATTGAAATGATGGGCTACTTTCCAACAAGGAATCTGGGACGTTTTTTCAAAATAAGGAGATGCATATTAGGGCGTGACGAAAATTATTAGTTTAGGAAGAAGGGAGATTAATACTCATCAAAAGAACTTTTAAAAATCTTTGTTCTAGAGACCTTTTGGAGGGAAATAATACTGTTTGAAGAGAAGGTTATGGATAAAGTTAAGATTTCTGTGACTCAGTATGTTGTACTCCAGATGTTGAGAAAATATGTTTGCAGTGATTGGTGTTACTTTAACTTTAAAGCAATTTTTTCGGAAAGGCTCAGTAGCTCAATAATCAGGAGATTACTAGAATAATTATGGGAGATAGAGAGAATCCAGGGTGAGGTACATACCATGAGGTCTGAGGGTGTCTCTGACCACCTTTACTGATCACACAGTCATCTATATATCCTCTTCTCATCAAATAAATACATACTTGCTAGAGCAAGGTTTCTAAAACAAAGTAGTCCTTTTCATTCTGCAACTAAAATTTATATGACATTTGTTCCTTGTGTGTTGTGCGAAGACACATTTCGTAATACTTTGAATAATGTTTGGGTCTGCAAGTAGCTAGGCATGTACAGAATAGGGGAACGTTCACCAAGATTTTTAAATTTTGTTGTTATTGTACATCTTATTATGATGCAAAGTTTTTTTTCCCCTAAGTTCGCATTTCATACAATTTGAATCATCACTTTAGTAGATTAGACTAATCTACCAAAAACTCTAACAAGGAGCTAGATCTGGCATAAAACATGTTTGGTTGTATTTCCATGAACAATGGATAGGACAATTTAGTTTCTGTGATACTATTAATTTAGAAAAGGAATGTTATCAACAAGATAAGAAAGCATTTCGCTTGTGATTAAATTTTGAAGGACTAACTCCTGTTTTCAGCAATTCAGCTAACATGCATTCTTCAAATTAGCATTATTATCCATAATGACAAAAGATTAGAGTAATCTAATAAACAATAGAAGGACTGAAACAAATCATCAAAACATTGATATTCCTCGACAATATTTCACATTGATATTCTTCAAATTAGCATTATTAACTAAACGTTGCAAATAATATTTCATACTCGCAACGATATAATTCGTTGCAAATGCTTAATTATTTATTTTAATTGTTTGAAATTTTACATTAAAATTAAATATTCGTATTTGCAACGCACAAAAAGTTGCGAAAATGATTGGTAAAGACAAATACCCTTAAACACCATTTTATTAATTACAACGAATATAAACGTTGCAAATACTACGTATTTGTAACGAATAGGGAACGTTGCAAAATATTTCGTTGCAACAGAGCAATTCTGTTGTAGTGATAATAGTATATAATCAAGACTCAGGGGCTGTTTGTTTTTTTGGGTATCCTCTTGTAAGAGGTTGCCTCTTATAAGAGGCACACAAAAACTGTTTGTTTTTTCCTCTTGCAAGAGCTTATAAGAGGTAAGTTGTTTGTTTTTAAAACCTCTTATAAGAGGTAAACTTTACAACTCTACCCCTTTTATATTCAATTGTCATTCATATATATAAACATTCAACTATATATATATATATATCTCACTTGCAACAACAATCCATAACCCAACTTAAATATTTTATAACACAGACACCAACTTTAAAAATCCATAATCCATCCACATATTACATGTACCAACAATAAACAAAGATAATAAAACAAAATATGAATGTTAATCATCATCATCTTCATCATCTGCTTCATATGCTCCATTCGCCAACTCTGTTGTAATTTGATCACGATAGTTAATCATGAAAGTTTGATCTTCAGGCCTGAATATTTCTTGATTGTTATTATCTTCAACATCCATTGGAATCACATTATTCACCTGCAAACTAGGAATTTCATATTGAAGAAACAATGGATCATTAAGAGTCACTCGACGCAAGAAATTGTGTACGGCCATACACGCCACCACAATATTCCTTTGAGTAGGGAAATCATATGGAGGCATCTTCTTAAGAATGGGAAACCTAGCTTTCAACACACCAAATGTTCGTTCAATAACATTTCTTAGTATCGAATGACAATGGTTGAATTTTTCTTTTGGTGTTCTAGCACGACCTCCTTTTTTAAAGTCACCTAACCAATAGCGTGTTTGACGATGAGGAGTCATGAAACCTTTGGTCTGTGTATAAGCTGCATCACCGAGATAGTACTTATCTATATTTTAAAAAAAAATATTAATAATTATAAATATATAACAATATGCAAATATAAGCTTCTTGTATGTATGATACCTGGAGGAGGAATGGGGAATCTAAAAGCTGGGTTCCGCACCGAGGTAGTAAGCACCCTCATATCATGGGCAGTGCCTTCCCATCCTGCAACAACATATATGAACTTCATATCGAAGTCGCATATAGCCATCACATTCTGCCAACATTCTTTTCCACCTCTCCTTCTAAATGGAGTAGCTTGGTCAGGTGAAATTTGAGCATTGATTAAGGTGCCATCCAATGCACCTACAGCCCCCTTGAATGGTCCTTCTCTAAGACGTCGATGATTTCTAATTACTCCTACAGGAGCATCCCATACAGGTGGCACTATCATTTCTTGCGAAAACTTAAGCATTCCAACTAAAACCTCATGAAAAATCTTTGAAATAGTTTGTGCTGAATGTTGCCATACCCACTTTATATATCGATTCGAATGACTGTGACTAATTATATTCAAAAAAATCATCATTTTCTCTTCAAGATCAATGTGTTTGCTGCTACTCAAATAATTTTGTGCTCGAAAATGATCGCATAACAACTTAAAGGCATACTTTCCCATCCTAAAGTTTTCGTAAAGTTGTTGTGAAAGACCATCCAATAATTCTTGCATTTTCATCTTACCGGTGATAGAAGAAATGCACAACTTTTGACGAACTCTCCGTGTCATTTGTTGTTCTCTTCTCTTGACCACAATTAG
The DNA here is from genome assembly GCA_020826895.1 of Aquilegia kansuensis. Classification (NCBI taxonomy): domain Eukaryota; kingdom Viridiplantae; phylum Streptophyta; class Magnoliopsida; order Ranunculales; family Ranunculaceae; genus Aquilegia; species Aquilegia kansuensis. The sequence continues at coordinate 16,582,279 of CM037006.1, read as the reverse complement.
TACTATTAGAATAGTTAAGTTGAACAACGGTTGAAAATCTTCCATTATTGCCTATAATACAAATATATATATATATATAAGTACAAGCAATTATTCAAACAATATTTATAATGATTAGCAAATACTACCAATCTATAAATGTATAAATTTGTTGACAATAGAGCACAAAAAAATATAAGTACAGTTTCAGATTGAAGCTTTACTAACCACTTCCGGAGAAAACAGACCCATCAAATGGGGCATCAATATTTTGACAATATTACACCATTGCAGAAAAAATTACAGCAGAAAAATTGCCACACACATCCAAAAATAGATAATAATAGATATCATCAGACAAGCTTGAACTTAAAGAGGCATTCTAGCTTTTTATGTGTAAATGCAACAACAACAGTTCAAGCAGTAACTTGAACTTGAGGCCCTCCACTCCTAATAAAACATAGTAGTTCCATGCCCCAATACCACCCACTAAGCAAAGATCTGTAACAACTGTGACACTCCTACCATCTTTTCTCTGGACACTTAACTCCTAGACGGTTGGCGAGTACATTGTAACTTAAATGTGACAAAGCCAAGGACAAGCCGATGCTGCAATCCATTCCAAATAGTTCATTATGAAGCTAAAACATTCACAGGGCACTAGCAGTTATGGAAAACTTAAAAATACTCTTAAAAATACTGTCAACAGTTCTACATAATGTTCATAACATAATCCAATATTTCATGATCACCAACATAAGTTAAAAATAGATAATAGATAATATGTCTTCCACACACATCCAATATGTCTTACATGATCACCAACATAAGTTAAAAATAGATAATATCATAGTATCATTACATATCCAAAACAAACTACCATAGATAAAAGAAATAGTCAAGAGCTCCATGTGGTTAAACATTAGCTATTCCCAAAACAAATGCCACCTTCTGCTCAACTTCTTTCATTTGCCTAAATACTTTCCTATACTCGGGCTTTTCACAAAACTTCACTAGTGATTTCTGATATGCAACTTCAGGAAGGTCCCCAAAGTCCTTCAAGTTCTTTAGAACAACCATACACTCTGACAATGAATAAGTCTCCATCTCAAGCTCATTTGCAAGTTTTTGCGCTTCCATTTCAGCTTTCTCAGCTACCTTATCAGCACGTTCAACTTCTTTCACACTTTTCAAATATGTATATTGGTCTTCAATCAACACATAAAGGTTTTGAAGCATAGGATCAGAACCATCCAAGCTCTTTCTCTTTCCCTTTCCTTTCTTTGATACAGACTTAGAACTACCTCCAACATTACCATCCCCAACATCTGCAGTAAAGCTCACATTCTCAAAATATGAGTCATTAATTGTATCATCTCCCAAAATATTTGCATATGCAGTATCACCCATAGTTGGTGATTGTTCTATAATAATATCAGATTGTACAACTTCTTCAGGGAGTTGCTCAACTGCCGGAGACCAAGCATAATCTCCAGTAGCAAAAGTTCCTTCAAACAACTTATACATAACTTCAGCATTACTTAAGGGTTCTTTCTTGAACTTTTTCGCGTCTAGAAACCTTTATTGAAAAGCAAAAAAATGAATTAGAAACAAGAAGACAAGATTAAATTAATTAAATTTGTTGAACACCAAGATTTCTTGCCTGTGTTATCTCTTCCCACTTCTCTTCGGGCCAATTAATTTCTCCGGTCAAGTGATTGATGCCTCCACCACTTCTACCAACACAATCTCTCCATATTTGATACTTTTTCCTTTGATTGTCCCACCTGTTCTTCAATGCCCTTTGGTCCAAATCCAACCCAAACTCTTCAATTAATTTAGTTCTTAAAGCAGTCCAACTTGCCACCGTAAGAGATGATCCATTATATCCCTTGTTGTTGATCTCTTCTAGGCATATCCCTAAAAATCTATCCCCAAGACCAGGAATGGTGCTAAACATATGATGGGGAGTTGTGTTCTTGTTCTCACCATCATTCTCTAGCACAACATTGGCTTTAGTCACAGGTTTTCCTTTTTTTCTCGAAGCCATCTCCCACCTTTGTTATACCAAAATTAATATAATTTACCATACAAGTATCTAAATTTAAAACAAAAATAAAAAATAAAAGAAAATAATATAAGAATAAAGTATCTAGAATTTAAGTGTATATATATAACAAAAGAATTTGAATGGTCATCTACAAAAGAATTCAACTTTGTGCTATTTTGCAAACATTAATAATTTGGAAAAAAATTGACAGATTTCAGATGATATAAAGTCCATGCTAAAGTCGAATTCAAAAATGGTAAAATATCTTGAAACACTACCTGATCATGTTCAACATTATAGCCTTCATGTATACCTCTCAATTCAAAACTTTGCATGTTCACCCTATCACTCTTTTGAGAACTACCAAGTCCCCAAATAAACCCTTATGGCAGTTGTAAATACGAAGTTTTCATTTGCAGATGCTGCTAAAATCAAATACCTCATAGTCTTATGTAATATGTACATTGCTAGTGGTAATTGCATGTCCTATAAAGGTGATATGGTAATGTCTTAGGAAGTTAGGAGACACAGACCTTGCAGATCAATACCAGATCAAGTTCTTTAAGCATTATTTTTGTCAAAATTCAGATAATGCTCTTATTATACTTCACATAATTTTTTTATTAGAAAACAAACAATTAATCACTCAAATCAGTTTATTAGGGTTTATTAATAAAAGCAATAAACACCCACTTTAAACATAACAAAAATATAAAATAACAATGAATCAAAACAACTATTCAATCACAAAAATGAAAAGAAGAAACCATTTCATCAAAGTACGAACATATAAACCAAACCAAAACAAAAAATGATACAAAAAATATATTCTCAACAATCTAATGATTCTAATCACAAAGATGAAAAGAAAAAAAAATAAAAGAACATTTTTTTACCTGAAATTGACGTTGACAACAATGAAGAGAAAAAGTGTGCAGCCGTTCAAGCTTGAATGAAAAAACTTGAGAAAAAAAATGAGAAGAGAGAAGGGTTTATGATGTTTATATACAAAGGACTAGGGATATGAATAACTTGTAAAGATTATGGGTAGGATGGGTATTATAAAAGTGTCTACCTCTTATAAGAGGCTAATAGGAAGGTCCAGGCCACTACCAAAAATCAGCCTCTTATAAGAGGCAAACCTCTAGTAACCTCTTATAAGAGGTAAAAAACAAACACACGATTTTGGTGGTCCACCTCTTAATAGAGCCTCTATTAAATCCGACCTCTTATAAGAGGTAAAAACAAACAGCACCTCAGACCTTGTAATGGTAAGGACTTGAGGAGTAAGGGTCCTAGAATTTGTCTTTTGGTTATGACACGTTTTCAGTTAATTCCTTCTGCACCTCTCCTTAAATTTTTCTTCTAAAAATTCTTGTTACGAGTGGGTTGAAATCTTCATCTTGGGTGTCGAGTAAACGGTTTGTATTGAGAGGCTTGTAAAGTTCAGATTGTTTGATATTCTGGACAATAGAGTTTTCCAATAATGGCATGATTTCCTGTACAAAATGACAAGAGCTACATAATTCTGATACTATGTTTGCAGTAAAATGACAAGAGCTACATATGCAGTAAAAGAAAATAAGATTGTTTTCTTTTACTCCATATACAAAGCACATACAATGGTGCTTAATTTGGCGAGTCTGCAGGTCAATTTTCTTATTTTTTGTTATTTTCCTGATACAATATAGGCCCATCACTAATCAATATAATTTCTTGTCGATGTTGTGTTCAAGTCTGTTGGTTTTGCTCTTTTAACTATTTAAGTGCTCAATTTGTATACCATACTTGATTGCTAAGGTCATTACATCAATTCTTATCTGGTATGCATATATGGTTCAATTTTGATTATTTTGATTTGCAAGGGAAACACAATTTCGTCCTTTGGATTGTTCTCATTCCTTTGAGACGAGTGCATCTGAAGCTGATTTTTTCTTTCCAAGGTATTTTTATGGACACTTGTGAACTTATGAATGTTTAATATTGTGCAGAGAGAAGGATACTTCATAGTGGTTTTCAGGTGAGTTTTTCTTTAAGTATTTAAGCAAGTAAATCTTCGTTAGGTGGATTACAAGCTGCTGAATTCATACCATGTTCTATTTCATAAGTAGTTTACCACAAAAGTTTGAATTTGGTTCGCATGGAGATCTTGTCTGCCATTGATTTATGGGAATTTTAAGTACTTACTATTCATTTCATGGTGGGACTTGAATTATTGATAATGTTGCAATTTGTGTTTAAATTAACTCCCCAAATTTGTCATTGTTATTGTTGACCATAATGGAAATCTGATCTTTACGTGCAAAATCAGAAACAAATCCTTAGAGACATCCAGACTCTGAGTTATATTTAAAGAATAAAGATAAAGGCATAAAGCTCTATTGATACTCTTGCCCCTTATGTCTACTGTTATGCTTAAAACTAAAGAAACTTAGGTCACGATTTAGGTTCATTAACCCTAACAATAAAACCTCTCATTTGTATTATTTTGAGATATATTTTGCTTAAATATTTTTTTTTTAAATATATTTACATTATATAAAAAATGGGTTCTTAGCGTTGTACCCACATTTGTTTTGGATGATTACGGGAATGAAAAAATATAATTTCACAACGATCCAAGGACAACAATTTACTTGTTGATAACGGCCTCCACAAATTGCCACATTCACTAAGCAAAATAAACATAATATCTATAACGAAAAGTGTTCAAAGATGTTCTTGCAGTCATTTTTTCAATATAACTTTGGTGTAATGATCAATTTTTTGTTTCTGTTTGACTTGTTTTTTTTTTCCGAAATATTTATGTTAGTTATTTGTTAGAAAAACTGAAACACCATATGTAAACGAACAATGTTGTGATCAAATGAAGATCATATTAGAAATAGTGTTTCTGCAACTTCTTTTATTAAGCTGATCACGAACTGGAATACCTTGTTGAGGTTGAGGTCCTAGTATGCAGGACAGTATTTTCGATGTAGTAGTAGGGGTAGTTGTTGTGTCTAGGTGAGGTCCTCCCTCACAACCGTCTTTGTATTCTAAGCTGTTGTAAGATCTCTCTAAATCAATAAAAGTTTGATTCAGCTAAAAGAAATCTCATCCCTTTTTGTAATTTTTTTATTGGATAAGAAAGACTTGTTGATTGGGAAAAAGTAAAAGAAGAAACAGGGTGAGGGAGGCTGGGAGGGTATCATAGTGCATTGTTGCAGATTTGTTCTTGAATATGGCAGGGTTTTTACTTTTCCACTGGAAGAACTAAAAATTTGAAAAGAAGAAGAGGTATGTATGTGTCATACGGCCCTCTCAATGATTGAGTTACATAGAAACCAGTTTTAAAGCATTAAATTCCTCGTCTATTCATCATTTTACTCTTTGCTGGTAATTTCTCTTTCTATTTCTTCTTATAAGATCTTTTCAATGTTACTATGTCTTGTTTTGTATCTATGACCATTTCTATTGTTGTAGTTTTTGAAAGGTTTGTCTGACACAAGTCTCTTTTTTTAGGAGGATACATATCTATGGGAAGATGATGACGACAGGTAACTTTTTTTTGGCTAAATGAGACTTTCATGATGATGAAATGTACATGATTTGTAGGGAAAAAACACTTGTTTGCAGTAATATACACAATTTTTATGAGGGTTGCTTTTGTGTTATGCATGAGCACATTGAGACAATAACTGAGTTTGACTATTATAGTGCAAATTTAGTTTAAAGTTTTAAACCTCATATACCCATTTACAACACTCTGTGATATTATAATTGTTATCCTTTTTCCTAGTTTTCATTAGGGTTATTAGCATGTGCATCTGCATTTAGAGACACGTTTTATTGCGTACTTGTTTGCAATCTGACATCATCAGATTGTAATGCCTGCACCAAAATTAACACCATGACAAAAGAGCGGATAAAAAATATTGCGGAATGATCTACTATTGTAATGATCTGGAGAATGGAGGCATTCAGGACATAGTGTTAATTGTGGAATGACGCGCGCCAGGTTGCCAGGTTTCCCCCCTCATTTTTTGTCATACTCTATTGAATTGAGATGTGTATTTTGATTTTAATTTGTTTCTCTCTTCGAGGGATCGATTTTTCGATCATTGAACAATATTGAAAAGAGCATTAATGAAAGTTTCTGTTGATATTAGTAATGGATGTCCATGATATGGTAGTAGTTGTTCTGATATATGGGTTTGTAGAAAAGGCAATGGAAGCCATCTAATCACAGGTGCATGTGGAAACCAATGGAGAATAGCAAAATATATATATATTTTTTTAATAATTTGCAACGCCTAAGAGGCATTACAAATACATGTTGCAAAGTACCAGGTTACCGTTATTACAAACATAGGCGTTGTAAATTCAAATATTTATCAATTTAAAAACAGTTATGCAACAACAATAATGCAAAATAAAATAAATGCAACCCACTATGGGCGTTGCAATTATAGAAAACACAATGCCAACAAGACGTTGCAAATACAAACATAGCAATGCCAAAAAGCCATTGCAAATATTTGCAACGGTATTTGTAACGCCGTAGTTGCAACGGCATAAAGGCGTTGCAAATAAATTTTGCAATGCCATATTACCATTGCAAATCGCTTGTTATGGTGTAGTGGGGGAAATTGTTTGTGATTGATTGTTGAGACTGAACCTCTCTTGTTGAAGGTTGCCTACGTACCCTAGTTCTTGAAGAAGCTAGGGATCAAGTCTCTTGTTCTTGATGTGTAGAGATTTGTGTATTTGTAGATGTGGAAAACCCTATTTGAGGTTTCTTTGTTGAAGAAGACTTATGCTTCAAGTTGAATAACCATATGGAATATGGGTGTAGATGGGAAATAAATATGGGTTATGGATATTGGATTGTGGTGTTGGGTTTTAGTGTATTAGCCCGATAGGGGGGGTCCAATACAAAGCTAATTAGTTTTAATATAGACATTAATAAGTTTACATACCTTTGTTTTTCTCTGAAATAGAAGCAAAAGTTAGGAGATTGAAGTACGTTTCTTTTGTAAGTGAAAGCAATTTTGTTTCTTCCATTGAGTACTGTATAGCAATTGGTGCATCGACCAATCATGTTGCTTTCATTAGTTGCAATTGCATTGTATTTGCTCGGGCTTTTTGCAGATTTTTCTTTCTTTCTTTTCGTTTTGCTCTAGCTTCATTTGTTTTATTTTGATCCATCCTGTATTGTGAATATGGACTGTTAGGCATATTCAGACATCTCATTGTGGCACAGTAAAGTCTTAAAAAGTTCACGAAATCCTGTCGATTTTGTAGTTTATATCATGTATACCATATTCTTCATGTGATTTGTTAATCTTACATTGACCTGTTTATGTTATATAGTTTGGCGACGATGAGTTTGGACACATGTTGGTGAATATACTGAAGGCCAATGGTGTGAACACTGATGCAGTTTGCTTCGATCAAGATGCAAGGACTGCCTTACCATTCGTGACGCTAAAGATGAATGGTATATGAGGAGTTAATAGGAATCCTAGTGCTAGCTAATACTACACTATATATATGTCAGGGCATATCAAGGCTGGTATATGAGGAGTTAATAGGTTTGTAAGTAGCAGCAGTGGGCATGAAATATGGATTGTAACAACAACCGAGAAAGTTATATTTTTGATTTTCAGCAAAAATCTATGGAACAACTTTAGATTTATGAAAACTAAAATATATGGATTGTAAGATATGTATAAACAATTTTACATGAGTATAATAGTCTTCAGTGAGGACATATGAGATATATGTAAACTGACCTGAATTTTTTATGATTTTCTTCAAATTTCTTTTGATCGAACAGAAAGAGATATTGTTGCAGTATTTTGTACCGTGTGGAAATAAAGATTAGTTTTAGGGTTTTAGAAGGTTGAAGGTAAAATTACAATACAGGCCCATTTTTTTTATGTAATTACAAATATACCAAAAATTGTTCAAAATTCTCTTCAATTAGGCTATCAATTTCAATCTTATTGATAGCCTAATTGAAGAGGTATTTTCTGCTTTAATAGAGTATAATAGATTACAACTACGTTTGTAATACCGGAACTCTGAGTTCCGTCTTATAAAGCTTTTTAGTTTTGCAAACTGACATTTCTGTATTTTACCATTGGCAGAATTTTGAATGGGGTTTTGACCACTCTGGGCATAAGGTGACATATGTGACACCTACGTGGGTTTACCTATGTGACACCTACGTGGAGGGTACCAAACTGCCCTCCCATTGGGATCACTCTAATGGGAAATCATATTGCCACCCCGCTCTTTACGAAGAGCTATCCCAAACCTTAATAGCCACCCACTAAAAATAATTTACACCCAAAAGCTCTCGTATGTTAAGAGCCACTTGTAAATTGAAATTTTGATTATATAAAGGGTTTCATTTACTAGTCTATTTCTCTAATTTTAATCTTATTCATATACGATATACCTTCACCAATATTATGTTATCTTCATCCACTTATTTAGTTTCTTTGTAGTTTAGTGATTGGTTGATCGATCTAATCGTAACATTTTTATATCTATGTCCCATTCATTTGATTTGCAATGAAGGAATTATATAATAATTTTTATTTTAAAAAAAACAAAACACTTGAGAATGCAAAAACTGTGAGTGGGCATGAATTACTCAAGTACTCAACAGACCAGAAAACCATAATTGTGTTTTAAATGAAAAGATAAAAATAACAGATTTTATGATCGCTTTACAAAAGTACAAACTCATTGATAAACCATTTACATGAATTACAATATTAATCCATTTTAATTGGTTAATTTTAGCAATATTTCCAAAAAAAGAAGAGTAAGATTTTTTTTATAGTAATCGGAGAGAGAGAAAGAAAAGTTGGGGTTTCGGTGGAAACGAAGAAGAAAGGAAAAAAAAAGAGACCGGGTGGCACTTAGCAATTTGGGTGTGCTAATGAGATTGTAATTTTGGGTGGACTGCTCAAAAGTTTTGGGATAGTTCATAGTAAACAGTCGGGGTGGCAATATGATTTCTGCGTAATTAGGTTGGGCTGAAGCCTTTGAGCAAGATACTTAAGCCAGGCCCAGACCGGCCCACATATTGATGTAACGGAATTCATAGTATCTGATGTGTTTCAAATTTTCAATGAGGTCAGTAGTCAGGACCTGTATCTACTGAAAAATGAGGAGCTGCAAAAGGTAATCATGTACAATATCTTTCATGCTCCTGCTGTTGCCTGTGGTAGAATTGCATTCGAATTGGAGGAAAGTGAACAAAACGAAATCGGACTTCTTTTTGTAGGTAGAACGTACACTACAACATAACTGTTTTATTGCAATGAACGAATTTGCAACGTTCGACTGTCGTTGCAACAAATATAGTATGTGCAACGTTTTTGTGTGTTGGTAATACACAAACTGTTTCATAATAAATTTGTCAATTTCAAACCTTTTTGCAACGCTTTCAATCGTTGGTATTACATTTATTTTACTTTTTTTTTAAAAATAAAACTAAAAAATAGTCTATTGCCACGCTACCTGTCGTTGAAAATAGCTATAAAGTATTAGCAACGATCCGTACTGTTGCAAATAAGAATTTACCAAAAAGATAATTTTGAAAAAAATGAAATATAGTTGCCACGCTCATTACTGTTGCAATAAAGGATCCATTTGCAACGCTCTCTATTGTTGCAACTGTACATAAAACCTTTGCTACCAAAAAGATAATTGCATCGCGGCATATCGTTGCAAAGAAAATGCTTTAGTTGCAACGTATTTACAATGTTGCAATTGTTTATTTATTTGCAACACCCGTTCCACAATTTCTATCGGTGTAGTTGTATAAAACGTTTTAACAATGAAAACATATTTGAAATCCCTAGATTTTAATTGCAACACTCTATCCCGTTGTAATAAAGTAGTACTATTAGCAATATTTTGGTGTGTTGCAATAAGTTCAAAAAAAGAAAGATTTTTCAAAACATTAAAGAATATAAATAAAAATTTGAAAACGAATGTGGCCACATATTTGGGTTTGAAAACTAATAAATGTAAAACATACAGATTTAACCATTGATTTATATATTTTTGGTATAATTATTAATTAGGACACACATAATCTTTCTTCACAATGTATTTTTTAGTTCTGCCACTAATTATTTTAAGCTTTAAATGTTGTTTTGTATGTTATATTGGGGCATTGTAACTCCAAGCTGTGTTGGTGTTTTGACATTCTAACAATTCATGTTTCCTGTATGTTGTTTAGTTTGTATTCTTTGGTTCTTATCAATAAATTTTTCCTTATCAAAAAAAAAAAAAAAAACCAAATATTTTTTGGAAAAAATAAAATAGCTCAAGAATGTATGTGCCCTCAATTTTCACAAATAAATGACAAAAAAAACGTTATGTTAAATTGAAGCCCGCATTGAGAACCCAATCCGATCTTAGAGGGTTTGGTTTCAATAACTTTGTAAAAATTTAGTTCCAATTTGAATTTGAAAAATAATTCAAATTAAAAATTTACAAGTTTAAGGTTAGACATTTGATTTCTAATTCTTGTTTTTATTACACATATGCAAGTTTTAAAGAATAAATCGAATTCTAATATGGGGTTAGATTTTAGTAAATCTCTTGCACTCAGTTCAGCCATGCGTAAATTATTAGAAATAAACTGAACCCTATCGATTGCTAACCGTAGTTGGCTACATTGTCAATTTCTTCCTTGGTTTATTTATTCTATATTTATTTAAATGAAAATATAACCAATATTTCGATGTAGATCAATTTGTCTCAATTTAATAAATTTTTATTGATTTCATTTTTTTTTCTTGTAAAATTAGAGAGAAATGAAAATTGTATTAATTGAATTCTAATTAATTGCACTCAATAATTAAATTGAGAAAAATTAATTATCTTTTTGATTAAAAAAATAAAATAATTATAATAAAGGAAATCATAACTCAATTCAAGTACTAATTAAATTGACTCTTTCCTAAATAACTAAAAAATAAATTATAAAAATACTAAACAAGAAAATAAATTATATATATATTATTAGGCGCGAAATCACAAAGTAGCACCGCCTAATAGCCAAAATAGACCCGCCTATTCCTCTGTCTTATTCTTTTTTTATCTAGGGTTTAGGGTTTTAAGAGAAAAGAAGAGAAGGCTGGTTGATAAACCAGAAAGTCAGAAACGAAGCTAATAAGGTGTGTTTCTTGTTGAACTATATGCAGTGATTAACCAAATCCCAACAACGTCAACAACCTGCAACCTAGATATTCGTGAGAACGCCTCCTTTGCAATACAAGATCCGTTTTGTCAATGATGTCAAAGATTACCAAACAATAAACAATAGTATAAGAAGAATAAAACAATAAAGAACAATAACACCAAAATATACGTGGTTCTGCAATGCCTACCTCCCCGGGGAGCAATGAGAAAATTTCACTACAAGAAAAGAAACACCGATTACAATAATCTCCCTAGTATCTTTCTCAAGATCTTAATCTCTCACCTTAAACCCAATACACCCTTGGCTCCCAAAGTTCTTTCTCACTTACTCTTTCTATCTCTATGTTTCTATTGTTTTCTACTCTCTTGTCTTATCTTTACAAATACCAAGTTACTTGGGTATTTATAGCCCATGGATAGAAACCAAATCCATATAGAATTACTTATTCAAAATAGAGATAAATAGGAAACCGAGTCCAAATAGAACTCCTGCACATATATGGTTTCCTTAACCAATATAGGAATTGATCCTATGGATCACACCTCTTATAAGGTATGATCCTGTGCACCCAACTATTGCGAGCCAATATACAACAATCTCCACCTTGGCGAGCCATCGACCAAAAAACAAGATCATTGCAGCTTGAATTTCTTCAAGCACCGTCACATTGGCAAGAATCCTCTTGCCTCAACGCACCTCAAGTGAGGAGGTGCTCCACCCAATCTTTAGCATGTAGAAAGATTGAGCAAGTTCAAACAATGTCTGAACTTCTCAACTGAAACCGGCTTAGTAAGACAATCTGAAGCATTCTCATCTGTGTGAACCTTCTCAACTGTAATTTCACCTGAGTCCAACGAATCCCGAATACGATGATAGCGAATATCAATATGTTTCGTTCTTGCATCAAACATTTGATTCTTCGCAAGGCAAATAGCACTCTGACTGTCACATCTTATCATCATAGAATTTTGATCTAACCCGAATGTGCTTACTAATCCCTTCAGCCAAATAGCTTCTTTGCAAGCTTCTGTTACCGCCATATACTCCGCCTCAGTAGTAGATAAAATAGTAACCGTTTGGAACATTGACCTCCAACTAACTGGTCCTCCACCATAAGTGAAGACGGTACCTGTGGTGGATCTTCGCTTATCTAAATCTCTTGCATAATCAGCATCCACATAACCCGAAACACATGGTTTCCCTTGTTGTCTTTCAAACAAGATACCCAACGTCTTAGTGCCTTTCAGATACTTGAGAATCCATGTCACAGCTTTCCAGTGTGGCTTTCCCGGATTCGCCATGTATCTCGATACTACAGTTAGTGCTTGAGCTAAATCAGGTCTTGTGCATACCATTGAGTACATGAGACACCCTACTGCGCTTGCATACGGCTTCTTCTTCATCTCTTCCACTTCAGCATCTGTGGAAGGACATTGACTTTTGTTTAAAACGAAACTGTTGTTCAAAGGAGTTGACACAGGATCTGTATCAATCATATTGAAGCGCTCAAGTACCTTTTGAATGTACTTGACTTGTGACAGCCATAACTTTCTAGCTTTCCTGTCTCTCCTTATCTCCATACTTAGGATCTTCTGGGCAGAACCAAGATCCTTCATGTCGAATTCCTTGCTTAACAACGTCTTCAGCTCCTTAATTCTAGACATATCCCGACAAGCAATAAGCATGTCATCTACATAAAGTAGCAATAGGATCACCATCCCATCATCAAACACATGAGTGTACACACAACAATCATAGTCACATCTTCTATACCCAATGTTTTCAGCATATAAGAGTCGAAACGTTTGTACCACTGCCTTGAAGATTGCTTGAGCCCATAAAAAGACTTCTTCAACCTACAAACCACATTTTCCTTACCAGCTTCAACAAAACCCTGAGGCTGAGCCATGTAGATGACTTCCTCTGATTCACCATGGAGAAAAGCAGTTTTGACATCTAACTGTTCAAGCTCCTTTTCCTTTTGAGCAACCAGTGATAGTAACACTCTAATAGAAGTATGTTTCACTACCGGAGAGAAAAATTCATCATGATCAACTCCTTCCTTCTGTGAGTACCCCTTCGCCACCAAACGTGCTTTGAACTTTGGTGGTTCTTTCTCATGCATTCCTTTCTTCTTCCTGTAAACCCACTTACAACCAACAATTTTTCTTTCTGCGGGTTTAGGAACCAACTCCCAAACAGAGTTCTTGTATAAAGATTCCATCTCTTCAGCCATAGCTTTAATCCACTCTTCTCTTTCGTTACTTTCAACTGCTTCACGATAAGAAGTAGGATCACCTTCACTAATGCTTAAAGCATAATGAACTTCTTCCTCGAACCCAAGTCTAATAGGTGCTTTGATTTGTCTTTGGCCCCGGTTCTTTGCTATGCTGTAAGGTTGTTGCTTATCTTTATTAGATTAAACCTCATTTTCACACCGTTGTTGTTCTGGCCCATCCTCTTCAACCCCTGCATCTGACTCCTCCACCTGAATAGGAGTCTCCCCCTTGGATACCTTGGTAAGTGGAGATATCTCTGTAGTTGCTTTCTTAACAATAGTGTTTTTCTCACCATTCTTCATGTCTTGATTCATAGGCATATATAGTCTTCTCATCAAACACAACATCTCTACTAAGGATTTTCTTTCGGTTCACTGGATCCCATAACTTATAACCCTTCACTCCCTTCTCGAAATCGATGAAAATGCATTCATGAGATTTGGGTTTAAGTTTGGTTCTCTCATCACTAGGAATAAGAGCGTATGCACTACATCCAAATACCTTCAAAGTAGAGTAGTCTACCGGTTTACCTGACCATACCTCTTCTGCACATCTGAAATCAAGCATCTTGGATGGCGAACGATTAACCAAGTGACAAGCATGGTTAAGTGACTCTGCCCAAAACATCTCTGGCAGACCTGCATGAAACCTCATGCACCTCTCTTTATTCATAAGAGTTCTATTCATCCTTTCTGCAGCTCCATTCTGTTGGGGATTCTTCTTCACGGTAAAATGCCTTGCAATACCTTCATCTTTGCAGTACTGTAGAAACTTCCTATCTTTATATTCACCGCCATTGTCAGTTCTTAGATACTTGATTTTTCTGCCTGTTTGATTCTCTACATCTGCCTTCCACTCCTTGAATTTAGTGAAAACTTTGGATTTTTCCTTCATGAAGTAGACCCAAACTTTCCTCGAAAAATCATTCATGAAAGTGACAAAGTAGCGAGCTCCACCTTTTGATTGAGTAGGTGAAGGCCCCCACACATCTGAGTGAATATAGTTAAATACTTCTGTACTTTTGTACTTTGTATCTGCAGCTTTGAAGAGTACTTTAGTTTGCTTTCCCATAATACAATACTTGCAGAACTCAAGTTTACACTCTTCTACACCTTTCAACAATTGTCGCTTGTGTAGTTCTTCCATGGCTCTTTCACTCATATGCCCTAGCCTCAAGTGCCAAAGTTGAGTGCAATCTTCTTGTGTAGAAACTGCAGCTCCATCAATTACTGTATTTCCCATAAACTCCTCTCATAACCACAAGTGAACCTTTTGAGACTATGAGATTCCCATCTTTGGATTTGTATGTGTACCCATTCTTATCCAAATAACCCAGGGAAATAAGATTTTTTCTTAGTGCAGGAACGTATTTCACATTACCCAGAGTCCTAACAATTTCATCATGCATTATCAACTTTACCGTACCGATTCCACAAACTTTACAACTGGAATTATTCCCCATAAAAACTACATCGCCTATTCTCTTCTCAAACGTGTCAAACCAGTCTTCGTTTGAACACATATGATAAGAAGCGCCACAATCTAAAATCCAAGGCGAAGAAATATCATTACCTGAAGAAGTCGCCCAAATTTCCCCGTCGCTATCATCTGTAACAACGCTGGCTGAATTTGAATTTTCGGCCTTCTTCTTCTTTTCCTTATATTTCTTTCAATCTCGTTTCCAGTGGTTTGTCGCACCACATTCAAAGCAACCTTCTTTATCCCTGGATTTAGATCTTCCCTTGCCTTTTGATTTGCTATTTCTCTTATTTGTTCGGCCCCTCTCATTAGAATTCTTAACATATAGTCCTTCTGCTTGAGAGTCTTCACCTGTGTTATTATTCGTCTTTACATGAGAGATTATATCTTGAACAACTTCATCATACTTTAAAGTATCCTTGCCGAATATCAATGTGGTCCTGAAGTGCTTGAAAGATGGAGACAAAGATCTGAGCAGGTACAGAGACTTGTCTTCATCGTCATACTTCACATCTACCCGTAGCAAATTTGTGATACACTTATTGAACATGTTTAGATGTTTCATAAGATCACCACCTTCTTCCATCCTAAGATTCAAGAGTTCATCATTTAAGAAAAGTTTATTGGACAAAGACTTACGCATATACAACTTCTCAAGCTTTTCCCATGTTCCTTTGGCGCTAGTTTCCTCCATCACATTAAACATCACTTCGTCCGAGATATGTAGTTCGATGGAACTCATGGCTTTGAGATCTGCTTTGTTCCACTCATCATCTGACATGTCCTTTGGCTTCTTGTCTTTCCCGTCAAGAACCACATGAAGATCTTGTTGGATCAAAACATTTCTCATCTTCCTTTGCCATAGTGTAAAGTTATCTCTACCGTCAAACGGTTTAATCTCAACTTTAACACCTCCGCCAAGAGTAGTAACCGATGATTTCTTACCATCACTATTCGCAGGAACACCTGTAGTCTCCGTCATCTTTGACAAAACCTTAATTCCAACCTAAGCTCTTGATACCACTTGTTGAACTATATGCAGTGATTAACCAAATCCCAACAACGCCAACAACCTGCAACCTAGATATTCGTGAGAACACCTCCTTTGCAATACATGATCCGTTTTGTCAATGATGTCAAAGATTACCAAACAATAAACAATAGTATAAGAAGAATAAAACAATAAAGAAGAATAACACCAAAATATACGTGGTTCGGCAATGCCTACCTCCACGGGGAACAATGAGAAGATTTCACTATAAGAAAAGAAACACCGATTACAATAATCTCCCTTGTATCTTTCTCAAGATCTTAATCTCTCACCTTAAACCCAATACACCCTTGGCTCCCAAAGTTCTTTCTCACTTACTCTTTCTATCTCTATGTTTCTATTGTTTTCTACTCTCTTGTCTTGTCTTTACAAATACCAAGTTACTTGGGTATTTATAGCCCATGGATAGAAACCAAATCCATATAAAATTACTTATTCAAAATAGAGATAAATAGGAAACCGAGTCCAAATAGAACTCCTGCACATATATGGTTTCCTTAACCAATATAGGAACTGATCCTATGGATCACACCTCTTATAAGGTATGATCCTGTGGACCCAACTATTGTGAGCCAATATACAACATTTCTCTCCCATCTCTCGTAGTCCCTTTTTTTCTGGCACTCCCCATTATGTTCGTCTCTCTCTCTCTCTCTTACTGTCTATATATCTCCTCTCTCTCTGCAAACCTAATCTTGTTACCAACAGTTACAATCAAAATCAAGTGGAAAAAAAAATTCTATCAATTTTACTCTTTTTGCTGGTCTATGTATTTGTTTTATTATTATTAGCGACTGAAAAGGGTGAATTTTGACTCATGGTATGTATGATTTTCTTAGATTACTAAATTGAAGGACGAATTTGGCTGATTCTTAAAGTGAGTTTCATCTCCTTCATATCCAGGAACATCAGGTAAATCTTTTTTATTGCTTCCTTTGGGTGTGACTCTAACTATAGTTCTTTTCTTTGGAGTTCTTGTCTTGGTTTTGTTTATTGTTAATAGAAAATTTATCATATAGGAATTTAGGTTGTTTTCAATTTCTACTTAAACTAGGCTATGTAATAACTATTTATAATTTCTCTGAAATTTTGAAGTTTTATGTTAAATATAAGCTGGGATATGAAATGCAATTAAGGTTTGAAAATTTAATGATGTTTTTAAATAGGATGTGTTATAAATTTAGGAGATTCATGAGAAATAGAGGAGAAATCATCTAATTCATAAGAGTTCTAAGGCTCGTACCTTTAGTTGAATTAATGGAATTGCAAATTGAGAAGCTTGAAATTTGTTTCCTTAATTTGGACTGTTCTGTACAGCCATATTTATCCCAGCAAATGAGGGATTTCCATTGTCAGTTTGATCTGAAATTTTTACTGTGTATCAATTAATATATCGAGCTTATCATGTCAAATTTTCAGATCATTCTTATGAGTTGTTTGAAAGTTATACATTTTTCTTGATTGTTGCGTCTGTGAAACACTGTGATGGTCATTTTTTTGTTTAATGATTGTAAGCTTTTTTGAAAATGTGATTTTTCATTAATGTATCACGTAGTTGTTAAATTGTTCTAAATATCATGTAGTTGTTTATGTTGAAAATTGAATCTTTATCAATTCAATAGCCATGTTTGCCTAAGATTGAATGGTCTGAAACTATTCTGAATTTACATTTAACCTAGTAACAAATTAAAGTAACCTACATAGGTAGTTACAACCCACCAAGTAATTATTTTTTATTAAATTTGAGTAATGAACATATCTCCTTATTTTTTTTTCTTTACATATAAAGAACAACAACACCAAACAGAAAATTGTAGTATTTGTTGAGCCATTTTGTTCCGTCCTCTTTCTGGAACAATTGTTAAAAGAGGAATTGTTTTATCTGAGTCGTGTTGTAGTCCGGGGTGCTTTGCCAACAAAAATTTATCAAGTAGTACTATTCAAATTTAGTCTGAACATAAGATGCACTATTCCCAATAATCACTTATACCTATTACTTTGGTGGTGGATGGTCTTCAAGTTTTTCAGCTTGTTGGTATTATAAATAAATAAATAAATATATTTTCTTAGTAAATATTATTGTAAAATTTTTCTTAGTCTTAATCATTTTCTCATGTTAGGTCTGGTCATAAATTTGTTAGGTTTTTTTTTTGTTTTCATTTATATTGCTTACTTTTCAATCACACTGTAACCGGAATGACTTTCTTAGCTCAGTATGCTATGAATCCTTCTCTATTATAAACTACCACATTTACATCATATTTTTTAGTTATTTTCTTTATATATTAATTAAAAAAAAGGGATGCATGACTGCATGGTGAATACATTTTATATGTGTATGGCAATCTAATAGTTGAATTGTTGTTTATATTCTAGTTTGTTGATTGAAGTGTAAATAATTCTTGATAACAATGATAGGTATACAAATATGGATAAGAGTTGGATGCAATTGCATAGGTTTTTGCCTGATATAGGGAAGGTGTCAATGCCTTTATTGAATTTGCTTATGGTCATAGAGATACGCTAGATATAATTCGTTGTCCATGCGTTAGGTGTAGGAATAGGGAGTACAAACACATTGATGATGTAAAAACTGATTTGCTCCATCATGGTATAGACAAGTCTTACACACATTGGGTATATCATGGTGAGAATTTGGAGGTGTTGGACGATGGTGATGATGAGAATGACGATAATAATAGTGTTGGTAGTGGTAATGAAGGGTTGCGAGATATGATAGACGATTTACGAGCAGCCAATAACATGGAGGATAATATGCCAGATATGGCTGATAGTGAAACATCTATGGGTCCACATCCTGATGTGTGTGTAGAAAGTTCAGAGTTTGATAAACTTTTGAATGAAGCCCGACAACCATTATATCCAGGTTGCAAATTTTCAAAGTTGAATTTCTCATTAAATTGCTTCATTTAAAGACAATCAATCGCCAAAGTAACAAAACGTTCAACATGAATCTTGAATTAATTAAAGTTTATTTACCACCAGGTGAAATACTTCCAAAGTCCTATTACGGGGCTAAAACATTCTTGCGAAATCTTGGGCTTGGTTATATATTGATACATGCATGTAAAAATGATTATGTGTTTTTCTGTAAAGATTATGAGTGTCTCGAAAACTATCCAGTTTGTACTGAACCAAGGTATAAAGTGCTTGAAGGAAAGGGTAAGAAAATACCAGAAAATGTTTTGCGCTACTTTCCACTGAAGCCCAGACTTCAGAGATTGTTCATGTCGAGGAAGACAGCTGAAGATATGCGATGGCACAAAGAAAAAGAGGTTGAAGAGGATAATGTATTTAGGCATCCAGCTGATTCTAAAATATAGAAAGACTTCGATAGAAAGTATGAATGGTTTTCTCATGATTCTCACAATGTCCGTCTGGGTCTTGCAAGCGACGGGTAACCCTTTTGGCAACATGAGCAATGCTTATAGTATGTGGCCAATCATGTTTAATCCATACAATTTGCTTCCTTGAAAATGTAAGAAAGAACCCTTTATCTTTGTCCCTCCTTATACCGGGGCCAAAGGTACCTGGAAATGATATTGACGTGTATGTACAGCCGTTGATCGATGAATTAATTGAGTTGTGGGAGGATGGAGTAGAGACATTTGATGCAGTGACAAAGCAAAACTTCAAGTTACATGCTGCATTAATGTGGACCATAAATGACTTTCCGGCATATGGCAACTTGTCTGAGTGGATGACAAAAGGCAAGTTAGCATGTCCAAATTGCAATAAGGATATAGATTTTTACTATTTGCATAATGGCGGTAAGGTATGTTATATGAACCATAGTCATTTTTTGCCGCCTCGGCATTCTTTGAAGCCGATGCCTTCAAATGCCAAGCAGAAATAATGAGAGTAGAACACGACCTAAGAAGTTGTCTGGGGATGATTTGCTATCACAATTAGAGTATGTTAGTGAAAACAAATTTGGATAAAGTCACAAAAGAAACAGAAGCGTACTCCGGTTGAGTTGAATTGGACAAAGAAGAGCATTTTCTTTACTTTACCATACTGGCGAACAATTGAATTGAGACATAACCTTGATGTTATGCATATTGAAAAGAATATTTGAGAGAATGTTTTGGGAACCATATTAAAGCTTGAAGGTAAAACGAAGGATAATTTAAAAACTCGATTGGATTTGGAGGCTTTAAGTATAAGAAAGGAGTTGCATCTAGTTCCAAGAGGTGACAAGTTCGTTGTACCACATGCATCATATGCATTGTCACCTGGAGATGGAAAAATCTTTTGTGTGGTTGAAGTTAGTGAAGTTTCCAGATGGTTATGCATCAAATATTTCTCGTTGTGTAAGTGCCAACGATGGCAAGATAATGGGATTGAAGAGTCATGATTGCCATGTACTTTTACAACGACTTTTACCCATTGCAATATGAGGTTTTCTATCGAAGGATATATCTACTGCATTGACAGAGTTGGGTATTTTCTTTAAGGAGTTGTGTTGTAAGACTCTAAGATTGGAAATGCTAGAGAAGATGGAAAAAGACATTGCTATGATACTTTGTAAGCTCGAGCAAATATTTTCACCCTCCTTTTTTGATGTCGTGGTCCACGTACCACATGAGGCAATAGTTGGGGGACCTGTGCATTATCGGTAGATGTATCCTATTGAAAGGTAATGTGTACACTTTAAGTATTTCTGAAAAAGTAAATGTAAATTTTATTTATCATTATATCATAACGCAATTTTGAACAGGTTTTTGCACACGCTCAAACAATATGTTCGCAACAAGGCTCGCCCAGAAGGATCAATTGCTAAAGCGTACATTGACAGTGAATGCCTTACATTTTGTTCTACGTATCTCCAAGGAATTGAAACGCGATTCAACCATGAAGAACGAAATTATGATGGAGGTTAAGGAAAAGATCATACAGGGTTGCATGTTTTTAGACCGAACGTTCGACCATTGGGAGCTTATAAACTTGTAGCCATGGATGCAAAGAACTATGATAATGCTCAATATTATGTATTGAACAACTCAGATGAGATATCATCATATATTGAGTAAGTACAATTGTTTTTTTACATAGTCTCAAAAGTATTTCAATTGTTATTGTTTTCATTGCTTCTGTATTTGAAATATCAGTATAAAGGAAAAACAAATTTTCTTCTACAATGAACATATGACAGAACTCGAAGAACAAGATTCACGTAACATACAAGAAAGACATTAAAGATTATTTACTAAATGGTTTCACCAAGGTGTAAGTGTTTTTTTTATGATGTCATTTCATATTTGATTAGTTAATATGATTAAATACTATTCCTTTTTTGTTGATTTTTAATAGATGCAACGTCTGTGAAAAGAAAATTCCTCCTTAGCTACTGATCAGTTGTATGCATTATCATGTGGTCCTGATCATCCTGTGAAATGCTATAATGGGTACATTGTTAATGGAATCCGATTTCACACCAACGATCGGGAGACACGTCTTCAAACTCAAAACAGTGGTGTAGTTGTAACGGGGGAACACCAATCAAAGGATATTGAGTTCTATGGTGTACTTATTGATATTATTGAGCTAGATTACTTATATGGTAATCGAGTATATCTTTTCAAGTGTGAATGGTGGGATGTGGGTAACCAAAAGACTGGGATACAAACTGATGGTCATTTTACTAGTGTTAATATCTCGAAGACATGGTGTGTGTACCCTAGGTAAAAAACCCGACAGGTGTCACCGATGGCTGTATAAGAAGCTAAACCTGGAGCACCTGAGCAATAGCCAGCCAAGCCTGGACTATCGGGTAGGGCCCAACCCGGTTTCAAGAGATCCGCATACACTCTGTGGACCTTGACTCATCGGATAGTCCACTATCAATGGGTGGAGCCCCGGTTACTGTATAAGAAGTTGAACCGTGGGCTCCCATACATCGACCAGGCCCACCTCAGTCAAGTAGGCCAGGTCCGGCCCAGTAAGGTTCAACAGCGACAGGGGCTCATCCAAAGGCTTAGCACAGAAGTCCAGAGGACCTGGCCAGGGAGTATGCAGTATAGATTGGGCCTCCGGTCAGAGGAGTCAAGCCCAAGTCTTTGCTTTCAGGTTTGGTCAATCCAAGTCTCAACCAAATGGATAAGTCCAACGAGATTCCAGGGCAACAAAACCCATGGTTCTAGCCCACTGGAGAAGATAAAGGAAACCCAGGTTGAACCAAGACCTATCAGAGGATATCACGTGGCAATAATCTTGGTCAAAGAGGATTCAAACCAAGGAGATAACCGCTCGGCAGCATGAAAGCTATCTCCACGGAAAGCATCTTCACAGTTGAACAACCCGAGTTCGTGGAGTCAAAACTGGAGGGGTGATTGAGCCAGCCTCCTCCGGGCTACTACAAATACAGAAGTTCTAAACCTCCTGAACTACGAGTCTTTCACTGAGCAACTCCATTAGAGCTTAGTGGAAGCAGAGACTTGATTCCAAGTTCATCATCTTGGATACGTAGGCAGCTTGATCTCGATCAGGTCCAGTCTCATTGTATACCCCCCCATCCTATCTCTGTCTATACAAGGCTTTCATTGTAACTGTACGATTAATATATACGTATCTCAAGTTTGTGGATCAAATATTTGCACCCACACTCTTTGGCGCCCACCGTGGGGCTGAATCTCCCATCAGTTCCAGAGCCTTGCAAGGAATCTCATTCCAGTCATACCGGACTTACTGCAACAATGGCTGGAAGTAAGAGACGCCCAACTCGTTCCAACAATGGAATGAGTCAAGTTACTGAAAGTCAGACAGAGAACATTTCTTCTCTGTCTTCGGTTCTTGAAGCAACAGAACTGGTGAATCAAGAATCAGTTCTCGGGAGTGAGGGCGACGATCAGGGCTCGCAACACTCTGAAAGCGGACAACCAGAGGCAGAGAACTTAGTGGTGCAAATCACTAACAATCCTGGTGATCCTAATGCGGTCAACCGAACCGTCAGGATACCAGCTTCACAAGATCCTGAACCTTCCAGGGCAGCCGCTACAAGAAGAATCCAGAGAATCTCTCCCCTGACAACGGGAGGAGGTTATACCGAGCAACAGAAGGGAAAGGGACCAGCGGTCGAGTCCCCAACTGCAATCATCAAACGGCTGACCAAGGAAAATGCAGAATTAAGAAGAAAGAAGAGAACCAGGGCCGGAGATAGCCAGTAATCTTCATCCCTATCTTTGAGTCCATGTCCTTAGAAAAAGATAAGGCCACGGTCAAACAGTGACCGGAGTCTTACCCCTCATAGCCATGGTCCCCGTCCTGTCTGGGACAGGCTAGCACCAGGGAGAGATAGGATGTCTATCTCTCCAGTTCAGAGACATCGCCGCGGACGCCCAAGAACACCCGGGCTGCGTGAGGGTCGCAGGATTGCCTGCAGCAGATCTGTCGAAGAAGCCACTCTTCCAGGGTGATTGCGCCGGAGGAGGCACCAGAGTACTCCCCCAGCATGCCATGGTCAGAGAACAAAGAGCCCTCAAAGGGTCCACATTCATCAGAGACAACCAGAGCTGAATATGGAACAGATGAATCAACTCAAGCTGCAAGAGATGATCGATCTAGCTGTATCCAACAAAGCCAACCGGGATGAGCGAGTCAGAAAGCCTAATCTTTAAAGGTTAACCGTATCACCTTTAGCAGAAGAGGTCAGGAGTCATATGGTCCTAGCCAGCTTCAAGCAACCGCCCTTCGAATAGTATGACGAGACAAACGGTTATCCGGTGCAGCATGTTATGAACTACAAAAGCACCATGGCCATCTGGGACCATGATGACAAGCTACTAGCGAAAATATTTGCTGCTTCACTCAAAGGCGAAGCACAAACGTGGTATCACAATTTGCCACCCGCATCCGTCCGCAGATTCGTACAACTGGCTGAGTTATTCGAAGAGAAGTACCGGTTCAATGTGAAGACCAAGAAAGGAGTTGAAGTCTTGTTCTCCCTACAGATGGACCGGAGCGAAACACTCAGGAATTTCGCCCAGAGGTTCCGAACCCTACTATCTGAGGTACAGGACGCATCTGATAGCGTCGTTATTCAAGCTTTCAAGTATGCCTTAAATAGCAACCATGAGGAATTGTATCGGTCACTGGCGAGGAAGCCACCCTCCTCTGTTTCAGCCTTGCTCGAGAAAGTGGAAAGGTATACTCAGGAGAAGGACGGCCTGAAAACCAGAAGAAAGACATTTGTCGGAGGCCAAACCTCCGAGAAACCGCAGAGGGCAAAGGAAGAAAGCTCCGGCAGGGATCGCAAAGAAGTAAAAGCCCCTGACAGGAACACGGACAGGAAGGGGAAAGCGCCGGCCCGACAACCCGACCGCCGGTCAGAGAAGCCTACTGGGGGAGAACGCAAGGAAAGGGAGTTCACTCCCTTGAGATTCCCTCTCGAGGAAGTATTCAAAAAGATCAAGAACAGAGGGTTGCTCAACAAACCTGCCCCCTTTCCGGCAGACCCGGAGGGCAGAAGAGATAAGTCCAAGAAGTGTGATAATCACAACGACTACGGTCATGAGCTGAAGACCTGCAGGTCATTGAAGTATGAAATGCAGTGCCTAGTAGACGCCGGCCTCATCCCTGACATGGTACAGACCGGAGCAGTTGAACATGTAAAAACTGGAGATCAAATTGTATATGTCTGCCATGTACAGACACCAGGTTCTTCTAAGACAGAAAGGAAGAATTGTGGTCGGGAAAAGCTCCTGTGGATAGGGCAAGTCCATGAAGTTGGACATCTCAACTTCAACGAAGGGACAAACACTGAGTCCATTGTCCCCGGAGGTTTGACATTCACCGAAGAAGACAAGAGGGGCATGCATTATCCGCACAATGATGCCTTCGTCATCACAGCATGGATTGGAGTCTACCGGGTCCGACGAGTCATGGTCGATGCCGGCAGCACCTCCAGTGTTATGTTCTCATGCGCCTACAAAGCCATGGAGCTATCTAAGGGTCTCATCGAATCCGATGAGACTCCTATCTATGGATTCAACGGGAAACAAGCACACTCCTCCGGGCGAGTCCACCTACCAATCACAGTGGGGTTCAACACCGTCGGGATAGACTTCCTGCTAGTCGACTCCCCCTCCTGCTACAATGTTATTCTGGGAAGGGACTGGATTCATCAGATGAAAGCCATAGAGTCCACCTTCCACTAGAGCCTCAAATTCCCGACTCCCAATGGAGTCTGCAGAGTCAAGGGAGACCAAGGGACGACATTCAAGTGCCATCTCGATGCTGTCAAAGGAAAGTCCATCTCCGAAACCAAGGGGAACACTATCTTTCTGACAGACTCTCATCAATAACAACCAGCTCCCGGCAAGTCTGCCAAGGGTAAGCCAGACACAAAAGCCGGGATATTACCAGCGGTCGACGAGCTGGAGGAAGTTATTGTGGGATTGGAGTCCCACAAGACAACTTACATCTCTTCCGGTCTACCGGAGGCAGAGAAGGATTCCATGATCACTCTGCTCCGGCGGAATCACCACGTCTTCGCGTGGAGTGTCAACGAGATGCCAGGAATAAACCCTACGGTCTCCTGCCATAAGCTAGACATTGATCCTCAGTACAAACCGGTCAAGCAGAAACCAAGACGAATGGCACCAGATCGGAAACTGGCGGTCAACGAAGAAGTCGATCGGCTACTCTCAGTCAACTTCATCAAGCCGGTCATCTACCCTACCTGGGTTTCCAACATCATGGCCGTCCCGAAGAAGAATGGTAACATTCGAGTTTGCATCGATTTTACTAATCTTAACAAAGCATGTCCTGTGCACCCATATCCACTCCCTAGGATCACGGACATGGTAGACGCCACCGCCGGATATCAAAGATTGTCCTTCATGGACGCATACTCCGGTTACAACCAGATTCCACTTCACGAAGAAAATTAGGAACATACCGCATTCATCACCGACCGGGGGCTTTACTCCTACCGGGTGATGCCATTCGGTCTGAAGAATACCGGAGCGACATATCAGAAGCTGGTCAACACTATCTTCAACGAGCTCATGGACCGGACCATGGAAGTCTACATAGACGACATGGTGGTCAAAACCAGGGAGAAAGACAATCATTTGCGAGATCTGCAGCAAACATTCGACATCCTGACACGATACAACATGAAGCTGAACCCAGCCAAATGTTCTTTTGTTCTTTCTTCCGGCAAGTTCCTTGGCTTTCTCATGACCAACCGGGGCATAGAAGCCAATCCAGATTAGATTCGGGCAGTCATGGAGATGCCCGCCCCAAAGACAGTAAAAGAATTCCAGAGGCTAACCGGGAGGTTAGCCGCTCTCAACAGGTTCATCTGCCGGTACTCGGACCGGTGCAAGCCATTCTTCAATGGAATCAAAGCTAATGCGGAATGGAATCCTACTTGTCAGCAAGCCTTTGATGAAATCAAAGCATAGCTCACTCAACCTCCGGTCCTCACAGCACCACAGACCGGGCAACCAGTCGGCATCTATCTGGCTGCATCCGATATAGCAGTCAGTGCGGTCATATTTGTGGAAGAATCGGAGGAGAAACCAGTCTACTTCATCAGCAAAGTACTACAGGGAGCTGAGACAAGATATTCGAAAATCGAAAAAGATAGCTCTGGCATTGGTACATGCAGTCAGGAGACTAAAGCCTTATTTCCAAGGAAGAGCGGTCAAAGTCTATACAGAGTTCCCGCTCAGGAAAGCTCTTGGGAAGCAAGAAGAGTCTAATCGACTATTCGAATGGTCCAGCTACCTCAGCGCATACCACATCTGGTATGAACCTAGAGCCGCGGAGAAAGAACATGCAATAGCCTCCTTGATGGCAGACTTTCCCATCGAGGATATCCCGGTCAATCCAAAACTAGAGGAGGATACACTTGGGGCGAACGATGCCCCCCGGTCACAGGAGTCTCCGGCCGAAGGAAACAGCGAAGCATGGACAATCTATACTGACGGATCCAGTAACTGTACAGGGTCCGGCATAGGTTGTCTCTTGATCAGCCCAGATGGACAGAAGACAGAAAAATATGTCAGATTGGGATTCCCAGCTTCGAACAACGAAGCTGAGTACGAAGCTCTTATATATGGTCTCCAGACAGCACTCCAACTGGGGGCGCGGAGAGTCATGATCAAGACAAATTCAAAGCTAGTGGCAAACCAGTTCGCCGGATCCCTCCAGGCCAAGGACGACCGAATGGCAAAATATCTTGATATCGTCCATTCCTTGGCAGGGAAGTTCAAATTCATCACAGTCAAGCAGCGACCAAGGATAGACGTCAGGCACGCAGATGCCCTGG
Source organism: Aquilegia kansuensis (assembly GCA_020826895.1). Taxonomy (NCBI): domain Eukaryota; kingdom Viridiplantae; phylum Streptophyta; class Magnoliopsida; order Ranunculales; family Ranunculaceae; genus Aquilegia; species Aquilegia kansuensis. Next base: position 16,554,925 of record CM037006.1, on the reverse strand, counting down.
CGTATCTTTCTTCTTCTATCAGCACTGCAGAACTTCGACAGCTATCAATCGGATACCAGAAAGAGCCGAGTATCGAGCCCAAAGATCCAGACATGCCGCTACCGGAGGTCTATCTCCTGGAGTGCAGACATTGGAAGGAAGTTCTCACGGTGACTACCAGAGGACAAAAATGAAGAAGAAATGAAGAAGCTTCACAGTCCGACAACAAGCCCAGCACGCAGGGCGAACCGAGTCAACCATCACAGGGTCAGACACAGGACCCACTAGAATCGCAACTCGAAGACTGAAATCCTTGCCTCACCAGAGGGCGGATAGAAGCAATGCCACCCTCAGCGGAGCCGGACGAACCGGACCCGTCAGAACCACCGCTCTCTCATGTCCACATCGATTTGGAGCTCCCGCCGGAGGAACCAATTGAAGATATTCCAGACAATCTGAATTCTGAAGTAGACAAAATTGACGCCGAGTTGCAGTCTAGCAACAACCAAGACTAGAGGAAGCCATACATCAGCTTCCTTGTCCATCGTTTGGTTCCTGAAGATCCAAAGCTGTCAACCAAGGTCAAAAGGGATGCATGGAAATTCACTGTCATACCGCACCGGGAGTCACACAGGCTATACATGAAGAGCCACGGCTCCGGCGTCTTGTTCAGGTGCCTTACTCCAGAGCAAGGCCTAGTCATACTGAAAGAGATCCATGCTGCGATCTGCGGCAACCATTCCGGGAGCCGAAATCTAGCACAGAAGACAATGATCCAAGGATACTGGTGGCCGCACATGATGACAGACGCGAAGAAGTTCACACAGGCATGCCTCTCATGTCAGAAGCATGCCCCGGTCGGTCATGCCCCGACAAATGAACTACATCCAATCCTGAGTGCATGGCCCTTCGCCAAGTGGGGATTGGATATTGTGGGACCGCTTCCAAAGGCTCCACAATCAGTAAAATTCCTATTGGTCGCTACAGATTATTTCACCAAATGGGTTGAAGCCGTAGCATTGGTACAGGTATGTGCCTCAGTTGTCAAAATTATTTTGTGGAAAGACATAATCTGCAAATTCGGAATTCCCCAAGAGCTAGTGTCTGATAATGGAAAGCAGTTCGACTGCGACAACATCTGGTTGTTCTGCAAATCCTTGGGGATCAAGCACAACTTCTCAGCCCCGTACTATCCTCAGAGGAACGGGCAGGCAGAGGCATCCAACTGGGTCATCTTGGATACACTCAAGAAGCGGCTGGATAAAGCAAAAGGCAACTGGGTGATGCAACTCCCGGAGGTCTTATGGGCATACCGGACCACCCCAAGGAGGTCCACCGGTATGACACCCTTACAACTTACCTTTGGAGCAGAAACGGTAATGCCAACAGAACTGCTAGCTCCCACAACCCGCACTGATGTTGTCCTTACCGGGGAGAACGAAGGGATTCTGGCAAGGGAAAAAGTTGTTCTTGACGACAAGAGAGAGCAGACCCTACAACACCTCCTCTGGTACCAGGAGACCATCAAAAGGGGATATGACAAGCGAGTCGTAAAGAGGAAATTCAATCCGGGCGACTGGGTCATGAGAAAAGTCAAAGTTATGACTGAGGATATAACCGCTGGAAAACTTGGAGAAAACTGAGAAGGACCTTACATCATAGACAGACATGCTGCGAAAGGCTCATACTTCCTCAGAACTCTGTCCGGCGACCTCTTCTCCAGACCATGGAACGCTTTCCACCTCAAGAAATTCTACAAGTAATGTACTCCATTTGATGATTTCAATAAAGATTCTTTCCCGTAAGAATTTGAGTGCTTTGTATTATTTGTTGCTGAAAATCCTAAGTGCAAGATCAAGTCTCCACTGAGGTCCAGGATGCCCAGACCTAGTTTCTGATCCTGTCTAAGTCCTAAATACAGAGTTATGCTCCATTTAGGCCCAAGACGCTCGGACTTAGGTTCCGGTCTTGGAACCAGGGATGTCAGGGATCAAACCCCATCCAACCCAGGATGCCCGGACCTAGTTTTCGATCATGTCTAAGTCATAAATGCAGAGTTATGCTCCTTTTAGGCCCAAGACGCCCGGACCTAGCTTCCGGTCTTGGAACCAGGGATGTCAGGGATCAAACCCCATCCAACCCAGGATGCCCGGACCTAGTTTTCGATCCTGTCTAAGTCATAAATGCAGAGTTATGCTCCTTTTAGTCCCAAGACGCCCGGACCTAGCTTCCGGTCTTGGAACCAGGGATGTTAGGGATGAAACCCCATCGAACCTAGGATGCCCGGACCTAGCTTCCGATCTTGGCTAAGTCCTGAATGCGGAGCTACACTCTTTTTAGGCCCGAGATGCCTGGACCTAGCTTCCGGTCTTGGAAATCTATCTTAAGAGCGAGGCTATCCACTCTTAAAAACCGGGGCCGTTAGGCGAGCTAGCCTTCCCCCGGTCGAAGCATGCGGCACAGGGACAAACCCCTTTTTCAGCAGCATACCATGAATCACCATGGAGTCAGCAAGAAAATGAACTATTATCGTCCCAAGGAAAACTCCTTAAAACGATAAGGGGGCGAGGGAGATAGTCAGTTGTAATAAACGCTGTAAACAAGGTAAAGATATCTAACAAGATGTTTTTGCACTACCAAAATATTATTTTTATTTTCTTTTTCAGAAAAGAATATGTACAAGAGGAAGTCCCTCGGCAACGGGGACAGGAACCTTTCTACAAAATCTAAAGGAGCTAAGGTTGAGAAGAAGGACTGGGGCCATTACCGCCCCTTTTTCGCCTTCTCCTTCTCTAGTTGGTCGAGGACCTGTTGATAGGCAGTCTTCGCCAACTGGAGCTCTTCACCAGCCCGTTCGTACGTCGCCTCCTTGAGGATGAGACGCCGGTCCAGCTCCAGCTTCTCTCGGGTTAGCTTCCCGCAAGTAGCCTCCAATTCTGCCAAGGAAGTCTTGGCATCCTCCTCTCTCTGGAGAGCAGCGGTCAGAGTGAAGTCCAGGTTATGGTAGTCTGTCGCCATGGACCGCTTGTCCTCCTCCAGAGCCCACCGGTCACCATTGGCCGCCGCCAAATCTTTCTCGAGCTGACGATTCTCAGCTCGCATGCGCTCCAGATCCTCCAAGGCAGAAGGCTGGGGTCTGACACTCAGCTTGAAGACCCGGGCCATGGCAGCTTGTGTCTGACAGAAAGAGAAACAAAGATCAGAAACAAACATATAGACATCAACAAGTCTAAAGCTAGAATTCATGTCAAGGAATCTTACCGCGATGAGATTCTGGGCAGCCACTCTCATCGCCCGGTCGCGAGAAAGGCGGCTGTAGTATGACTGGTCCTCCGGAAGCAGGTTCGGGAAGATATAGTCAAAAGCAGTGTGGAGGTTTCATGACGCCGGAGTCCGCAATCGACATCGGCTCACCACTCAGAAATGTAGGATGAATGGTGAACACCGGCAGCGAGAACTCCGGAGTGGCCTCAGGCTGGTACTCGCCCAGTTCAGGGCCCAGTTGCGCAGTGAGGCCAGTGGGCAGGTCAGTATATGGGACCTGGTCACCCCACCCATATGTCGAGGCTTCATCATCGGCAGTTCCCGGCCCGGTGAACTCCACCTCAGTCTGGACGTCCTCAACGGCCAGAGCATCTTCAACAAGGACCTGGGAGCCACTACCAATCCGGGTAGTCCCTATCACCGGTCCCCTCAGGACCCGAGGGATGGCATCCTCCCTTCTCGGGCGCACAGGCTCCCCCTGGTCAGCAGGGGAGGCAGAAGTAGCTCTCTTCGAGCCCCCGACAGACTCATCTACCCCAACCTTGCCCCTCGGATCAACCGTGGTAGGGGACTGCACAGAAACAACTTCGACAGAAGGAGGCTGGGAAGGTCTTACCTCCACCGGAGCCTCCACTCCAGCATCTCCAACACTGGGGGTGTCCACTTCATCCAACGGACCCCCCGACACCACAACTGGCTCGCCTTCCTCAGCAGCAGAGGCGACCACTGTTTCCTTAGACACACCTCCCACCATCTCTAACTGGGCTAGGTTGTTCACCTCAGCATGTACCTGCACCGAGGTAGGAAAGAATCCTTCAGTAGTTGATTCGCCGGACCCACGTGAAAGAAAAAGTCCACTATCCCTCGACATCAGACAGGAGGAGTCAGATGAGGCATAAAAGACATGTGGCCTCTTCCGGCGACCCAAGGGAGCGTGCTCGTCAGAACATCCGGCATCGGCTCGTCAGGAGGCTCATCTGACTCCTCAACTACTGACCTGAACATCCCCAACAACTGGGATGACCTCCGGCAGAACATCCGACATCGGCTTGTCAGGAGGAGATCTTCCCCCGACTGGAAGAACCTCATCGGGCCAGTCATCCATCTCCCCCCACAAACCAACAACCTCACTCTCAACCAGAGGTTCCCCCTCAGCACTAGGGACCGTGCTCTCTACAGTGGCAGCACCTTCACCGGAGCTGGACTCCACCTCCACAACCTGCGGAGGAGCTGGCAGGGCAAGCCTCACCGGGTAGCGGATATCCGTTACGATCTGGTCAGGGAGTGTCAAGTCGCGCAGGTCTGCGGGCAGACGGAAGAAGCGCTCAATGTTCCCCTCATCAGCAGAGGAATCTGCCCCCGCTGGCAGAGACACCTGAAGCTGACGTTTCCCTGTAAACACAAGCACAACACGGTTCTTAAGCCGGAGCTCAGCAAGCACACGAAGCATAAGGGCAAAAACGAAAGAAAGGTCAGGCGCATGCTTACCTATAAAGTTTCGCGGCACCTGTATGTTGCGGTCAGACGACCACCCTACACCCGGTAGCAGGGTTCGAACCAAGTCCCATAATGGTTGGGAAGTCCAGACAACCTTCGGGTAGTACGCCAAGAGATGGCGTAGAAGCAGCGTTCCTTGGCCTCCGGGGCGACCGACTTCATTAGCATGAACAGCTCGACCGGGCCAAATGGAATCTCGAAGTAGAGAGCGATCAGCCCAATTCGACGCACGATTATCCAGAAGGACACGTGCATCTGACCGGGCGGGATCCCCACCACAACAGCAATCTCAGAATAGAAGAATGTAGCGGAAGCTGCATGCCATAAAGAAGCTGGTAAAGGCTTACCGCGATCAGGTTGCCGGAGCAACCGTCTGAAATGGAGGGGTGGGAACCAAACCGGACCCCTCTCCAGCCAAGCCGCTCCTGAACTTTCGCCGCGCTCATCCGCTCGAGTTCAGGATTTCGGGGGAGGTGTGAGGATGCTTTCCACCTCCTCTTTGGCCTCTCAATAGGAGGCTCAGCAAAATCCACAGGAGCCACCTCCGCCAAACCATCAGGCGAAGGGGCACCCGTCGCTGGAATACTGCTTGGCCCGCTTTCATCAGCGGAGGGACGGGGACCCAGACTCTGAGGCTCTTCGTCACTACTTGAGCTCAGGACTAAGGTTCTCCTCATCTTTGGAGTAGAATTCGCGCGAAATCACCGGAATTTGGTGTTTCAGAACCTAGGGTTCCAGCGAAGTAGAAATGAAAGAGAAGGAAGAGAAAGAGAGTGAAGGGAATACCCTTCTCTCTTTCGAGCCTCCCCTTTTTATAAGGAGAGCCCAGGGTCCACCAGCTGGTGGCATTCCAGGTTCTCTTAATGAAATCATCATTAAGGTCATTAAACAAACTTGTTTTAATGACTCGATCAGCGAAGAGTCACAAGCTTTCATTGGAAGTTAAAGCTGTACATCTTCCTGCCAACAAAGGAAGATTTGGAGAAGGTGAAGTGGGGCCCACTTAACACAGTCATCTGGGACCCACGTCAGCTAGGACCCACCTCGTACACTCAGTGAGATCGATCCAACATCTATAAGTGAGGTCCACATGGTCCAGGTGAGCGATATGTGAACCTTCGGTCTACATCATCACGGTCAAGTGAAGACTGATCGACATGTGTTGTAGCTCTTCATGAAGGTAACCGGATCTACCTACCGGAGCTCAAGACAGTAATAAAAGGAAACATGATTTTATTACGAAATGCATTATACGGGGTGCCCCGAGTCCCCTACATAGTGCGACCAGAGCTAAATTACATCAAGAGAGGAGACGGAGGATCCCGGCCGGACTCCTCAGGCGAGTCGGGGAGATGGTACTTGGCCTTAGCTTCAGCGTATCCTTCCTTCCATGAGGAAACCGCCACAGTGTCTATCTTGCCCCCCATCCGGGCAAGCTCAGCAGAGGCAGATTTCAACTTTTCTTTGAGGCCCCGAATTTCCTCATCTTTATCCCTGATTCGGCCCTCATGACACTCCTCCCACCGGCGTTGGTCTTCCACAAACTCGACCACTTGCGCCTTCAAGCTGTTCACACGGCTAACGAGATGCGCTCGGTATTGTTCCCGATTGTCACCGACGGAACTAGAGTTAGAATGCCTAGCCGCCATGGAAGATGAGCAAAGGAAGAAGAAGAAAGAGGAATAACTCAGCAAGAGTAAACCCCTCCTTATTTAGCTACACTAAGGTTGAAAAGGGTCGGGCCACAACCTAGTTGTTTCCCGAGAAGCAACGGTCTCCCATGGACCGACAATTGAAAGGCGCGAAATAGTCGTTAATTAGATCACACTCTTTCAAAACCTTGCTTTGACTACCTAAAATGAGTATAGCTTCAAGAAAGGGTTATCGAATCCACGTCTAAGAGAGAACCAAGTTAAATGAAGAAAAGAAATTCATTTTTACTAATCTAGAGAATATTGGAAAAATAATTTTGCAAGGTATTGGTGATTAACTACTAATAAAGTAAGAAATAATTATAGAAAAATAAATATGATGAAGATTTCAAGAGATTGAATCCACCAATTCAATTATGTAATAATATATAGATTTATCAAGATTAATCCGTAAATAGATACTCATTACACACTAAGATGATTCAAAATGCATAATGGAAAGGTATGACTTTAAACACTTATTTTATCTACATTAGAGTCTATCAATTCTGGAAAATCAATGATACTTCTTATCATTAAAATGTGAGGAAAGACTACAACACAATGTACAACTATTATGTTGGTGGCAAGAAAGAGTACGTTCGTCTTTCAGACCATCACTCAATGTGTCCTCAAATAGCTATTGCAAAGTGTATATTCCACCTACTAAAAATAAATTAAAGAACTAAGAAGAAAGTAAATAAATACTGTTATATGTTTCATTTCACAAGTAAATCATTGCAATTACTTACCTCTAACCTTCTCTCGAAGTGCTAGATCCTTGACCTCCAGAATTACTCTAATGGATTAAAGCTTAATAAATCATATATTAACTACTACATAAAATGAAAAGGCTTCATCTCTCCCTTGAATAAGGGAGATTAGCCTAGCATAATACTAAACTAAAATCTATTAAATAAAATGACATAAAATAAAAGCTAACTAAACTAAAAAGAAGAAGAAGAAGAAGAAAAGAACTTTTATTAGAATGAGTTTTGCTCTCAACTCTTGATGATGAATACAATGAATAGAGCTCCCTATTTATAGATCCATAGGGAGCCTAAAAGGGGAAAATTGCAAAATATTACATAATATTTGATTTGATTGCTAATCAAATCATTTGTGTAAGAAAATGTCAAGAATAAAATCTTTGAATGATTGTGGTCAAAGATTAATGAAAAACATGTGTTGAAAATCAAATCCTTGCCACCATTGTTGCCAATTCTGTATAAAACTGCCATATATAGTGGTATTCTAGAAGATACTGGCAATCTTTCTTGGATGGTTGAGTTGTCACAATATTCTCCATATTTTACACATGCTAGAATCTTAAATATCAACCTTGAAGTGATTCCATACTCCATCTTCTCTTTAGTAGTCTCACTTCACTTATCTCCTTAATGGGCCTCTCTTTGACTTAAGCTTTGTAGATAATTTATGGGCTCATTTAGATTTAATCCACTAAGATTCATTCAAGGCTTTGACCGTTTGGATCCATGACTTTGGGCTTCATACTTGACTTTTCTCTCTTTGCCCTTTTTATATCATTTTGTAGGTTTTTTCTTTGATTTATTCTTTTCTAGGTTCTTTCCTAAAAAAATACAAAAATAATAGATATTACTCTAATTCAAGTCCAAAAGTGAGTTCTAACATCATACTAATTAGGGGTAAAAACTAAGTTTTTGGATACTTATCAACAGTCAACCTGCCAAGATCGAGACAAGACAAACAAAGGCATTGTTCATGGAAAAAAGGGATTTTTATTGATGAATAAAAGTCAAGAAAAGAGGGCACCGCTCCTCAACAATGGTGCTACATTAACTAGTCTGCCAAAGCATTCCGCGAGGCGGTAGGGGGGGAAGTAGCGACCTGGTCCCAGCTAGCACCCCCGGCCGCAGCATTGCCAAGTATCCAGACCTTCTCTTTCAAGGTTTGGATCTAGTCTTCCGCCTTTTTAAGTGAGTCTTCAGAGAACCGGAGGTCTTGGCGCAGTGATGCAATGATGTTGTCTCATTTCTTGAGGGACAACTTCATATCATGCTCCAGCCAGAAAACCTTCTCCAGGTTCTTCTCCTGAGCCTGCGCTTGGTTAAACACATGCTCTACTTTAAGGTTGAATGCGCGGTGGGCCAAATTAGCAGCCCGGTCATCAGCCATTCTTCAGCAGAAGCTACAGCAACGACAACAACAACAACAGCAACAACAACAAACAAGGAACGGAGAGAGAGAAGTGGACATCCTTCTACACCTCCGGCTCCCTATTTATAAAGGAGAAAAGAAACCCTAAACCTTGATCCAAGGGATGCGGAATCATCATCAAGAAGCGTGTCAAGGAAGGAATCCTCTGAATCTCAACAGCCGGGAAGATATTGCTAAGATATTTTCCAAACAGATTTTCTACTTGACAAAGAGGGGGCGATGTGTGTACCCTAGGTAAAAAACCCAACAAGTGTCACCGATGGCTGTATAAGAAGCCAAACCGGGAGCACCTGAACAGTAGCCAGCCAAGCCTGGGCTATCGGGTAGGGCCCAACCCCATTTCAAGAGATCCGCATACGCTCTGTCGACCTTGACTCACCGGATAGTCCACTATCAATGGGTGGAGCCCCAGTTACTGTATAAGAAGTTGAACCATGGGCTCCCATACATCGATCAGGCCCACCTCAGTTAAGTAGGCCAGGTCCAGCCCAGTAATGTCCAGCAGCGACAGGGGCTCATCCAAAGGCTTAGCACAAAAGTCCAGAGGACCTGGCCAGGGAGTATGCAGTGTAGATTGGGCCTCCAGTCAGAGGAGTCAAGCCCAAGTCTTTGCTTTCAGGCTTGGTCAATCCAAGTCTCAACCAACTGGATAAGTCCAGCGAGATTCCAGGCCAACATAACCCATGGTTCTAGCCTGCTGGAGAAGATAAAGGAAACCCAGGTTGAACCAGGACCTATCAGAGGATGCCATGTGGCAGTCATCCTGGTCAAAGGGGATTCAAACCAAGGAGATAACCGCTCGGCAACATGCAAGCTATCTCCACGGAAAGCATCTTCATAGTTGAACAACCCGAGTTCGTGGAGTCAAAACCGGAGGGGTGGTTGAGCCAGCCTCCTCCGGCCTACTACAAATACAGGAGTTCTAAACCTCCTGAACTACGAGTCTTTCACTGAGCAACTCCATTAGAGCTTAGTGGAAGCAGAGACTTGATTCCAAGTTCATCATCTTGGATACGTAGGCAGCCTGATCCCGATCAGGTCCAGTCTCATTGTATACCCCCCATCCTATATCTGTCTATACAAGGCCTTCATTGTAACTGTACGATTAATATATACATATCTCGAGTTTGTGGATCAAATTTTTGCACCCACACATGGTATAAAAATGACCCATATGTATTAGCCTCCCAAGTTGGTCAAGTGTTCTATGTAAATGACACAAAGTTACGTGAAGATTGGAAAATAGTGCATAAGGTAACCCCCAGAAATGTTTATGATGTTTCAGAAAAAGCAGAAGAAGCTGAAGAAGAGAATTGTGATGAGCTATATCAACAAGAAGATCACATCGCAGTAGATGGTATTGTTCATGATGAACGAACTGTAGAAGCAACCAATAATAATACTGGAAATGAAGATATTAGACATGATGATTCTGATGGAGAGGAAGGTGATGCGAGTGTCCTCATGGCGAATAAAGGAAGAAACCGAATGGAGGATGATTTTATAGTTGGCGATGAGATTGATGAAGAAGGTGATACTTTGATGGATTATTGTAGTGAACGTGAAGAGATTTCATCTAGTGATGATGATACAGATGTTGATTAGAGAATATATATTTATAATTTAAGAGTTTTTTGAGTTGTCTCTACCAAATCTTAATTTCTTTTACGTTATTATTAATTTCTACTGGGATTTTTAGACTTAACCCCCCCTATTTTGGTCACGATTGGATTAAACCCCCCTATTTGTCCAAAATTGGACTTTGCCACCCTCCGTTTCCCTTCCGTCTCATTTAACGTCCAACCTCAAAATATCTGACCTAAATACCCCTAACTTAAACCTTCGTCGTCATTGCTCCAAATCCCTTCTTCTCTCTTTCGTCTAACTATTTCTTGCTAGAACCACCATCATCTGATCAACAACAACTGCTGCTAACATTCAATTGATTTTAATTGGCTGCCACCAGCATCTCTTTCCTTTAATTCTTCTATTAATTCGAATTTATCTGAAACTCTTATGATTGCCCACTCTGTTATTTTTCATATTGAGTTTGGTTGCTTAAATACTTATTTCATAAAATCATTTTAATTTGCTTTCTCTCTTTGGTTTCCACAAACATTCAATTGATGAAAAATATGAAAAATTCCCATTGCAAATTATTCTTTGATTAACTTGTATATTGTGTTTTCGCCCATTTTCGACATCCATTTATTAATTTAACAAAGATTACAGGTTCTGGGTTTTTGGGGAAAAGTTGTTAATGTTGCTCATAGTCCTTTAATTCATACTGATTGGATTAAGCTTAATGGCGTGTCGACCAGTTTCAATCAAGACACCCATTAAATACTTTTCAATTTGATGAAATGGGTTCTAATTAGTTTTTTTTTTTCTTCATGAAATAGGTTATGATTAGTTTGGATTTCTTAGTTTTGCTTCTTGAGATGCCATTTTAAAAGAATGGGGTTTGAGAAATTAATGGTGATGTTGAAAATTAAAGTAAATAGATCGGGTGTTAATCCATTAGAGAGAGTTTGTGTAAAGTGATTGGTGTTGTTATGCTTTCCTCAAACAATTTCAAAAAATCAATGGTGCATTGATGATGAATCCAATATTTGAATTTAATTAGACAGAGCTATACAAGCTCCACGAGGAAGAAGAAGCTCGTCAAAGTGTTACAGCAAAATGGTCACCATAGGGTTATTTCTGTCAAAAAATTTGAGTTATAGATGGAAGAAGAGCCGGAAGGGAGACGGAGAGGGGCAAAGTCCAATTTTGGACAAATGGAGGGGTTTAATCAAATCATGACCAAAATAGGGGGGGTTAAGTCTAAAAATCCCATTTCTACTATTGATTTATATCCCTTTGACATATGTTGCTGGCATTTTGAAGTCAACCTTGTGATATGAAAAGTATAGTTGACTACATAGGTGAAAAAATCGAATTTGCCGACCGGATATTCACGAAATATTCCAGTTTTTGGCAGATCGGATCGGTACGGCATACGGCATATAAACGGATTTTAAAACACCCCATACCGTTCGGAATTTATCGGATATTCACGAAATATTCGGCAAAAACCGATATTTATCGAAATTTATGAAATTTTCGATTATAAAATTAACACATTTATTTTTAATCCCCCCGAACTAGAATTTTCGATGAGATTATCAAAAAAAGGTCCAAATATAGGGAGTTGGTTTCCTAATATAGGGAGTTGGTTGGCCCCAATGACAAGTGGGTCGGACGTGCAGTCAGCCGATACATTAATGCCGGTTCAACAATACTCGAGATTTCCTATCTTTGAATCATTTGCTCCGTATTGTATGGATCAAGATGCATATGATATGCATATTGACCAATTCAGGTCGTACGAGCAAACAATGTCATGGGAATATTACTGTACTGAGTTCGTCCCCACACGTATGCGACTCGAAGCTCATCGGTTTGACATGGGGCGTCTATCATTCTGGGGTTAGCATGTCTTTTATTTTGATTATTAAAATAAAACTATGGGTTGAGTTGTAATGAGGTTGTTTGTGTTTAGTTCTTGTATTGTAAACATATAAAAGTTCTATGAATATCCGCCCGATATTTACGATTTTTTCACCTATGAGTAAAACTATCTTGTGTAATAGTTCCGTCTTAGCTTCCTTGTATGATTTGTCGTGTGTTTAATTTGTAATGTATGTTTTTCTTTTAATTATAAGTTTATATATCGAAATCAGAAGAAAAACACGAAAAGTGCAGAAAACCTCCCAATTTTCCGAATTTTTCGCGAATATTCGCGAATATCCGCGAAAAATTCCGACACATTCGAATTTACCAAACCTCCCATATCCGACATGGGAGGTCGGATATTCGCGGAATAATCCGGTTTTTGGCAGATCGGATATCCGGACTTAAACGATTTTTTCACCTATGGTTGACTATATAATATTTTCTTCTTACACCTGATTCTGTTTAGTTTTATACTCGTATGTAGTTATGTCACAAGGCAGTGGATCAAGGTCAACATCGACTATACAATCTGCGTCATCTGGGAACAACTCAAATCCTGGTAGTATACGATTCACTTATTTTATTTCTTTTAGTCATTACTAATGCGTGTTTTCATTTTTAATTAGTTGGACTTTCTATTGTAATCCTTAAGCAGGTTCCACCCAACCTCCACGATGCAGAGGTAAGGCACTTAATAGTAAGCTTGATAAACTTATCAAGGGAGGTATGATAAGATCAAAGATAGAGTTTAAAGCTGGTTTGGCTAGACCTGTTGGTAATTGGGGCAAGGAGTTCCTTAGAGAAGTTGGCCTCATATGTCGTAGAGAAGCATCTCTTTCTTGTCACATATGGAAAGACATTAAGGAACTTCATGGGAATTATTTTTATGACTTAATTTCGGTAACTAGTTTTCCTATACTGTGCTGGTACTTTTTATATTTGCCAGATCATTGAATTACTTTTAATACTATTTCCTTGTGTTTTTGTGTAGGAAAAGTTTGATGTCGACTTTGCACATCCAGATGTTAGAAAGATCGTGGACACATATATGGCAGCAAGATTGAGAGAACACAGGTACATGCTTTACGTGAAATACCAAGCATTGGGAGATGATGTGGACAAAAGATGTGTCCTCCGAAAGAGATTGCACAACCAGCTTGGGCTGAGATATGTGCTTGGTTCGAAAGTGATGAATTTCAGGTACAAATTAGTATATAAAAACACTGAGATATATTTCATCTTTGTGGTGTTACTAATTAAGTTTATGTTTGTTTGAATGCCAGAAACTAAGTAAAAAGAATTCTGCCAATCGAAAAGAAAATGTTGTGAATCACAGTGGTGGCTCGACATCATTTGCGGTTTATTTAGAAGAAGAGGTATTATATGTCTTTTTTTTTTGATAAGAAATTTTTTTGATATGAAGAAAGAATTACATGCATGATCAGCAAATATTAATGATATCCCGTCAGGTTAAAGTAGAGGTTTTCCACCTGTCATCCCTAGTACACAAACAAACAAATTAGACTCAACCAATGCCTACATTATCATGGTGTGCCCCAATATTACCTGGTATTATATCCTCCCAACTCAGCAGCGGATCTTGAGCTTTGTAGTTCCTCCTCCCTATCTAATTCCCGCACTTGTACCATATCAAGGCTTTGATCTCCTTTTTCATACTTTAGAGTTTTGGTTCCTTGTCTTTGAATACCTTCAGCATATATTCTGTACTTCCAGATGACCCAACACGCTACGTAAGGCAAGTATTTCCATGTTCTGACTTTCAGGGGATCTCTGGTCTTCGTCGGCCACATTGTTAACCAATCAACAACAAAATCCACAGTATAAGTGCATCAGCATCTCTTGTTTCTTTTAAGTTATTTGGGTACAATATATACTAATGTATACAAAATCATGTAACATGTAACATGTTAAAGAACCAAGATGAGCTTAATGGTGAGAATTCTCAAAACCTTGGGAAGATTGAATTTTATCGCCAAATGCATTATAGTACTGATAAGGGCTGGATATTTTCTCTTGCTAAGCAAAACTATGTAATATTTTAACTTTTATTATATCACAGTTTTATATTACAATTATATTATATTATAATACCTGTGAGAATGTTTGAACTACAGGATGAAATGATAAAACTTAAGGATCAACCTCCACCAGAAGGGTCTGCTCCATTGACTGAAGATGAAGTCTGTGAGATGGTATTGGGAAAGAGACATAACTACGTACGTGGACTTGGGAATGGCTTTATAAGGAGATCAGCTACTCCTGCATATGAACCAGAGATTGAAGAGTATAGAAGGAGGGCTGATCGAAATGGCTGAGAGGCGTAGTGAAAAGCTTTCTACCCAGCTTGCAGAGCAAGGCACTCAGCTTCAGGGTTTGCAGGCTTAATTGGCAGGCTAAGATAGATGCTTATATTCAGTTACAGTCAGGGTTGGTTCTCCGTTCATGTCGCATTCTACTAAGGAATCTTCTTGGTAAGCACCTCTATGCTAAAACAACATCTATATCTAGTTTTTAGTCACATGTGAAATAATTCTACATCGAAGTGAATCCAACCTCAAATGTTGATCTGCTTTATTCTACTGTTTGGGTTTAGATTTATGATATGTTTTGGATCTCTGCAAGTGTATTTAGAGATTAATCTTAGTTAAGATCAAATGAACTCATAGTTGGTTGTGCTGTAATTTTTTGGGTGTGGCCAGACTATACCTCCCTTAATTTTCAGTTGGTCAAAACTAATTGTTTGGCTCATGCATCATTATTTTGAGACTCTTAAGAATGTTGGCTCATGCATCATTATTTCGAGTCAAAACTGAACTTTTTTTTTTTTGTAACCGAGGCAAAACTGAACTGTTTGGCTCATACATGATTCTTGCTTGAATCCTTCTTGTAGTCTAAAGTCATGTAAGAGCTAAATTTGTTTGGTTATTTTTAATAGCTTTTGCTTTCTCCATTAATGTACTACACTGTATAGGTGCCATTTTATGTTTGTAGCCGCCCATCTCCTCATGTTCTTATTCTTTTAGTGGAATTGCTTCTGCATAACAGCTCAGTATGTTCGTATACATACTAATTAATTTTTATTGTTGAATTTGCAGAAAGCGCTACTTAACCTGCAGAAAGAACGATAATCTACTTGCTGGATGGAAGAGTTTTCAAATAGATAAGTAGTTAGCTTATTAGTATGAGATTAAATACGTGGATTTCAATAGTATTATTGTTTCACATTGTTGACGAAATTACTTTTGGTCGCAGTTTAGTAGAAGTTTTTGTTATTTAAGTAAAACATGAATGGATGATTTATTTTAAAATATTTATTTGAATTATTGAATCTAATTTTTTTTTTTTTTTTTGAGATTGTGTATTGAGGAACAGACATTAGTAGCAACCAATGGAATTGTTACAAATATGCAAATATGATTTGCAACAATTATAATGACTGCAAATAATGGTTGCTTCCAACACACAAAATGTTGCGAATAAGGCGACTAGCAATATAAATACAACGACAAGGAACGTTGCAAAATGGAGACACAAAATTTCTACAAAGTACAAACCCATATTACCAACAGTTAATAAACGTTGCAATAGAGAAAATGATTGCAACGATATCGAAAGTTTTGCAAGTGTAGTACATATTGCAACGTCCTATATGGTTGCATATGTTGGTTGGATTTTCACGTTTGCAACAGTTGCAATGATTTCGTGTTGTTGCGAATAAACAAACACTTGAAACGTTTTTGTATATGTTGCACGTAATTGTATAGTTGCAACGCTTGTGTACGTTGCAATACATTTTTTTAATTAAAAAATACAAAATTAAAATTAATAATTGTAACGAAATCAAATTAGTAGCAACGCTGAAAAACGTTGCTAAAGCAACCAAGCTGGTGCAACGCTTTTTACCGTTACAACTAACTATATGCAACCCGATCTATTGCAACGCTTAGTTTTTGTTGCAAATAATGTACTTGCAATGCTTTTATAAATATTTGCAATGTTTGGGAACGTTGCAAGAAAGGTAGATTTACAATGAATCAAAACAGACACTGTTCAGGGGCAATTGTGTAGAAGCCAGATGGGGGAATGCATGTTGTAGAATTAAGTTCGAATTGGAGGGAAGTGAACAAAACAAAATTGGACTTCTTTCTGTAGATAGAACCGGATTCAGTAACATACCTAAGCAGGGATTTGTTCATAAAACCAATAAGAAATGTCCTAACCTCTGGCACAAAGATTGGCCATTGTTGGAGTGATCGGAGGTGTCGAGGGTGAAAATATGTTCATTTTTCTGCTGAATGCCACAATGCAAAATGAACAATGGTGACGATCAGGTCTGTCCATTTGTACCTAGGAAAAAAAACACTTGGAAAAATGGGTTTTCCATAATTATTTCCAAATTCCAAACTCAAAAATAATGTCATAATGAATATTGACATATATCCAAGGGAGACTTATTCAAAAGGACAGAAACAGTTGGTTTCTTAGTGAAAAGGGCTTTGAAGTCAACAAATTTTGGACTAAAATACCCACCCTAATCATAGTATGATTTTAAGTCAAATCATATATAAGAATTTTTTTTTTCACAAAACACTATAACCTAGGTATGAAGTGATTAACCCTAGTGGGGAAGGGCAAAGTCGGAATTGCACCAAATTTTGATACTATGATTCTAAGTCATAAGTCTTTGTCCTTTTCAACAAGTCAACAAAAACTGCATATCCTTTTCAACCATGACTTTCAAAGAGATTGTCCTTATGGAGGGTTGACTCAAAAGAGATTGTCCTAGTGGGGAAAGGCAAAGTCGGAATTGCACCAAATTTTTTCACCAAGAAAAACATGATTGGTGTCCTTCTCAATAGTTACTTGTATATCCAATGTATAAGACAAGTTTGGCTACATAGAGGATATTAGGTGTTTTTTCCATATATAAATTGCACCTTATAAATAAACTTGATAAATACTCAAAAATCAAAAGTTTATTCTGATTAAAAAAATAATATAAATGTTTCTAATTTAATAACATACTAAATTTCCATTTACATAAACAAGAATATAATATAATATAATATTCTGTTTCTATATTAAGATTTCCATATATTTTTAGACTTGTACACCCTGAGGGCGTGAGCAAATCTTCAAGAATAATAGTAACAATCTATAAATATTGATACCAAAGGTTCTAGCTACATCCACAATTACAATAAGCTTTCTTCTGTTTTTGCTACAAGGGAAACAAGCTTAGAAGAACAGAATTGCCATTAAAGCAAGGTAAATACAAATACTTCAATTCAATATCTTTAATGTTATTAATTTACTTATCTTACTCTCTTCATATATATAGATAGATACTATAAAGTCCATGCCACACTACTCAGTTAATTAACTTGGAAGCTTTTTGTGATATTTTGTGTATCTGAATTAGATTCATAAGAAAGTGCTCACTATTTCAATATAATTTACATAATATAATGGTGATCAGGTAATCTGATCACAATACGTACAACTTGTCTACACTAGCAATGAGTAGCAGAAATTAGTTTGTTTCAGTATTTTTACACTCAAACCATATAGCAAACTACACACACTCATGGATAAGATCTGTAAATGGTGGTTAAAACTTGAAAGGGTGTGTGTGATGAGACATGGCTGCCCTGGCATAGGAAATTAGGAATTAGGAACAAAACATATAGGTGCAACACAATCTTCATTTGTATATTTTTTGATGTGAAGCAAAGCAACAATGGCAGCCTTTTTTTTTCTCTAACCTGATCAGTTGTTATGGTTTGTTAATGCAGATGGGTCGTGCAAAACTTGATTTGCGGTTTATAAGCAAAGAAAGTGCTCGGAATGCTACCTTTGTTAAGAGAAAGAAAGCGTTAGAGAAGAAAATTTATGAATTTGCAACACTATGTGGGGTTGATGCATGCATGATCATATATGGACCAAATAATCGGAATAGTGCCTGCATGGGCAAACCAGAAACATGGCCAAAGAATCAAGATGAAGTCTATCGAATCATTGACAACTGCAAAAAATACGAAAAGGAAAAGCGAAGCTTCAGTCTGGCTGATTGCTTTCTGGTTCAGAAAAAGAAGCTTGGAGATGATCTTGCTAAATTGCATAAAAAGAATGATGAAATATCTCAACAAAGCTGGGAAGATCGTATTAACGACTTATCCAAGGATCAGATGGAGCAACTTCTTCCAATGATAGATTCCAAAATTGAGATGATAAATGCTAAGATAATGTCATTTGAGATGAATCAAAACTTGATCCAATTCGAAGCAGGAACAGGAATGTTTGGAAACACACAGGCACCACCACAGAATCACCCATTCCTCGTACCTATAAACAATGGGAATGCATGGAATAATTATGTATTGCCCATGCAGACACAACCTCTTTCTTATGCGTTTCCGCCTGGTCACCATATGAGGCAAATGGAGTATCCCTCTGATTTGCCAATGTTCTTTGATCAAGGCCAAATGATAAACTCGATGATGTTCGTCAATGGAAATGTAAGCACTCTTCTCGATGAGCTTACTTAAGTTCTTCAACTGCTTCACCGCAAGTACCTGCAATGACCAACGGACAATGACCGGTGGATAAAGCTCCAACGATCAAGTCAGTAAGCGGCTAGGTTTAGAAAATAGGTTTTAGCAAGGAATCAATAGTTACCTTATGCGAACCCTAACGTCTTCCTTTTATAGCGGTATTCACCGCTATCTTTTAACCGTAGGATCCCTCTATGCATCCTATGGTTCTCTGATCTCCTACGTGTTCAATTCTCTATCACATACTCCAGAACAGATGCTTGACAGCCAGATATCACGTGCTTTCTCCGTGACACTCTAGAATGTTCATATAGAAAATGCTTGACAGCCAGATATCACGTGCTCCATCCGTGATACTCTAGAATGTTCTGTACTCCGATTGGGTACTTTCCGGTTTGCTCTCCTTACCCAACTCCTATGCTTCAAGTGCTACACCTGGCCTAGTTTGGTACTTACATCGCCCCTCCTTTGACCGTCATCTATATACTTTAGATGACGGCTCAAAGGCTTCTTCTCGATCTAAACGTTCCCGTCATGATTCCTTTCCACCACTTAATCTATCACCTGCTTCTCACGTGCCCCTAGTCTTGCCTTATCCTTATCTTTCCAGTTGTTCATTCATTACGCATGCCCTCGTGTCCCGTGCTTCTGACGCGCACCTTTTGATTTCCCCTAGGTGTAATCATAATTCCGACTGCTATCCTTCCCCTTCCCAACGCAGCTATCTTGTTTCTACTTTTCCTTTCCAACATTACCCCTCCATCTATGTTCGTATATAAACTGAATCCTTAACCTACTTCCCCCATTTGCTTTCATCCTCTCCCTTCTTCTCCTGTTGTTTCTTCTACCTCCAACTTATTTACAGCATCTCGCATCGTCCGGAGTTCTTAACAGCTCGATTTTCCCTCTTATTTCTCTCATCATCGATTGCCTCAGGTTATTCTCTCTCACTTATCTTTCTTATTTTCTTGATTTTATACTCGATTTCATTTTTTCTAGATTTAGTTTCGAACCTTCTTATTTTCACTATATATTCTGTATTGCGATTGCTGTAAGTTACCAATTTGTTTTTCTTCTCTCCTTTCCTCCTCTAGGAGCAACCCTGTACACGCCCCTAATCTTTCTTTCCCTACGATTTTGGTGAGCTTTTCTCTATATAAATGGCTTCTCATCAAAATCAGAAAAAGAAAGATTCTTCGAAGAAGACGGTTGAAGGAGGTCAAGGTGGTGGCGGTGCTCACCCTTCTCCTTCCGGTTACTACCTTGACTCGTATGAGCCCAGCACTTACCCGTATCGACCCGACATAGAATCATTCTGTGAGCTATACGACATCCCAGATGACGTAGAGATCTTTAATTTTAAACCTGTTCTACGTTTTGCACATCACGATTTTCGTCGGCAGGACGGCATTATAGTTACAGCCCACCAAATAGCCTTTGGCTGTCGATTTCCTTTTTCTAACCTTGTCCGTGATGTGCTTAACTTTTATCAATTCGCCCCTGGTCAATGTATTGGAAATTTCTGGCGGATCCTACGGGCCGCGGATAATCTCAATAGTGAGGAAACTGTTGTTTCCCTTGATGACATACGTCAATGTTACTACCTCAGAGTCTGTGAAGAGAAGTGTGGTCAACCTTATTACTACTTCGTCAAGCGACCCGGTAGGCGGTCTATCATTGAGAAACTGCCGGAAAGTGACAAGGAATGGCCTGACTTTCCTATGATTGTCTTTGGTAACTTCGAGGGAAAAGGACCTGGCATTTCTAACCCTTTAAAATACTGGCGGTTTAATCTAGGAGGTTTCTTTCTTACTTTTTCTATTTTGCTCACATTTTGACATTTCTAGGATGAAAATCCTTTTGATTGTGTCTGTCTAACTCTTTTCATGTTTCCTTTTTCCTGCTATCCCAGAGGTTCGCGGTGACGGCAAGGCCATAAGACCTCGCAAAGACGCCCCTTGGGAGCCCTTGATAGGGTCTGGAACTGACGGTTACTCCGCCATTCGTGAGCTTACTCTGTCGAGGAAAGACGGTACCCCGCTTGTTAAGGATCTTGACCTAGGGGATTACGTCTTGCCCGTCTGCTGCCACAAAGATTATCTAAAGGATAAGAAAGGCAGGTCTTCTACTATCCCTCCTACTCTCCGACCAGCAAAAGGGAAGGGTAAGGGTAAGGGTAAGGTTTCTGTTGCTGCCCCCACTGAGTTGGAAGGATATTCTGATGATGGCGGAGACAACATCCCACTTCAGCAAGTCTTAACCAAAAAGAGAGCTCGTGAGTCTCCTTCCACAGTTCCAGCACCATCCGAGAAGAAGAAGCAAAAAAGAGTAACAGCCCAACTTCCTCCTTTCTTATCTGCTCTTCGAGTTCAGAAGATTGTCAAGCATTGTAGTCGTGATCTATCTTCTTCTTCGACTGAAAGTTCTGAATTTCAGGCAGTCCAAGGTGAACCAGAGACATTGCCGGAATCTCCTGAAGTTCACCTGGCGCGTTCAAAGCAACCCACAAGGTCCGGTCCAACCATTCCTAAAGTGAAAAGGGCCAAAATGGCTGAAGCTCCTTCTCCCCTCCCGGAATCCCCGTCTGCTTCCTCCAGCGACTCCATGGAGGAACCTGGCCAACCAGACTTTAGCGGAATCAAAGTTTCCGTGAATCTTGACGAACTTGGGTTTGATGGTGATCTTATATTTGAAGATATCGGCACGGACAATATCGCCCAACCAGGTTCAACTTCTCATCCTTCATCTTCTCCCCCTAGGGACTTTTCCATGGCTCTTCTTGATCCAAATGAGCCTCCTATTATTGGTGTGATGCCTCCACCACTTCCTGTTGATCACGAAATTTTTAATGTTGCTACATTTGTTGCACCTATTCGTGAAGCACCTAGGTACACCTTCCATCGTACTCCTAATTACTCTTCATCTGGATCAGGTGACCAAGCCGGAGATGACCAGCAATTTTCTCCAACCCCTGACGCTGAGACTAACCCGATACCCGCTGCTGGCAAGGCTCCTACACCTCCTGCCGGTGTTACTCCTCAAGGTCCTTTTTCATTTTCAGAGTCCATGCCGGCCCCTGACCCTGACAAGGTTGGCTCCTCTTCTCGCGGTAAAGTAATTGCTGATCCTCCATCCCCTCAGTCTCCAAGGCAGACTCCTGCTGTTTCCCTTCCTCGTGATCCATCCGCTTCAGCTTTTGACAATGGAGCAACTGCTTTCTCAGCTATTCATAATTCTATTTTCCCTTCTGATCAAGCTAAAATTGATCAGATGAACTTTGATGAGGGCCGTGATACCTTTTTTCGTGGTCTAGCTCTCGTAAGTCTCCCTTTTTCCTTCTCTTTTTTTTTTTTTTTTTTTTTTTTTTTTAATACTATAACCTTTCTATTGAATTATAGGTTAACGGTCTCGCCATCAAGTCTTTTTCGCATGCTTCTAGCCTGGAAAGAGAGAAAGAAAGAGTTGCAAAAGAGAAGCATGACCTTACAGTGGAAAAGAACCGACTAATCCGCGAGAAATGGGCTCTTCAAGCCGAGGTCGAGCAACTCAAGATTCAACGGAAAGAAGCAGCCGCGTCTCGTGATGCTGAAATCGAGAAGAACCGGAAAAGGCTTGAGGGTGAACACCGTGAGCGTATTGCTGCACTTGAGGCTGCTCATGCCACTGAGATAGCGAAGTGGGAGGGAAAATATCATGACGGCCTAATCAAAATAGATGAACTCAACGCCGGTCATGAAGCTGACTATCAGCAGTACCTGACCGACCTAAAGGAGCAAAGGGAAACTCTCCTGGCTGAGTATAAATCAAAATACGAGGAGATGGTGGCGAAATCCAAAGAGCAGATCGCCACGCAAGTGAAGGCGCAGGTGAAGGAGAACTTGTCCGCCATTCTTGCTGCCAAGAAAATGCGGATGACGTCTTCATCTCCCAATGCTTCTACCCGAGACCCCTTACCTTGAAATGTAATTTGATTAATACTCCTTGGCAATTGCAAACTCTTATTTTAATTTGAAACTTTTATAATTGTTATCCATTAATGCTCCCTTCTGTTACTGGTTTCTCATGTGCTAACATTAGGACACACTTCTACTGATCCCGTCGTCACGGTTCAGCAAGTGCAGCCCCATTAACACATTAGCACTATTGCTCTTCTCTCTTAGAGGCACCCCATTGTATTGTCTAAGTCAAACTCAATGGGGAAGAAATAACCATATAGAGACTTTAACATTTAGTTAACGGCTTGCCCAGCCAAGTCTACACTTACGGTATTTCTCACCAACCTTAGTTGGATTTCTACTATGCCTGACCTTTGGCCTGGTCTCAGACAATACTAATATATATAACTGGATAAATCAACAAAATCTTATATTTTCATTGAAACTTAAACACCGCTACATACTTTCTACTTTTTTCAGCGAATCTATCTTAATAACGCCTACTGTCTTGTTGCCCTGATACATCTCTGCCCTCTAGGCATAGTATATCTTTAAATTGCTGATACTCCATGGCTTGTCGAGGGGGGTACCGTCTTGGTAAGTCAAGTAGTATGCTCCATTCGCTCCCACCTTGTCTACCACAAAAGGCCCTCCCCAGTTTGGCTCTAACTTGGCTGGAGGCGGATTCTGCTTCCTTAATACGAGATCCCCTGGAACCAGGCTTCTTGGCTTGACTTTTTTGTTGAAAGTCCTCTCTAGTTGTTGGTGGTAGTTCTCCAATCTGATCTTGGCGCGCTCCCGGACCTCCTCTGCTAAGACCAGCTCTCTCTCTATTATCTCATTATTCTTTCCCAGGTCAACCACCATTCTTCTAGCCGTATGCACCAACATTTCTTGTGGTATCACAGCTTCCATGCCATAAGTAAGAGAAAATGGAGTTGCCCCTGTGGATCTTCTCGGTGTCGTCCGGTAGGCCCACAATACTTCCCAAAGATTTTCGTACCACTTCTCTTTCTTATCTTCGAGTTTCTTTTTCAACACCTCCAGAATGGCCTTGTTTGACGCTTCTGCCTGCCCATTTCCTTGTGGATGAAATGGTGTTGCAAAGAGTTGCTTTATGTTATAACTTGCCAGAAACTGTTTTAATTCATCTCCACGGAATTGAGCACCGTTATCTGCCACTATAGCCCTTGGCAATCCAAACCTGCAGATGATGTTGGTCCAGATAAAATTTTTGACCTCTTCCTCCCTGATCCTTCGTAACGGTTCTGCCACAATCCACTTCGTAAAGTAATCTGTAGCCACTATTAGATATTCTCTTCCTTGTGACTTCTCAAGCTTTCCTACAATATCAATTCCCCACATTGAAAAGGGCCACGGATTACTAATGAAGTGAAGGTTTTCTGCTGGAGCATGTATTAGTCTCCCATGAATCTGACAGCCGTGACACTTCTTTGCATAGTCGCAGCAATCTTTGTACATGCTTGGCCAGTAATGCCCATGAATCATTATTCTGTGCGCCATGGCTCGTCCTGGAGAATGATTTCCACAACTTCCACTGTGACATTCCGCCATGACTCCTTCCTTTTGGGATGGGTGTACACATTTCAATAGCGGTCCAGCTGGCGATCTTCTATATAGGTCTTCCCCTATCATTGCATATCTTTTGGACTGATCCAAAATGGATCTGGCTTTTGTTCTTTCTTCTGGAAGCGAACCACTCTTCAAGTAGGCTATTATTGGATCCATCCAGCTTGCTTCCAAGCTCTGTATGAGGTTGACGGTCATTTCCTCCACCTCTATCATTGGCTGAGATCTCTGCATGAACGTTATGGTTTTAGTTGAGTTTTCTTCTGTTGCCGTTGCCAGATAAGCCAAGGCATCAGCATGTCGATTTTCTCCCCTGAACAGATGCACCATTTCTACCTTTGAAAATTTAGCTACACTCTTTTTCAATGCCTCTAAGTACAAGGCCATCTTCCCAGTTAAAGCTCTATATGTTCCATTGAACTGTTCTACCACCAGCTTTGAGTCAGTGAAAACCGTCACCTCCTTCGCCTCTAACTTCAACAATACTTCCAAGCCTTTCAGTACTGCCTCGTACTCTGTCTCATTATTGGTGGCCGGAAAAGCTAAGTTTTCTGCTATCTCGATCTTGGTATCCTCTGGTGTTACCACTACTATCCCGACTGCAGACCTCCCTTTATTTACTGACCCATCAGTGAACACCTTCCATCCCTTCACATTTTTCCAACCGGTATCTTGAATTTCTAGAGTCTCTAGTTGCTCCTCCTCTTGAATTTCTGTATCCCCCGCTGCGTCCTCCACTGAAAAATCTGCTAAGAAATCCGCCAGTACTTGGGATTTTTCCGCCCTCTTTGGTTCATACTGTATGTGATACTTACTCAGCGAAACTGCCCATTTCTCCATTCTTCCAGAACGCTCGATTTTAGGCATCACTTGATTAAGTGGAAGGTTTGAAACCACTGTGAGGCTATATGCTTCAAAATAAGGTCTCAACCTTTGCGCCGCAAAAAGTAAGGCAAAGGCATACTTTTCAACTCTTGAGTATCTCGTCTCTGGGGAAGTCATCTTTTTGCTGAGGAAGTAGATCGGGTTCTCCTTTGCAGCCTCTCTTCTAGTTAGGACTGCACTTACTGCAATGTCGGATACTGCTAAGTAGACGTAGAGTGTCTCTCCTGGTAACGGCTTTGATAGCACTGGTGGCCTACTCAAATATTCTTTTAACTTTTGAAAAGCCTCTTCACATTCATCGTTCCAGGCAAAAGATAAATTCTTTTTTAAGAGCTTCAGAATTGGCTTGCACTTATCTGTGGATCTTGATATGAACCTTCCCAATGCCGTAATTCGACCAGCTAACATCTGTACTTCTTTTTGTGTTCTTGGAGATGCCATATTTGTGAGTGCCCTGATCTGCTCCTGACTGACCTCTATTCCTCTCTTGGTAACAATGTAACCAAGGAACTTTCCCGACTGTATTCCAAACGTGCATTTTTCTGGATTGAGCTTCATGTTGAATTGACGCAATGTTTGGAAAGTTTCACCCAGGTCTTTTAGATGGTCAGTCGGTTCTTTGGATTTGACCAACATATCATCAATGTATACTTCCACCGTTTTCTTCAGTTGATTCTCGAACATCATCTCTACTAGCCTCTGGTAAGTTGCACCTGCATTTTTCAAACCAAATGGCATTTTGGTGTAACATAGTGTTTTCTTACCAGCATAGAAGGCGGTTTTTTCTTGATCTGGACCATAAAGTGGGATCTGGTTGTAGCCGGAATAGCCATCCATGAACGACAGTAACCCAAAGCCTGCTGTTCTGTCTACGAGTTCATCTACCCTGGGCATGACGTATCTGTCTTTGGGGCATGCTTTGTTTAAGCTTGTGAAGTCTATGCAGATCCGAACTTTTCCATTCTTCTTTGGTACCGCTACTATGTTAGATACCCATTCCGGATATTGAACTTCTC
This sequence comes from Aquilegia kansuensis, assembly GCA_020826895.1. Taxonomy (NCBI): domain Eukaryota; kingdom Viridiplantae; phylum Streptophyta; class Magnoliopsida; order Ranunculales; family Ranunculaceae; genus Aquilegia; species Aquilegia kansuensis. Next base: position 16,528,796 of record CM037006.1, on the reverse strand, counting down.
TTGTTATTCCAGCTACATCCATTTTCTCAATCTCCTTCTGTACTGCCTCTGCTAGTGTTGGTTTCACAGTTCTCACCTTCTGTGCAATTGGTTTGAAATTTGGATCGACATTTAACTTGTGACATGCTATATCTGGATCAATCCCTGTCATATCGTTCATAGACCAAGCAAACACATCTGTATTATCTTTCAAAAATTGTAAAAGATCTTGTCTCACCTTTGGATCCAAGCTTGTTCCCATGTAGGTGATCTGTTGACCTTCTACTTCATTGAGGTTGACGGGTTCCGTTTGTTCCTCTGTCTTTATAGCTTCCCATGATAACCCGTCATCCTCCTTCTGTCGTTGCTATGCTGAGACAGATGACGGCCCAGCACCTGTTGTGCCATGCCTCATGCTTTTTACTGTTGCTATCTTCAAATTTTTAGCCATAGCTTGATTACTTCTTATCTCATATTGCCCATCTTCAGTCAGGAATCGAATTTTCTGGTAGTAACTTGACGGAATTGCCTTCATTAGATGAATCCATTCTCTGCCCAAGATTGCATTGTACTCTGTTGGCGCGTCTATGACCACAAACCTTGACATAACAGTTTTGGTGTGTGCCGTAACCGGTAAAACTATCTCTCCCACTGGCTGCACGGCTCCCCCATTGAATCCGTAGATGTCTCCAGGAGAACTTGTCAAGCTGCTTCTTTCTAGCTTCATTTGATCCAAGCCTCTGGTGAATAAAACGTCTACTTCACTTCCACAATCTACTAGAACTTTCGTGACATTCCAGTTTCCAATGAGTATGGAAATGACCAATGGGTCATTATGTGGCGTGACTACTCCTTTGAGGTCTTCCTCTGAAAACCCAATAGGATCATTCTGATGCACAGGTCTGCCATTACGCATAACTGGGATAGCTCCTACCGTTTGCAGGTCTTCTCTTATCTGCATCACTCTTTGTATCTTCCTTCTGACCTCGTTCATGGATTCTCTAGCTCCTTCCAAGATCATATTAACAGTTCCTTTGACTTGTACTTCTGCCTTGGCTTCCTCCCTGTTCTTTTCCACTATAAATTCTCTTAAATGACCTTCCTCTATCCATTTCCAGATCAAGGACTTGAATTCGTAGCAATCCCCAGTTGGGTGGTTGTAAGTCTGATGATATTCACAGAAAGGCTTTCCCCTGACTGTCCTGCATCTTACTGATGGTTCCTGGAAGTACTTTCTTCCTCTTATTCTCTTCAACATTTGGTCCAGCGACATGGTGAGTTGAGGTAGTGGTTTCGGTGGTGTCAGCTTTCTTGGCGAAGTATCTCTATCTTCCCTTCTTTCTCTTTTGTCCTGACCTCTCGATCCATCACGGTTTCTTCTGCTGCCGGAATCTCTTGGTGGTGTATCACTTCGTGAGCTAGCGTCTCCTTTCTTTCTTTTTTCTGCCACTGTGTTAACGGTAGCCGACAACACCTTGGGAGCTCTCCGTGATGCTATATCTTCTAATCTGATGTACTTCTCTGTCTTCTGAAAAAGTTCATCTAGAGTCGCCATCCGGGAGGATACAATTGAGTCATATGCCGGAGATTTCTTATTTATGCCTTTCTGAAACGCTACTACCGCTGTTCTTTCGTCTACTCCGCCATCTGTTCTTAAAATCTCATTTTTGAAGTTAGTAACAAATTTCCTAAGAGACTCACCTGGGGCTTGTTCCAAATCAAACAATGATGCTATATCTGCAGCTTGCCTCTTCTGATGAATATAGTGTTTCACAAACATCTCACTTAGTTGAGCAAAGCTCGACACACTACCTGGTGATAAACTGAGATACCAGTCTGTAGCGTTGTCCTTTAAACTGCTAGGAAATAATCGACACCACATCCCATCATACTGGCTGCCCTCCCAAGCCGCCATCTTTTGTTTGAAATTATTCAAGTGCTGCACAGGGTCAGTAGTTCCGTCATACTCATTAAACTTTGGGGGTTGAAACTTACTTGGGAATCCATGACGGTAGCACACTTCAGCTAATGGCCTCTTGCCCAATCTCTCCAGGTCTTGAGTCAACTCTATGTTTTTCCCTTTAGTCTGTGCCCTCATGTCCTCTTAGACCTTGCATATCATATCGAAAAGTCTGGTGTACGGATCAGCTGCCGGGATCTCTTCATCGTTCAGCCCTTCCTTTCGATTCCCTTCACGAGCTCTTACCCCTGATTCATCTGACCCTTCTTCTTCATTCACCCTTGGGCCTGGAATCCGTCGCCTTGTTCCTCCTTCCCCTTCTCCTGGTGTTATTCCCTCCATAAGTCTCTAACGGTTTTCATTTCGGACCACCTCATTCTCTCCTTCCTGGAGGTTCTGACGTTCCATTTCTTCTATCCTTCTTAGTTGCTCCCTCAGTCTTACGTTCTCTTCCCTTAGTCTGCTTATGTCTTCTTCTCCCTCCTGGAGGGTTTGAGGATGGTCAACCTGAGGAGCTTCTCCACCAGCTACACCTCCAGGATATGTGGATGACCTAGTTTGTGTCACCATTGCTCTCTGTCTGCTTCTTTCAACCTTCTTTTCAAAACCCTAGATCTGGAAGCAGCCCTCTTTCTAGCGCCAAAATGTAAGCACTCTTCTCGATGAGCTTACTTAAGTTCTTCAACTGCTTCACCGCAAGTACCTGCAATGACCACCGGACAATGATCGGTGGATAAAGCTCCAACGATCAAGTCAGTAAGCGGCTAGGTTTAGAAAATAGGTTTTAGCAAGGAATCAATAGTTACCTTATGCGAACCCTAACGTCTTCCTTTTATAGCGGTATTCAGCGCTATCTTTTAACCGTAGGATCCCTCTATGCATCCTATGGTTCTCTGATCTCCTACGTGTTCAATTCTCTATCACATACTCCAGAACAGATGCTTGACAGCCAGATATCACGTGCTTTCTCCGTGACACTCTAGAATGTTCATATAGAAAATGCTTGACAGCCAGATATCACGTGCTCCATCCGTGATACTCTAGAATGTTCTGTACTCCGATTGGGTACTTCCCGGTTTGCTCTCCTTACCCAACTCCTATGCTTCAAGTGCTACACCTGGCCTAGTTTGGTACTTACAGGAAACAATGGCGATTACTCCAATATGGTTTCAACTGGAGACCTACCTTACATTGCATTCCAACATCCTTATTATCAAGATCAAGGATTAAGGTCATCTGATGAATATGGCTTAATGGATCAAACACCATCAACGTTTTACTTGCCGGCAAACACACAGTACTCTATATCTTCCCCGTATGTTCCTGATCTGATGCTTGGATCTTCAGATCAATTGCCTTCATCCAGGCCTCCTAATTTTTAGACTTCAGTTTATATTAAGTATAGGTAGCTAGTAAGGACATATTATCAAGTAGGCTTTTTTTTTTTTTTTGGTTGGCAAGCGAGGTTATGGGGACCCCTACCTCTTTTAAATTACGTGTGAAAACTTATATCAACAATCCGCTGTTGACGTGTTTCGAATCCACAACCTCTCCACTTTGTGAGAGGGGTGCTACCATTGAGCCACAGGCTCATTCGCAAGTAGGCTTACTGTTTCTTTATATGTTCACTGAACTGTAATCATTCATTCATTATCAATACATTTTTTATTACCTAACAAATAAATTAAAGAACAATTTTTGCAAGTGCCATAATATAAGTATATAACCACGAAAATGAGGAGGAAGAAGGTGAGTAATAATAATATAAGCTAGTATTGTAGAGGTATTGAAGGAGCTCAGCTCCGTTTCGACTCTGTAGAAGAAGTATAAGTAATGTCTGGTTGAAACCAACGAGGAGGTGGAAAATAAGTGATGGAAGCGTATATATTCAACTTGTAGGGAAGAAAGTATTTTTTTTACGTTTAATAGTTAGAATAGATGAATCTTTAATTATCAAATGGTGTATTGAGGATGTCATGCATTACCAATTCAATGAAGAAGGAATCTGCATAAAGATGACGAAGAAAGTTCAATGACATTTAACTAAATGAACCAGATTTTTGTTAATCTGTTCTGAACTTACTTAGTCTACAAATATGAGCAAATTCACAGAGTTTTATGCAACAACTCAGACCAACTCTAATTAATCATGGAAGCCACAAATAATCCTAACAGCAAGATGGTGAACTTTATTGCAGCAGAGGTGATAATCAAAAAAACCTTTAGCTCCATACTATATATAGTATTTTTGTATCCAAAATGATAATTCGTTAAACTGCCTAAATATGTATAAATACTATTTTTATATATTCACTTCTGCAGATCGAAGCAAATGTTATATCAAAATAATATAATTTGGTGTATGGGGTAATTCATATAACGTATTTAATTAACATTTGAATTTTCTACAGTTTTTTCTACTCACGGTCAGTCGGTCACTGCTGTTCCTGGAAACAGATCCTTGATAAGCTGAAGTATGCTAAGCCGTCAACCTTGCCCATCCAAAATGAAACTATCCCTGACGAGGTATTCTCTAGAGAACGTGGTTCCCATCAATATCGAAACCGAATACATGGTGACATTGTGAAGCAAACAAGGAAGATTTGTTCCGAGACTACTATAGAAGAAAAACTTTGCCTAAAGTCATGGACTGGCATGATTAAGCCAAAGCGAAAGTGAGAGAACAGGTTAAGCCTCTTGCAACTATAGTGGATAGAAAATTAAAAATGATACTGTTGAACAACTCTACACAATGGAACTGTAAAATCAACATTTAATCCTAATTGACTTTAGATTCAGAGAAATTCTTACTATGAATCAACATTTAATTAGTTATTTTCTTGGAGGAAATTAGAGACAATGAATTCCAAGCATACAAAACAGTTCCAAGCATGACACACCTGTACTGAAGAAGGGAGATCAATTGTCATACTACTCAACGACAACAAGCTCTTTGATTGTACTCTGGACCACCGAGCGCCAATTCCATTGCAGCCTCGGGGCTTGGAATCTCGTCCTCTTCAAGGAGCATTTTCATCAAGTTCTTTGAGAACCCACTAACTAGAACAACACCCTTCTGATCGCTCGGCACAGGAGTCGCCTTCGAGTCTCTTAGATTCCAAAACACTATCTCTGGAACTGTATATTCATAATCTGTGTTCCAACTCCCAAGTATCTGTAACACCCATGAGTTGGTGTTAGTCCCACATTGCCAAGGAACTAGTTGTATTGGTAATATATAGAGCTTAACCATACTTTAACTAATATCAAGACCTTTTGGGGTAAACCACATGGGTAGGCCCTGATCCAAAACCCTCTACTGCTGGATATCCGTAGTGACTAAAGGGGGACAATATTGATATTAGGGAGCACGGAGGACGAAATCCTGGGGTGTTACAGTATCATTTCCAGAACTATCCTTTGAGTCTGAGCGATAGCCATAGTTATAATCTCTACTAGCCTGATCAAATTCCATGTCGCTGAAAACAAAGACTTTCTTTCATCTTGTCCTTACTCAAGTTCCCCGACAGCTACTTCTAGGATTTTGTCGAAAACCTTCTGAAAATCTGTGTTCATACCGACATCCATATCTCGAAGAAATTGAGTCTTTGACCGCAAATCATTTCCTTCAATAAAATGAAGCTCACGATCTGCACTGAAGGTTATAACCTTGCCCTTCCATGGATGTTCACTCAACTCTGAGAGCAAAAGCCCAAGAGAGACCACCATTGGTGTACCACTACTTCCAGAAACATCACAAACTGCAATACAATTCTTCAATGTACCTTTTAACGAAAGATCATCCACCATTCGCTTCAATTGCAGCTCCGCAACTTGACCACCATCTCCTTCACCGTCGTCTAAATGTTTTATGATCTCATGCGGAAACAATGCTCCAGGAGAAATCTTTGCTTCACCACGCTCAACCTTGGTCAAGAATTCATTGAACCGTTCTTGATCGTGTTTTTGTAATTTGTCATTGCAACTGAGGGAACTCGACCATAAGGAAGTGATTCTCACCTATTGGAACTCATATATACCTCAGGAAGTTCTAATCCTTGACGAAGAGGAACAAGAACTTCTTTCCTGAGACAATCACGAACTCTGAAAGCATAATGGGCTCCGTAAATATCCTCATATCTGGATAAGAATTGCATGGTAAAATTCTCCTCGCAATGCTTTCACAAAGAAGAGTGGCTTTATCAAAAGAAGAACCCAAAGAAGGACACCACTTTGCAGCTAAACTGATCGTCCCATATTCACCGCAACTCAATGCCTTCAAGTCAGAAACCAAATGATCTGCAAACACTCGAGATATTTGATCATGCATGAATTTGAAGTTCAGGTCAGGAGAGTACCTCTCAACACCTTTTCTGGCCTTGGAAATATCTTTCTCCTTTCTAAGATTCCTCGCTATTTCCTTCTGGATCTGTACTTTGGTCATCTCAGCAGAAATTCTCTTCTCTTGAGGTATTGATGACTTGCTTCTTAGCTTGGAATCCACTTTCTCTTCACATTGCTTTTTATTTCTCGGCTTTTGCCTCTTCCGAAACTCTTCTTTTGCCACTTCTCGAACCTTGGAACCTTCGAGAAGTCGAAAGAGAATTTCTGGTAAATCCTTGAAGTAGCTGAATTCAGCAATCCACTTTGTGTTGCATGCTAGAGTTTTAGGGTGGTTCTTGTGAAGCCACAAAGCGGCAGTATAAAATCCCTCCTTGTCTGACTTTCCAGTACCTCGAACACCTCTCAAGTGGCAGATTAGGTTGAGAGTAATCAGATCACTATGTTTCCAGGCTACCTCCAACCGCTGGAAGAGAGATTCTGCTGGTGTGCCAGGTACAACATGGAAACAGAAACCCAAACAAGGATTACCACTTACCAGTAGACAAGAAGGTTGCAGAAAGGTTCTCCGTGAAACCCTTGAGCGGTCCCAACGGAAGTTCTGTTTTTGTTTCGTTTGAATTGGCTAACATGAGATCAATGGAAGGATCTTCAGAGGACGAAGTAACAGAGTAACTTTGTTGTTTGTCAGGCTGCACATGGAGTTCTGGAGGGCCTAAGAGTTGAGATGGAGGAGACATGCTTAGGCTTCTTCAGAGGACTTTCTTTCTATGAGAACTCAAACTGTTCTGCACTGCTAGTTGAAGAGATAATCATGTGAGCACCATATGTAATGGAGCCGAAATCTTAAATTAGGGAAGCAAATAAAATATAATCTGTAATACAGGAAAGAAATCTCTATTATTTAAGAAGAAATAAATAGGATAAGATCAATTCTGTAACAGATAAACCTGACAAACATAGCTGACAAATTCATTCATTAACTGGCCATCTATGACATTGGAAGTTAAATCAATTTAGGAAATGAATACGTACTATTAATGCAATAGAGTCTAACACTCTTACCATATCATACACAGTAAATCAATAGAATTTATATTAAGATATTTAATGTCATTTATGATTTGAATATGTTGGAAGTAAAGGTATTGTAGGCTTTAGGTATGTAGTTTAGTCCCACATAGCTTAGATATAAAGTCTATGTGGTTTCTCTCTCTATATATAGAGAGTTAGCTTCTATGTATGTTTAAAACCTAAATATTATCAATATAATTCATCTTTTATTTACAGAAATCAGACTACAAGGCATTTTAGGAACTTAACAAAACTAATGAAAATATAGGTACAAATAGGTACAAATATTTTAGCAAATTAAATTTTGCAGCATTATATGACAAAAAAAAAAAAAAAAAAACTAGAGATTTAAATTGAAAACAAAATACACATTCCAAGTTATGTCTAATAAATCTGGTGAAAAGTCAAAATTATCAATAAAAAGGTAAGTTGCAGCAACCTACACTTGCAGACATCATAGAGAAAACATCACGACAAAAAAGAACACAACAAACACGCAGCCTGAATCAAACTGCAGCAAAGTGTCCCAAATAGCTACAAGACGCTCTGAAGAAAATTCTTAGACTCATAAAATGTGTTTAATGGATCGAAAGACCTCCTTCAGAGCGGCTGAGACACCATTAAATTGGTGATTTGTCTCATGTGGTATATCCGTAATTCCGTATATGTAAGGAAAAGTAGCTCCAAGGCGGACACCTACTGTATCGAAAGAACGTGTATTCGGACAAGTAGATCTACTACCCGACCAGGACACACTTACCTAACATTGGAGTCAAGGAAAAGTTTGAAAATTACCTGAACAAACTCTTAATATTAAATTTCGGGAAAGAAATGTCATCTATATTAAGTAAAATCGAAATAATGATACTAACGGATAAATTTAATTGTTGATAACAATTTTAAAATACTTAAGGAGCATTCCTGTTTAACAACAACTCTGTTGTGATAGTTGGTAATAACTTCATTGACATCTGTATCAGGGATAATTGTTAACAAATAACATAGTCTGAATTGTAAAAAAAACTGTCAACTCTTTTAGATTGGATAAATTCAGCAGAGAATACTGAATGTGCCAAACTCAAACATATCTGGGAGGTCCCTAAAGTATTTAAGAATTGGTATTGACGATGATCCTTGATCTGCCAAACTGTAAGATTAAGAGGGATGGAAATTGACAACAGCTACGGTAAGAACTCAGTTAAGTTCCTCTGGCTAACATCTCCTGGTATTGCATCTCTTGATATTTTAATAGTTGTGTACGACTTTGGACCCTGAGTTGCTCGTAAAACTTTTTAATGAAGTCCTCAGCATCATTATCGACTTGCCCATTATTGCCATCATTTTCCTCTTCTACTGATGAATAATTGGATACCCTGACTGAAAATGGAGATTTCAGGGGACTCATTTTCTCTCCTGGAGCAAGATCAGGTGTACTAAATCGATAACTGTTGGAGTATTCCGGTGTGTCCTCAATCTTATCCAAGGCAACAACTGCCTTGGGATCTTCAGGTTCGTCAAGATCATCAGGAAAGTTTATGCAAGGGATGTAAGGGACAGAAAGGAAGTGATGGTGTTTGCGTTTAGCGAGATGGAAAGAAACAGGATTTGGGCTATTGCTACAAGAGAATTCATGGTGATGTATGCCAACAACACCATGCATCACATTCTTTGAATGATAATGGTGATGAAACATGAGATTGCCTAAGCTTTTCTTTAGGGTTTTCCCCCTTTTCATCATCAAACTTATGTCCATGATCAACTTTCGCTTTGATACAAGACCTTTTCGCATCATATAGAAAGCAATCCTCAAGATGTTCCAGAGCCTCTTGCCAAAGTTCGTTGGCGAGTGCAGCTCCATATACACACAATGCAAGAACAAGAATATATATACACAACAAATTAACAATCCTGGCTTTAAACTTTCTCTATACTCTCAAGACAAAAGAGGTTGTTTAAGATTCTAATGTTAATCAGGATTGAACACAATAGCGCCCGAAATACATTATTTTCTCTAATTTTTCTTCTGCAAGGAAGAAACCTCGCAAACAACAGACAGACAAAAAAAGAACAATGTACAAGACGATTTAGAAGTGAATGAAATGCAAATTTATAGGAAGCTAAAGTTGATGATGAAGAGAAGTGGGGTGGAACTATGGAACGCTGGCCCAGAAAGCACCATGCTTTTTTTCTTCAAATGGTCACAACAACCTCTCCTCTAAACAAAAATTTAAATGGTTCTGTACAGCTAATACGTTTTGTAAAATAAAGTGGTACGGTATTGTTGACTTGTTGTGGGCAGGAGAGAAAGGGTTGTAAAATTTGTTTCACGTTTAATAGATAAGATATATATACCAACTTCTATAACACAATACAGAGTGTTCTCTAAATTATAAAAGTACCAACCATGTATAAAATAAATACATTTGATTACAAATTAATTTATTGTGAATCATGCCCATTACTAAAATATCATTGTTCCGGATGATTTGACTTGTGAGCTACTTTGTTCTTTTATTTATTTGATTAAAATGCTGGCAGTATATATACATTTTAGTTAATATTATTATATATCTTGTGTGTTTGTGTTATTTTTTCATTTCCAAAAATGTATCTTTATTTCCTTGACTGTCTCATGCCATGCATATTTTGCTTTATACTCTAATCTCTAGTTTTATTTTCTTTAGTCTAATCTAAATGTCATACTTTCCTATCAAACTCCTTATGCATCTATCTATGTCTGGATTTCTAAAGTTCTAAATATGTGAATTAGATTAATATATGGTTTACCCATGCAAATTTTGTTGCTTTATCTGAGTGCCCAACCGGCGGAAATTCCTGGCAACGCCAATGCTACCCATCACCCTAAACTATAGCAAATTGCACATGTACCCTTAGGCGCTATGCAGGTGTGGTGGGCGATGGCTGCCTACATAAGAAACACAATATCAGAGGATGAACATAAACACCTACTAAAGGAACAACATTGGAACAACTAGAACCAACAAGACAAATTGTAAGTACACGAGGGACTGACTATGCTGCTGCGTGTGTTTGCCATTTCTCAATGTGCTTCATTCACAATTTAACCCCGTATGAGAACATTGATACTCTCTCCCAAACACCTCTGTGTACCCTAACAAAACTTACCAATGATCTTTGAAGACATTGCTCCACCCCTGCAAGAGAAATAAAAATCTTTCTTGGTTTCTCACTCTTGCAGCTTCCAGGTTAATTTATATATATATATCTATGACCATATGGTATATTTGTAAAGCTTTGAGGTCTAACAACTACCTATGGTTGGAGACATCGGCTTTCTGTCAGAAACACCACAAGTCATTTCTATTGTTCCTGTTGCTCCCATAATGCTGCACAGTGATGCTAGCATTTCTCATACCTTCCCAATCGTAAATCAATAGCTAGCTTAGTAAATATGTGCTTCTCACTCTGTTAGACTTTCCCTCCACATTGCAAGCCACATTCCTTATATGCTTCCGCGCTACTCCTTTGCATCTTATTATTACCTTCCAAGCATTGCGACTGTTTCTAACCAGTTGCAAATCACAAACATATGAACTTCTGAAAAAAGAAAAAAAAAAGTTCAATCCATGTCCTAGAAACTAAATAAATCATTCCTAAGCTTTCTTTAGCCAGCTGCCCAGCCAATAATTCATTCAATAAACCATCCCTAACTGTTACCAAACTTTCTCTTTATGCAGTAAAAATTCAAAGGCATAACAGAAAGATCCTTCTCACTCACATAAACCAACATAAAATGCCAAAACAAAGGGTAGCGCCTTGTTTACACTTGTAACCACACTTCTCAACCCACCTATTCCTCTCTACTACTTTTGCTTTCACTTTCACTTTCAAAAGCTTCCTTACTTCACATCCACTTCTCCTCTCTCTTGTCTTTTCACTCTAAATTTTTGAGGAAAAGAAGTACATATATGTTGAAGTCCTATGTTAGTTTTAGTCTCTATATAAACCCATCAACCTTATCTTGGACTCCGGCCTTCATGTTAAAAAAAGAAGGAACCATCAACCATGAACAACAAAGCTTCTTTTTACTTCAAACAGATACTCTCACTATTGAAATCCAAAATAAGTGCTATGAAAACTCGCCTTATAATCTTCTCTTTGACAAAGAATAAGAAGATGTTGTTAGGTTCCATTTCTGACAAGATTAATTCTTTGCTTGGGCAAGAACATAGAAGTGATGAGATTGGTGATCAAAGCAAGGTATTGTGCTTTATACTGCCATAGAAAACCAGTCTCAACCGAACCCATGCAGCATATGTACAAACATGACCACTGCGTACAACTATGATCATGAGTACCTGGATCTGACCCACACATTGTTCAAATCTGATGGTGAGGATTATGAAGAGAAGACAGGTTCAGTTATAGATTTGGTGAAGAACTCAAAGGATGATGGTGAGGAATTCAGTCTTGAGGACGAGATTGATCAAGTTGCAGACTTGTTTATAACGAGGTTTCATCGACAGCTAAGACTGCAGAAGCAACATTCTATCAAGAGTATCAAGTGATGCTCCATAGAAGTGCCTGAGAATGAAATCTGTAGCCGAAGCAACATCAAACCTGAAGAGTTGCATATTTAAGGAGCCACTTTGGACTTCGGCCATAGTCTATCTATATACTTTGTACAAGATGATAGAATCCTACAAGCTAATGTTATGAACTTCTTTTTCTATTTTATTTTTTTTTGATTTTCTTGATTAATTACCTAGTGCATTTGTCCAGGCAAAATGAATTCCAAACTTCTATGTCAAACTATTATCTACATATCAATGATTTTATGCACATATTACCTCTGTTCTTTTATTCTTTCATGACAGATTACTGGCTTGATCGTCGATGGGCAGATGCTGATTAACTTCCTCCATCGTCAGGGCAGGAGAAGAAATACGAGCTGATGAAGTGGCAATCATATCACAAGGTATATATGGTGGAGGAGACCAATTAGAACTATCTAATTTATCATTTTTCAGATCCCAAGATGTCATGAGTTGGCTTAAGTGTTTTTAGATGCAAAAGTTAGCGCAATATGATTTGAAGTATTTATCACAACATTCTAATTAAGCACAAGAGTCGTAGAGAAGGAGTTGGAATAGCGTGAGAGAAAGGGGTTGAGCAGATCAAGGGTTTGGATTTCAAATTTAAACTGTTTGGACAAAATTTTAAAAAATTAAAACTAGGTGGGTAAAAACACAGGCCCTCTCATAAAACCACATATTATATGTGAAATTGATCTCAGTCTCTATAGTCCTCTTTACTCTTTGGCAATGACAAGGGGGTCCCTTTCTGCAACAACAACATCTCTTGGAAGCTACTAACCACTTTCCACTCCCCAGGTCAGTTATATATTATATCTGATTCTCTTCTTCTTCTTCTTCCTCTACCACTATCTTGTGCCGCCTAGGTTCTAGTACATGCCCACTCACAATCCCAACTAGCGCGTTTTAGACCATTTCTAAAATATACCTTAGGGTAAACATGATTATCAGTCCTTTTTAACACTTGTTCCATAAGCATAATTTGATGAGAATGTTTAAATGATATCAAACCCAAACTACAAGAATATTTAGGGTTTGGTCATCTTAAGTATATACTATTTAGGAAAAAAACACTTATGTTCTATTAATTAGATTTTGGACACTTGGTTTGATCTGAGTTAAAGAAAAATCGGGTTTAACCGAAATATTCACTCAAATAGCTAGAATACCCGTGAAAATCACAATGTGCAGCAGATGGTAACTTAAAATTAAACAAAACACAAAATATAACACTCCATCTTGTTATTCATCTCCTGCCACACCACCTCTCTCATCTCTTCTCTTCTACAACAACATGTCCACCACATCATCACCACTGCCCATTACCATCTTTCTCTTGCACCATCGCCGATCACCACCACCTCTCTCTCTCTCTCTCTACAACCACCGTCCACCACCTCTCTCTCATAGATAAAATTTCACAACAGAATACCCAATCTCAATATTGGTTTGTTCAACATCAATTAAATTAGTTTTGACAAACAATTACCAAAAAACAAACCTTTATCCGGCTACCAATTCATTTCCAAATTTCGATTTCACATATCTAGTTGATTATATTAAATAAATGAAAAGAGTTTCAATATAGTGATGGATTTGGTGTTTTTTGAATTTGGTTTTGAATGGAATGTTAATTTAGTGTTTTAGAAGAGGAATTTGAGGATATATATTTAAAGAGTTTTTTGGTGTTGCTTTGAGAGAATGGGAGTGGAAGAAGATCATGGCAAAGTTTGTTCACGTAGGAATAGTAAAAATCGTGAAAATTAGATGAGGATGGAATTAACACAACAAAAAAAAAAGATGAAGGGATCTGGTGATTGTTATGAGGTATGAAGAACATCGTTGTATTTTCTTTATTCTTACAAAAGATTTTTACAGTAGGAGGGTGGAAGTGCTTGAGTTGCCTCGAGATCTTTGTAGTTCGTTAGATTGAATCAAGGCAAATCAAGTTGCCCAAATGTACATACAAATCATTGAATCAATGCTAAGTCACGTGTTATGCACATGGTTGTTAAGTAAGGGTATTTCAGCCATTCCAAAATATTATCTGGTTCACCTACCGGTTCGTGACCAAAGCCTAATTAATAGAACATAAATGTTTTTTCCCTAAATAGTATATACTTAAGGTGACCAAACCCTAAATACCCCATATTTGTATCCACTTTGAGAATTTCTCAAGAAAGAAATTTGAATCAACCACATTTTACATTTTCCAATGATGGCCTTTTTCAACTATATGGAGCCGTTGACAATGGATCTAATAACGCCCGAGTTTCTTCCAGTGCTGAGCTTGTATTGAGAGCCATACTCACCAGTGCACCACCTGCTATCGTATCTCAAATGGTATTTCTCTCTTCTCTCTGTTCGTGGTTGTGTGTGTTCCTTTCTTTTTTGCATGCTTGGTCGGGGAAGGGGGAATGGACAGTCAGTTTATTCTGATTTAGAAAACTGGATCCAGATGTTTTCTTCTTCTGAGAAGAAAATGTAGATCAGGTTCTGAGCGTAGCTTTCTGCTCCCTGCAAGAAATGAAGTTTCATTTGTCTTGCCTTATTTTCTACTTTTATGCTGTTTCTTCGTTACTTATTTTTGAAATAGAATTGTGCAGCTTGTTGAGGATTATAAAATTTATAGCCTGGAATATCAAATATTCCTAAAAAGTCCAAATGGTTAACTGGTTATACCCTTGTCAAGTAAATGTGATAACTAGTTAGTATCAAGTATTTTGATCTGGAGAATAAGTAAATGAGATAAGTGTTACACCCTTGTTATCAATTCATCATGCCTGGTACTTGGAATATTACCATTGGTCGTGAAAATATTGGTTTGACTTTTCAGAGTGGAGCTCATCTTAACACCATCTTGTTTTTCAAGAAAATTAGATCTATTAGTGTTATATGAACATATATTAGAAATATTGGTAGAGAGAGTGAGAACTGATTTGCAAACACATCGGTGGGATTATGTATTAAAGAATCACAGTTTTACCCAAAGTTTGGGAGCTGGGAGCCCAAAGTTGCACTGCTTTATTAAGCGCACACAAAATTAAAAGTTGTTCTCTTATCCATTGTGAATGTGCATGGAATAGGGTGTAGCCTCCACCCCATCCGAATGTGTGTCCACACTAGGCTGTTACTATGTTGTTAATGGCGTAATTTCATTAAGACGCCTAGTGATGTGACCTATGCGGGCCAAAGCACCCATTTTTTGTCAGGCTGCAGAAGGGGAACCTTACCACCTCCCCTCCTCCCGGACAATATAAGGCTGTTGTTAGGCCTCATGTTATACCTTCAGTCCCAACTAGTTCTTTTAAAGTAAAATGGTTAATATGTTAGCACAAGAACTTACAGGTTGAGGTCTCCAGTCAAGCGATAACGGTTAGAGAGGGTGTTGTGAGATGTTCCCGCCTTATGGTGCAGGCATCTGCTGGCCCATGTTAGACCTGTGTTTTCTGATATACGATGTGATGCTGTCCACTCATGCTTTTGAACTGAAGTGGCCTTTGGGAAAGCTCAAAACTAATGTATAAATATATATAACAAGTAAACTTTGTGAAGGACAGAGTCAATGACAGTGTGAGTCTGCTCCTTGGAGAGTTGGAGTACTACAAACTCTTAGTACACAAATATGTTTGTGAAATATTTGTCAATCCACCTTTTAACAGTTTGACTCCGTCTTTGACCAACAGTCAACCAAAGTTGACCAAATCTAATATAGTAAAATACAATACTACCCTCTATTTTTGAAATGCCTAAGTTACCCTTTTTCAATCTACACCATTCATCCATCATAATTTTTGAGATCTAATTTACACCGTCTATTTTATAGTTGGAATAGACTATTTTACCCTTTTGTTAAGAATACCCGTCCAGAATACACCCCCTTCTGTTCATCTTCTTCTCACTTTAGCCTATTTCTTCCTTCCATACTCTGTTCTTTCCCGCCAATGAAACTTTAGATTTCTAGGGTTTTTACATTCAATTCTAGGGATTTCAACAAATTTTAGTAAGAGTTGATTGGTAAAGTATTCTATTTCTTGAGAATCAAGTGTGCGTGCAACAAAAATCTCAATTTTTTTACTGTAAAACATGGTGAACATGGGTATGTAATGAACAAGGTGTGGTTTGTGATGAAAGATTGAAAAATTGGTTGTTGAGTTTGTTTGTTTTTTTGTTCAGCAATGATTAACATCAATACAGAACAGCAAGTTTGGCTAGTTATTGTCATTGCAAACATGAATGCTTTGCTGTTACAGTTTCACAAATTAAAAACTCCATTAGAAAATCAATCAACAAATTAAAAACTCCAAATTAGAAAATCAATCGCCAAATTAAAAACTCCAAATTACAAATCAACAATTTCAAAACCTTTGAAGAACTTGAAGACGCCATTACAAACTTGAATTTCTTGTTTTTTGATTTGGAGAAAAAGTTAGGTTTTTTAAAGAGAAGAAGATGATAATTGATAATCCCCTATAAAATAGACGGTGTAGATTAGATCTCAAAAATTATGATGGATGAATGGTGTAGATTAAAAAAGGGTAACTTAGGCATTTCAAAAATAGAGGGTAGTATTATATTTTACCATATTAGATTTGGTCAACTTTGGTTGACCGTTGCTCAAATACGGAGTCAAACTGTTAAAAGGTGGATGAACAAATATTTCGCAAACATAGGGTGTATTGCCAAAACCCATGACAAAAACAGGGTGTACCAGCAAAATGGCCCTTGTTTTTAATGACTGCATTTGTTTTCCTTGAAGTTTGAAGTTACTTTTTTTATGGGAATACCTCTAATAAAGTATCTGTTCAATGCGCAGAGTCAAAACTCAAAGGAAAATTTCTTAAAAAACCACCATCTTTAGGTGCTTCTTCCCAAATAGCCACTCATGAGTGCTAATCTTCCCAAACAGCCACCTTACCCCACTACTTTTTGCTTTTCAGAAATTTTGATACCAAAATTACCCTTTGTACTTATGACAAACCTTTTTGCCTTGATTTGACCAAGTACAAACTGATGTGACCCCTTGACAATAACCTATATAGAATTACAACCATTGATTTTGCTAAAAAGGAGAGATTAAATCACAACCGTTTATTCAATCTACATTTACAAAAATACCCTAAACAGCTGTTTCCAACTAAATGACGTGTAAGTAGGGGTGGGCACGGTTCGGTTCGGTTCCATTTTACCACTAAACTGAAACCGAACTGTGCAAGCTGGTTCGGTTCGGTTTCAAAAACCGAAAAATATTATTAAAATTGGACTGGACCGAACCGATTTAATTCGGTTCGGTTCGGTTTTCGGTTTGGGCTTTATTATGGGCTTTTGTGTTTTGGGCTTTAATAACTTCGGTTTTTTTTTTTTTTTTTTTTTTGTAATCTAATGAATATTTGAATATAATCTAACATTTATAAAAAAAACATATATAACGTATATATATAAATAAAAAAATTAAAAATATATATATATATATTAATATATATATTTTCGGTTCGGTTCGGTTCGAACCGAAATATTAGAATAGGAACTGGAACTGAAACTGGACTGTATATACTCGGTTCGGTTCCAGTTCCAGTTCGGTTTGACCGGTTCCTGGTCAACGCAGTTTTGACCGGTTTTAACCCGGTTCGGTTCCGGTTTTAATTCGGTTTTCCGGTTTTTTGCCCACCCCTACGTGTAAGGCTGAGATTAAACATGGATCTGTTCCCACAACGAAAAGATGACACATGTTTATAGCCGTTTGGGGGGTAATTTAGGCAGGAAATTTTGGAGAAGATAATCACTTACAAAGAAGAACCCTAACTTACCTAACCTTTTTTCTTCTTTTCCAACCGCCTCCATTAACACAGCAAAATCACAAAGCTACCATTTCTCACACCCAATTTTACTTTCTTGTAGTTCTAGAACCCTAATTTCATAAAAAATGGTTCTTAAACTCCCTAAACGCACTACCACAGAAACCCTAGAAAAAACTTGTGAAATTGAAGAGGTGTCTGGTAATGAGAAGATAGAAGAAGCAATTGAAGAAAAAATTGAAGAGCAAGTAAAAGAAACTGAAAAGAAAGAAGCAGAATTTGGAAAGAAAGATGAACAAGAAGAAATCATAGAGAAACATGTAGAAGAAGAAAAAGAAATTGCAGTTGAGAATGAAGTAATTGAAGGGGAAGAACAACAAACTGAAGGGGGAGAACAACAAATTGAAGAGGAACAACAACAAATAGAAGAAGAAGTAGACAAAATTGAAGAGCAAGATGATGAAATTCCAGAATCAAGTAGAGTAGAAAAGATGGAAAAAAAATATGGACGTAAATTCAGTGTAACGGTAAGATGCTCAATGAAGAAGGTAGGTGATCATTTTGGGAGTAAATTACCTCTGTTGGAGAAACAAAATTTTAGTTCTTCATGCTTTAGGTATTTCTTAGATGTTCAAACGGATAAATTACACATGATTACGTATGTTGTTACAGAAATTGTGAAAGCTAGGGTTGGTAAATTAAAGTACAAGATTGGGGGAAAAGAAATGTTGTTCAAACCATTTGATGTCACTTTAAATTTAGGATTGAAAATTGGTCGTGTACCACATGAGTTCATTTTCATGGAATCAGAAATTCCAAGTCTATTTAGGGAGAAGTATTTTCGTAAGCGGAAAAACATTAAGGAAAAGAACATGAAAGATGCAATTGAAGTAGCACGAAATGATCCTAATTCTGGTGATGATGTGCATCGTTTGAATCGCTTGTTGCTTCTGTTAACATGCCTATTACCAGATGCATCAAATACCATTGATGTTAGGTACGTCTAAAACTCACACATTTATCTTCAAATGTCGTTATGTTATCTGCTAAATACTCTAACTGTAGTTGTTAATTGTTGTCATATTATCTGGCAACATTGTGATCTTTATTTTTTATATGCTAAATATCAGTACTTCAGCTTCAAATTTGTGTGATAGTATCTGCTAAATATCAGCATGTTATCCTCCAAATGTTAAGCATGTATCCTCTAAATTTCGTATTTGTACATGGTTTATGTTAATATGTTATGTTATATAATGTTAACATGGTTTATGTATACTGTAATAGTCTTGTAACATATATGACCATTAATCTTAGGTATGTCAACCTTGCATCAAATCTTCAGAAATTTGATGAATTTCCTTGGGGAACTGTTGTGTTCAATCTATTAGAAAATGCTCTAGAAACAGCAACAACAAATGAAGCAGCCCAAAAACTG
Source organism: Aquilegia kansuensis (assembly GCA_020826895.1). Taxonomy (NCBI): domain Eukaryota; kingdom Viridiplantae; phylum Streptophyta; class Magnoliopsida; order Ranunculales; family Ranunculaceae; genus Aquilegia; species Aquilegia kansuensis. The sequence continues at coordinate 16,509,632 of CM037006.1, read as the reverse complement.
AGTTACAATCTACCTGGGTGTGTGCTTGCATTTATTATCTGGGCATACAGCCACATCCCATGTCTAGCTCCTACAAGGGAAGTTGATGTACCACCATTCCCTAGGATGCTTAGTTGGAAGAATCTTCCAGGAAAAACAACATGTAGAGAAACCATTGATAAGAAGCTTAACCCTCCTCGCGGAAAAGTAATCGAAGTTGCTCCCCCTTTCCTTACTCTTCAAGAATCTGGTCAAGCACTTGTTGTTGAAGCATAAAAGGTATGTATACTACTCTCTAATTAGGTTTTATATCCCATACTTTATGCATAGTCTATCTTGTAGTAAATTCCTACATTACATGTAACAATATATATCTATCCTCACGTTATGGCTATCTTATCGGCTAAAATACAAATCTTATCCTCTAAATGGTGAAATATTATGTGTTAATATTAGCATGTATAATGGTGTTGTAGTGGCAACAAGAACTTGACAAGCAATAAAAGTATATAGGTATGGGTTCACTGGAAGGAATTCTGAAGGGAGTGGTAAGAGACATTGAGGAAGGAGTTGTTTCTGGTGTAAGCAAGATATTGAAATCCGAGGCACTGAAAAGGGGATCTTCTTCTTCAACCCAGATGAGAAACACTCTTAAAGTAAGGACACGGAAGAAGGACACTACCTCCACCAAAAAGAAGAAGGAACCAAGTACCCCCAGTAAGAAAAATGAAACCAAGAAGAGTCAAGCAGCTGCAGCCAAGTCTAAAACAACTGGACCAACACCGAAGACTAAAACAACTGCTACACCCAAGACTAAAATAACTACTGCACCCAAGTCAGTTCTGAAGAAGGACAACACAACCACCACCACCACCAAAGCAGTCTCCAAGAGTGGTGTTAATACAAGGAGTCAAAGCATTCCCACTCCATCCAAGAGAAAGCCTACTCCATCTAAAACCAATGCAAAGACTATTTCAAGTCTTAGTGCAGATAGAAAAGGCAAAAAAAATTCCAATAAGAAGTTAAGTTCACCAATTGCAACAACTCCAGAGAGGTCTCAAACTTTACAACACTCTTTAGGTGGGATGAGGGCCACAAGGAGCACAAGTCAAATTAGAGAACAGGAGAAGCAACAAGTTACTCCACCTCCACCAAAGAAACAGAAGACCATTCCACCTCCTACCAGAAAACAACCTCCTAGGTATGATTTGCAGTTATATCCTCAAAACCTTGATTATTAACAGCTAATTGTTAACTTTATATCCTCTAATGTTTATCTTATATCCTCAGGGAAAGTAAAGTTGCAGGTCTTGACAAGTCATGGAGGAAAAATATTAAAGCCAAAGATGCAAGAAATGCTGAGAAGAAAAATACCAAAGAAGAAACTAAAAAAAGAAGATTTATTCCAAGGCTAGATAGTGATGAAGATGAGGATATATAGGTTCAAAAGAAAGGAAAACATACACAGGGGGGGAAGAGATAGAAAAAAATGATGAAGGAGCAGTTGAAGGAGAAGGAAAGAATGATGAAGAAAAAATTGAAGGAGAAGGAAAAAATGAAAGTGAAGGAAATGTTGCAGTAGAAAGTAATAATGAAGGAAAGGTTAAAGGAGAAGAAAAGGTTGAAGGAGAAGATAAGAAGGGTGGAGAGGCTGAAAGTGAAGAAAATACAACACAAGAAGTTATTGTTGCTGATGCAATGGCAAGGTTGGCCTAATCAGATATTCTTGATACTACCATGTCTGATGTGCAGGAGTTGGCCATCCTCAAGACTGAGAATATTGATGTGCAAGAAGTGGAAGAGTTGGTAGCTAAAATAGATACCTTGCCTGCTAAAATTCAAGAGGTAGATGCTAAGGAGGATGGGCAAGAAGAAGAAAATTATAGCTTTGATGATGACATTCCAGCTCCTAAGAATATTCCTGAAGAATATTTAGTAGAAATAGATGGTGTATCAGCTGGTGAGATGGGTAATGTTGAACACCATGAAGATGATATAGTTTTCACTGGTGAAGAAAAAGATGAAGAAGTGGATAAGCAAACTATAATTAACAACAGCCAAAAAAGATTGAGAAAAAAAGATCAGGGGAAGAAAGAGGGGAAAGAGTTGATGCTCAGCTGATGATTACCATGGGCATGTCATTTCTAGACAGAACTACAACTCATAATGAGACAGATGTTTTGAACTATTACTGGTGGTTGGCAAATGAGCCAAATTTTGAGCATAAAGTTATGAGGGCTTATGGATATGGACTGGAAGTCCATGTGAAACAGTTCTACTGCCTATGGAACACTAATTAGATGGATGGAGATATCATTGAAGCCTATGTTAGCTTGATCATTCGTTGGTATGGAATGATGATGAGGCATATCAATGCAAATAATCAGTATGCTATTGTTCCAACAATATATTTTGCTGTAAGTATTTTTTTTTTTTAATCGCTACCAAAAAAATTGCTTTTTGTTGCAGATCTTTTTGTCACGTCCAACAATTTGTTGCTAGATGTACCCATTTTGCCACAAATATTCCTTTATGTTGCAACAAGTAGGTTATGGCCACAGCATTTATTTTTTGTGCGGCAAAAAGTTGATGTTTTAGCCGTACATACAGTTTCGTGTGGCTACAAGGTAACGTTTGCGCCACATATGGAAGTTGTCATGGCAAGAACATGGCTTCTAGCATTGGGTTTTCACTGGCCGTGGCTAGAAGTATTTTTTTTTGCTGCAGTGGTTTTATTGGTCGTGGCTATAAGTACTTTTTTTTAAAAAAATATATATATATAATTAAATTACTAAATTTTTTAAACTTTAGAAAATCAGTTTTGCTGCGGTGGTTTTGTTGGTCGTGGCTAGAAGTACTTTTTTTTTTAAAAAAAAAAAAAAAAAAAAATATATATATATATATATATATATATATATATATATATATATATATAATTAAATTACTAAACTTTAGAAAATTAGAATCCTAAATATTTTAAACTTTAGAAAATCATTAGGCTTCCCCGCCCACGATTGAAGTGTCACCCGCCCTTTTAGCAAAAGCAAAGAGAGAAAACTTAAAACCTAAAACTAAACAAACACACCTCTACCTCCACCACCACCACCGTCACTCCAACCCTATTCCTTCTTCACTCCGCCATCACCTGATCGTTCTCCCTTTCTCTTCAATTTTTCTTCACTCCAAGACAAAAAAGGCTTCCCTCGAAGGTTAGTTTCTCTCTTGAATGCTTGTTTATGTGTTTTTTTTTTCTCTCAATCTATAACTCTTAGCGAGTTTGTAATGGGATTATTGAAAAATTGTTGCTTTTCATCGAGTTTGAATTAAATTACTGATTGCTTTCTGCTATATTTTTAATTGAGGTTTAAGATGTTGTGATTAAATGAATGGTATGGCAGATTATTGAAAAATGACAGACAATTGATTGGATTTGATTTGTTTTGTTACCTGATTTTGTGAATAGTATAGTTTGGAATTTTGAGTCGGTAAATCTTATCTTGTTCTTATTATCTCTACATTCATTGATTTGAACTATTGAACCATACTACTTTGGTTATTATTTTTGTAATTATTACTGGAAATTTAATGAACATTGATTCAAAAGAAAATGAACTTTAGAACAGTGGTTTTTACAAGAAGGTTTTGGAAATTGGAAGTTGAGAGCCATGTCGGCACTTCTTCTGAAATGTAAGAATGCTTTTTGGCCATTTGGCCATTTTGTCAAGTAACAGTTCTCTGTTTTTATTGAATCTGTGGAAAAATTTTGGAACCAATCTGGATTGAAATCCAAAATGGAAAACAATAATTTCAAAATAAAACAAATCATTGATCCTTGATTTCAAGAGTCAAACAGGAGTGTCTAACTATTATTATTAGTTTTTACTAGTACCGTGACACCTATGGTTTTTCATTATTTTGTTCTGCAAGTTCCATCCACAAATGGTTAACGGATTCGTTCAAGTTTGGTTGAACGAATTTCCATCCAATTGAATTTTTATATGTTATTTTGAGTCTAACTCTTGATTTTCTTATGAAAGATCAGTATGTGTTGATGTTTGTCATTCTGTCACTGTCAGTGATAACCCTTGGCACAACTGCACAGTTGAGTTGTTAAACTTGTATTAGAAGATAGCATAATATGGTTACTTTTTCATGTTATGATTTTTTTTTTCCGATTTAAACACATGTTTTAGAAGATAGCATAATATGATCAGTCACATCAGCCTGCTTGGATAAACTATTTTGGTTTCAAATTACCAACCTGAATGTTTGTCAATAAGATGCTTGCTTCAGAATACCGCCAAGGGGGTGAAGAATCCTCCCTAGTAATTTCATTTTTCTTCTATTGTATATTTACTAAGGCCCGAAGGATGCATCACCATCACTATGTTTTATCTAATGCATAGTATGATTTTCCATTTCCATAGCTCTGGTAGGTATTAGAGAGTAGTAGGTCTGAGCCTCAGAGGGATTGGGCATTTGGGCTTACCATTTCATTGAATTTCAGTGGGGCACAAATTGTTTTAAAGCCAAACTTCTTATTGGACCGAACTGTAGGGGTATTGATGTAATTACAAACCCAGCCATGGCTGTAAATTCTAGATATTTATATGATTGTCTCTATTTTGCTAATTTTCTTTTTAGATATTTATATCTAATTGATGTCTTTTTTGTCTTCTTCACCATTAATTCAGGGAACGTGTACTTGCTGGTGTTATTCAAAGATTTTTTATATATCTTGGACTCCAAACTTCATCTTTGGTCGACTCTGAAGTAGAGGGATATCTGTGGCAGTTCACATCTCTGGTGAATACTTTTCTCTAGTCGCCTAATTTTGTTGAATCTGTTTTGAAATTCTTATAAATTAACTTTCATGCAAATGTTGGTCCTTGTTTTCCTTTTCATTTCACCTTTTGAGTTGAATAGACTAAGAAAAGGAATCCTAGATTTCCTTATTTTTTTCTCTGTTCATTCGAGTATTCACACGTAAGTGATAATTTGTTACTTAAGGTTATGGCTAAGGTAGATTCCCCACAACCAAATTCCTATAGTCACTTGTCTGAAACTTTTCATCAACATGCATGTCTTTTCAGTAAACGCTATATTTAGTTAATGTTTAAAAACCTAAATTGGAACCTATATTTAGATGAGATAATAGTTAGAGAACATGTTATTTGTGTTATTAAGAGAAAATAGATGAAATTGCACTAGAAGGATGTGAGGTGCATCATTGGCTTAACGGGAGAAGGTCCTACCTAGGCTAGGTGTTCACCCTGTGCCTTATATTCCTTGGGTTATAGGTCCACATTTGACTATTAATTTGCATGTGTTAGAGCATCTCTAATGCACGGTCTAAAAATAGTTTTTCCTATAATTTTGTCCCTAATGCACATGCTATAACTCATGCTATAAATGCATCTGCTATAAACATGGTTCATTTTGGAACAAAATATGCAACCTTCTATCTCTAATAAATGATTTCTTTATTCTAACAAATGATTTTTTTATTATATATTTTGGAAAGTACATCAATAGTCTTTTTCTTCCCTATTTGTTTTATTCTTTTTACATCAATAGAAGGTTGCAAAATTTAAACATGCTAAATTTAGACCGTGCATTAGAGATGCTCTTATAGTTAACACCTGGCAGTTCACTTTTAAAATTCAAAATCTAGTACTCTCGTTTTTCTTGTGTCCATACTTTTTAATATGTATGCTAGATTGAAGAAAATAGAAAAAGAATCTTCGTTCGTAGATGGAATAGGTCTTTATGTTATTGACTTATTGTCCGTATTGTTTCATCTATTTTAACTAGATTAGTTGTAGTTTTTTTTTTGTTGATAAAAGAATTTTTTTTTTAATTTAAAGATGAAATTACATCAATTTATATCTTCTCCATACATTCAGTAGACAAAAACTACTACAAGTAGTAATCTATGTAGTCAACACACAGTAGAAGTATGAGCTCCCCTTTGCAGTAATCATCATGGCTGCCACCATTGTTGCCATTAATATTCCCTCACCCTACTCCTGTTGGATCTAGTCCCCACTTATAAAGAATCTTGCTGAATCTGTGTCCCCTCCTTTCACTCTTCCCTAACATCCAATACCATACAAGTGTGTTGGCAGACAAGATGATTTTCTCAAGTGAGTGATTTTTCTCCTAAAAAATACACTCATTCCTTGCCTTCCAACCAGCCCACATGTTGACATTGTATGTACTGTCGTTGCATGTGCTGCTTCAATGATCAATTGAAGGCATTAATATGTATGCTAATAGATGTCTGGTAGAGTTAATGCTAAACCATGTCACTAAATCCTTACCTTTTGCACCTTCTCCATCCATGAACTAGACATCTAAAGCATGTTAGAGCAATTAATAGAGTGGATATATAAGTTAGTTTTTTTTTTTTTAATATTTAACATGTTTCCAGTTTTGCATGATTGATTGACGGTTTTCTTTATTGTATTCTAGTACATAGCTGATTTTTTTGTTAGATTTTTTACTATTCATTGAATACATGTTTTAACTTTTCAGTTTTTGTCACTTAATTTTGTTTACTAGATAGTAATGATGGATAAAGGTTGGTTGCGTCCAACCGTATCAAGATGCAGTCGTGAATATATACTAGGTTGTAAGGATTTCTTGAAATTTGCATGGGAAAATCGACCTAAAGAATTTGGAGATGAGATTTATTGTCCATGTGTTCGATGCATTAATAAAGTATTAAGGCCTATGAGCATAGTGGAGAACCACATATTGGAGCGCGGTTTCTTATGAACCTATGTTAATTGGACTATGCATGGGGAAGTTGAAGAGTTGAATCCTCAAAATGCTGAATCCAATTATATTGATGATATGCATACAATGTTGCATGATGCATTTGGAGTCCCATACACTCCAAATTTGCCTGATCAAAGAGAGCTTGGTCCGAGTGAGCCTGGTCCAAGTGAACCCAATAAGGAAGCACGCAAATTTTACAAATTGTTGAAGGAAGCTAATATACCACTAAACCCGGGATGTACAAAAAAATCCAAATTGTCACATCTTGTGAGGTTGCTTCACATAAAGTGTCAGGGCCAATGGAGTAACAAGTCGTTTGACATGATGCTTGAAGAGTTGAGTGATACATACTCAAAAGACATCAATTTTCCGAAGAATTATTATGAAGCAAAAAGACAACTTCTTGACCTTGGTTTGGATTACATTAAAATTGATGTTTGTCCTAATGACTGCATGTTGTATTGGAAGGGTAGGAAGCGAGATGAAGAAAAGAATGAGTGTGATATATGTGGTACGTCAAGGTGGACTACTTTGTCATCCGAGTGTCCCGATGAGGGATCAAGTTCATCCAGAAAACCAAAGAAAAAAGCTGCGAAAGTTTTGCGATACTTTCCTTTAACACCGAGACTTCAAAGATTATATATGTGTTCAAAAACAGCGAAAGATATGAGATGGCATGATTCTGGTCGTACTAAAGACGGAGCTTTGAGGCATCCTGCTGACTCAGAGGTATGAAAATGCTTAGACAGAAAGTATCCATCATTTGGTTCAGAAATTCAAAATATTAGGCTAGGTTTGGCTAGTGATGGTTTCAATCCTTTCAGCAGTTTGAGCACTACTCATAGCACATGGCCTGTCGTTCTTATTCCATACAATTTGCCGCCATGGATGTGCATGAAGCAACCCTATTTTATGATGTCATTGCTTATTCCTGGTCCAACTAGTCCTGGGAACAACATTGACGTGTACTTACGACCATTAATGGAAGAGTTGAAGGAGTTGTGGGCTGAAGGCGTTGAAACTTATGATGCCCATTTGAAACAAAATTTCCAGATGCATGCAGCTCTACTATGGACTATTAATGACTTTCCAGCCTTAGCTAATTTGTCCGGGTGGAGCACTAAAGGAAATCTAGCATGTCCTTCTTGCCATAAGGACACGTGTTCAAAAAGATTGGTACACGGTTGGAAGTCTTGTTATATGGGAAGTCGCCGTTTCTTACCCCTCGATCATGTATTCCGAAAAAATAAGAGGTCTTTTGATAACAATACCGAAATAAGGGAAGCTCCAAAACCTCTAAGTGGGAGTGATGTACTCGAGCAATTAAGTGGTTATGACCAAATTACATTTGGTAAGGCAGAGTTAGACAAGTGTGGAACAAAGAGAAAGCAACCTGAACTGCCATATAATTGGAAGAAGATTAGTATTTTTTTTGAGCTCCCATATTGGAAATATCTTCCTTTGCGACACAACTTGGATGTAATGCACATTGAAAAGAACAATGGTGAGAGTTGGCTTGGCACATTGTTGAATGTAGAGGGTAAAACAAAAGGCAATTTGAAGGCTCGACAAGATTTAGTGTTGACGGGCATACGAAAATCACTTCATCTAGTAGCTATGGGAGGAAACAAATATGAGTTGCCTGTTGCGTGTTACACCATGTCTTTGGATGAGAAAAGGAAACTTTGCAAATTTTTCAAGAATATAAAAGTTCCTGATAATTATTCATCGAACATATCACTTCGTGTTCTTGTTCAACAATGCAAAATACCTGGCCGTAAAAGTCATGATTGGCATGTTCTAATACAGGAACTACTTCCAGTTGCAGCACGTGGAATACTATCTAAGGAAGTGACAATGGTTCTGGTTGAGTTCTCGAATTTCTATAAGCAGTTATGTTCAAAAGTATTGTGGGTTGAAGAATTGGAACGTTTAGAATATCAGATCGCTGTGACACTATGCAAAATGGAAATGATATTTCCTCCATCTTTTTTTGATGTTATGGTGCATTTGCCTATTCATTTAGCTGGTGAAGCAAAGCTTGCTGGACCAGTGTTTTATAGGTGGATGTATCCTATAGAAAGGTTAGTACAAAAAGATAAATTAATACATTAGTTTATTGTTTAATTTCAAGTATTTATGACCAATATTATCTATTTTATATGCATGTAAATTAGGTACTTGTTCACTCTGAAAAAGTATGTGCGCAATAAAAGTAGACCAGAGGGTTCAATTGCTGAAGGGTACCTTGCTGAAGAATGTTTGACATTCTGCTCACGGTACTTGGATGATGGAGTTGAAACGAAGTTCAACCAACTAGGGAGAAATGATGATTGTGAAGATATGGAAATGGGTGAGAAACTTCCTGTATTTGTAGGAGGTGGCCGTCTTTTGGGGAAGGCAACATTTCAAAATTTAGCAGATGAAGAGTGGGAACAAGCTCGTTTGTATGTGTTGAGCAATTGTGATGAAGTAGCACCGTATATTGAGTAAGAACACTACCTCATAGTTTTCAGTTTTCCATATAAGTTCAAAATGTGTAGTCGCCTTATAATTAAAATGGGCAATTGTATAGGACCCACAAAAAAGAAATCAGAAAAGATCATGGGCGTCATATAACTGCTAGAAACATCGATCGGATTCACAATGAAAATTTTGGTCAGTGCTTCGAAAGCCATGTAAGTTGTAGTTTTTTTATGTGGCATAGTTATGATTATAACCATATATGTACATATATATACCCATAAATATTTTTTTTTCTTATCAAAACAGGTCCAAAAATTAAAAAGAAATGGTGTGGTGATTAGTTCGTAACTGGAAATATTATCATTAGGTCCCAACAGATTTGCTTCTTGTTATAAAGTGTTGGAAGTAAGGGTATTGTAGGCTTTAGGTGTGTAGTTTAGTCCCACATAGCTTAGATATTATTGTACTAGTAGTGACTTGTCTAACACACTACTAGTAGTGACTTGTCTAACACACTACTAGTAGTAGTGACTTGTCTAACACACTTCTTTCATTATATATACAACAGATTTGCTTCTTGTTATAAAGGTTGCATTGTAAATGGATTTCGATTTCACACAAAAGATCGTGAGGCACAAAGGAAAACTCAAAATAGTGGGGTTTCTGTATCTGCAGAAACCCCAAGCTTTTCTAGCGCAAGAGATATGAACCCAATTACTGGTAGTGTCGGCTATTATGATGTGCTCAATGATATTGTAGAGCTACGTTACACCGATGAGAATCGAGTTATCCTCTTCAAATGCGATTAGTGGGTTATTTTGAGTCGTTCAAGATTGAAAAAAGATGAATTTGGGTTTAATACTGTGAATTTCACACGTACCATAGCGTCAAGTGAACCTTTTATTCTTGCAGCTCAAGCACAACAAGTTTTCTATCTACAAGATAATTTAGATAAGAATTGGTGAGTTGTTCTGAAAACGCAACCAAGGGACTTATATAACATGGGGTCAGAAGCTGAGGTGGTTGAGGAACACTTACCATGCTCGCAACCTGATGTGGCTAACTTTGTTGATGTCACACAAACTATAGAGAGCTGGACTAGGGCTGAGATTAGAGGAACAAAAGTCATTGCAACTGAAAGGGACAGAAATATTTTTAGTGGTGGTGACAACGGTGATGACTTCATAGATGATAATGAATGCGTTGTTGATGATGATTGCGACGATGATAGTGATTGCCATGACTTTATGGATGATAATGATAGATAGGATTTAATTTAAGTTTTTGTAACTAGTGTTGCTTTCTTTCAATAAGTTTTTATTTATAAGAGTTTAAGTATGCTATTGTTCTGAGCTTGCTTGTATGAATTAATGGTGGAAGGTTTTGGTTGTTATGATCATATTTGTTTTTTGGACTTTTACTCAATTGTTAATGCAGTCCTGAATTTTATTGTTTTTTAGCTTATATATTTAACCTTTGTGTTTATCGCAGTAGATTGCAATCACTTGCTTGCGTTTTCAGTTTTTTTAGCTTCATCGTGTTCTCGCACAGGCAATGCTAAGGCAAAAAAGGGTACGATCAAGTTTAAATGAGAATGGTAAGATGAGCTTGTTCCTTCTAAAGTATTTTATTACGTAGTGACTGCATTATAACTTCATCAGTTGTTTATTAATTCTTTCGTGTGAACCATTTAAATAGGCTCAACCTCTAAACAAGAATGGGTTAGAGGTACATCAACGCTGGCAAAAGTATTTCAACAACCACCAGGTTCGAAGCTACAATTGTTTTGGAATACTTATGACCAACCTTGTGGACATGATGGACATCCAAGCCTGTATTCAGAGTCGATTGGAGTCTTGATGGCAACAGGTCGGCGGTTTGATTGGACAAAATCTTGGGATAAACAATTTGTGGATCAACAAAATGGGGATCAACAAAATGTGGAACAACCAAATGAGGATGAAGCACCCGAGCAACCAAAGGACTGGCCATGGCGTATGATTAAGGTAACGTTGTTATGCACTTATTATGGTCCATACACTTTTGGCAGTTAGGCTACACACACCACATTGGCTGTCATGCACTTATTGTCCATCCCACTTCAAGAAATTATGTATACTTAAGAAGAAAGAACTGATCCTTTTAGATATTATATTTTCAAGAAATTGTGTATACTTAACTTAAGAAATTATGTATACTTCAACGAAGAAGGTCTTCCATGGTTTTATCAACTTTGTCTCATTCTCCTGTTCAGGTCTTTCACTACACTACTAGAAAAAAGCTATATCTTGACGGTTAAAAACTGTCATAAAGTGATAATTATGACGGTTCTGGAGTTTTTACAAAACCGTCAACTTATGTATTGTCAAGAATTATTGAAAAAAAATGTCAAGAAATAATAATTATTCTTGACGGTTACAATAATAAATGTCAACGGCTTAAGAAAGAAAATAATTAGTTTAATAATAAAAACCGTCATAAAATTCCCTAAAACCGTCATAAATTTTCCTAAAACCGTCATAAACTTTCCTAAAACCGTCATAAACTTTCTATAAAACCGTCATAAAGTTTCCTTAAAACCGTCATAAATGTTTCAAAACGGTCATAAAGTTTCCATAAAACCGTCATAATCTTTATCAAACCGTCATCTGCAAGTATAAAACCATCATTTGTTTCTATATTATGACAGGTTATAACCGTCAAGCTATATAAATTTTTTTGTTTTTTTTAAAAAAAATTATTATTAAATAAAATCTGTATATTTACAATAACATAAAAAAAACCTACATATATTTCAAAATCAAATAATTTCATTTCTACATTATTCATATTTGTTAATTTTCAATCATTCATCGATCATTAACTCATAACATAATTCTCTAACTCATAACCACTAAAAGAATACAATAAATTTGACACGACCCAAAACAGTGGGGAAATGTGATTAGCCACGATCCGGGTCCGTGGCAAAACCGTGGGTGTTCGAGGGGTAGCTAATCTGTTAGCCACGGTTCGGGTCCATGGCAGATAGCTTAAATTTGCCACGGTTCGTAACTGTGGGTCTAGCCACGGCTATCAACAGTGGCAAATCTACATCTTAATTTCAAAAAACTGATTCTTTTTTTCAAAAAACAATTACCAAAATTAATTTCAATTTTAAATTAGCTATTGCCTACTGATCTAATCCGTGGCAAACCTGGAAATTTTTTCAAAAAAAATAATAATTTAAATAGCTACTGGCTTAATGAATAACAAATGCTAGTAATTACAAATTTACAATTGAATAAGTACAAAAACAAGTTGCTTTACATAGACAGACAACATCAATAAGCATTACAAAACATCTACTATTTCTTGTCTTTACTTTTCTTCTTCTTCTTCTTCTTTTATTTTTTTTTGGCTAGCAATTTCCTTTCGTCTTTCCTTTATCATCTCAGCCACTATTTGGGCATTAGTCTACAAGATTTCATCTGTACTTTCGGCTCGGATAACGTCGAATACAATTGTTTCACCTCTGGTTTAATCTTACCATATTCGTTCAAAGCTCTACAGACCTTGCATTATCTGACTAATTTCTTTGTGACTGAAAAACAAAACCAAAAAAAAACAGAACACAAAGATATACATGAAAGATAATATATATATTTGGATAAAATTATTTTTGAGAGAGTTGCTTTAACTGACCTACATTCAAAGATATACCAACTGAGAATTGCTTTAATATATCAAGGATCTGTTCGTCTTCATTTGAAGAAATACATTGGGACTACCCCAATTTTCTCATGAGCAGGCTGCACAAATGAAATATAAATAAATAAAGTTAAGAAAAACTGCAACAGTTTGAAAACTAGAATAAAGAATCAAAACAGGATATACAACAAAACAATCTGACCAACAGTTTGATCAGACCAGCAGTGATGTGACTCGGCAAAATTATTTGTTTTCCACAAGTATAACAAATATAATACTTAGAAACGTCTCTACAAGCCAATCCAAATAGACGTGCACAGAAGTTTTACCTGATCATCCAGCCCTGGTCTCTGTACTTGACTGTTGAATAAATACACACCAACAATCAGATCACTCAGATAAATGTAAGGTACCTGATTGCTTTTCAGAATGTTGGTATCCTGTATTCTTATATGTTAACAGGGGATCTTGATCACCTGATTCTATATTCAACTTTAACCCGTCTTCTTTATTTGTTGCATCCACAACCTTTGAAAAATTCCTGATTGACAGAAAAAAAGTAAGACTAAGCATGTATAATGTAACATAAATTGAGTCTTGACAGGAGCTACTTTTTGCAATTTTAACAAATTATTACGTAGGACAAATGATCATGAACCTTTTTGCTGCTGGTATTAACAGATACATACAACAAACATACATACATGTAGAAAATATAGATAACTTCATGGCTCTTAATGTCTTAGTATTCCAAATGACCAGCCACAATTCACATGGCCCTTACAGTATACGTGGACTGTGGGCCAATCTAAACAAATAGAAGAAGGGAAAACAATATCCCAGAAAAAAAATGTTGAGAAAATAAAACAAATGGGAGTACAGCCAACAGTTTAACAAACAGAGGAACGGCAAATAAGATGAAATTGGCAGCGGTAATGCCTCAATACTAACAAGTAAGATAAACTGGTTTAGTATACTATTGAGCATAGCTTCATTTGAATTGAGAATTTCTCATGCTTATGATCACCGTATTAGATCGTTCATGTAGTGTTGTACACTTCAACAGGATTTAGAAACTACTATAAGAATGTAAATGTCACTTACATAAAGCTAGATATGGCATTGGATTTCAACCTGCCTTGTAAATATTGCTTGCCCGAAACAGATTATAGGTGCTTGAGGTTCTGTAGAATATTAGAAACAAATCAATTTTAAGAAACTCTTACAACATACAATTAAAAAAACGTAAATTAACAGAAGCATAAAAAGCAGTATAATCAACAATTTTGTTTTCTGATTTTGTTTTTTACTAAATGGACAAACATCTGCGATTATCGAAGAGTCGATATCACTGCTTGGTTGAAGAATTTTGGACTCTATATATACCTTTGTTAAATACATGCCAAATTATAAGAAAAATAGTACCTAGTAGTCTGTAAATACATAAGCCATAAGGTATCCTCAGTTGTAAGAAAATGTGACTTCACTGAAAATGTCTCAAACTATGGTTCAGTGCCAAAGACAGTAAGATAGATATAAGAGTAGTAAGAAAATCATATCAACACAAAAATGCAAAAAGACAAACAAAAACAAAGCCAAGAGTTTAGACCTCATCAATGATTTACTCTGTTGCATGATACTTACTGTTTTGTAATTACATCCAATAAGATATGTAACATGAAAATATACAATACTCTATCCAAATTCATGATGGAGGAAATTAGCCCCGTGGGACATTAGGACTTACTAGTATTTCACACAAGAAAAATCAGCCAGTTCACCTTTTCTCCAAATAATCATTTGGATGTTCAGATGACTAATTAACAGTTTGAATATGAAGTAAGAACTTGAATACAAGTATTCCACTACTCAGTAATAGAGAAAACCCTAATAATAACAAATACTAGTCCAACACCATTAATAAATCACACAAAAAACATGCAATAAAGAAAAGTACAAACTTAATAAGTTCTTTCTTCAAACTTAAATCACACAAAAAACTTACAAAAAAAAAAAAAAAAAAAAAAAACTATTCAATCTTTTCTACATAACTAAGAACAAACAGTTTATTAATCTATAAAAGAAATTAATAATTAACAAAAATTCAAATTAAAGAATGAAAATCAACAAAGTAATGATCGAAAGCAGAAGAATATATCAAATTGAAGAAGATCAGATCAAAATCTTACCTTAATCAAATTGAAGCAATCAAGAAGAAGATGGGGGTGGATAACGAAAGAATTAACAACAATTCGATCGAAAGCGTTGGAACTTCTTCTTCTAGTACTAAGAAGATTGAAATCTCTGGAAAGTATGAAGAAGAAGATGATGAAGAAGATGATGAAGAAGATGTTTGTAGAATAAAAAAACCTTTTCTCTTCGAAAGACGGGGAGAGGTTGCAGAGACGGAGAGACGGAGAGAGAGTTGGAGAAGAATAGACTTTTCTCTTCGAAATTAAATTGAGATAACTCTTGATAATCCTAGAGATCTGATATAACAATCTAGTGGTTGTAAATCATATCCTTCCCCACGGTTGAAAACTGTAGGTAGATTCTCGAAATTTATTAAAAAAAATAACAAATTATTGCAACGGACCATACCTGCATTACCACGGACACGGACCGTGGCTAATTTAGCCACTGACCCGGACAGTGGCTAAGGAAATCGTAGGACCGTGGCTTTAATCAGATTTTCTTGTAGTGAACATAAATTCTCTTGCCATCATAAAATCATTACACGTAATCCACTAATAGCACCTCCCTAAGAATACTCGATATATCTCTCAGGACGTCCTTATCTGCAAGAAATCATAAGAAAATAAATTTATTAGACTAAATATAATTAAAATATAATTATAGCATTAATATATTTTGGATGGATTAACCAACATAATTTACATATAATTAATGTTCATGGAGTATCTATCAAGAATTACTAAACAATATAGGCAAACTAGAAGATCGAGAACGCATATTAATCACAAATTACACGTAATCTAAGGAAATTAATTTTAAGAAATTTTTTGGCATAGTTTACTTTGTTTGCAGGGAGGCCATTTTAGGGTGGAAACTCTGTAATTGCTCAGCTCAAGCAAACAATTTGATAGAGTAATGAAACAAATTGATTTTATACAAAAAAAAATATATATTCTACTAATCAGCAAACTTAAGCTTTCATTGCTTGCACATTGGTCAATAAGTAGGTACTCGTCAACATAATACGTGATGATGTTAATGGTGTATATTAATCAACATACCTTTAACATTATAAAAATCGTTTCAATGTAACCGATAAACTCAATACGAACTTCATTCAGTTCAGCTTTAATGTATGTCGCCTTAATTTTTAGCTCTGTCATCTAAACAAGTCAATGGGAAAGAAAATGAATAATAGTTTAATCTAAACCTACAAATATAAGGAACAAAAAAATGAGAAAATATTAATCACCTTCTCCTCTAGGGATTTAGAAGGATCTTTCATGAAATGTCGCATGAACCGCATTACAAAATATCCACATTCGAAATCCCCAACTTGTTTCGGGACCTACATACAAAAATGCCAAAATATCATACACATTCACCAATATTAATAGGAAGTTGTTAAGTAATTATTTATTATTTACCTTAGGGTAATGCCATGTAAGCTGGATTCTTTTTCCTTCATTCACCATAAGCTGTGATGTAATCCCTCTACATAAAAAATAATCAAGTCATAAAACTATACAAAACACACACACACACACACTCAGAAACACATTTATGAACTTACGTGTTCACAAGTGCTCTTGTTCCCCCACTAGGTCCACGATGTGTAGAATCTAGATAATAAACATCTTTGGAATTTATATCAATCATAATCAAAGACCAATGAAACCTGCATTTTTAAATCAAAGTAAAATTATTATAAAATTAAAAATTAAATGTTTGTGAATAGACTAACCAACACACTTACCCTTTGGAGTAAGGAAGTAAAATAATTTGGTTCCCTTGACAAGCGTTAAGTCTATCCGCAATAGTATGATGCATCTGACTACTAATAATGTTTCGTTTTGCATCATCAAACTGATTCACATCAGCGGGATAGCAGAAACCATACCTTTCTCGAGAGCTCTCATATGTCTCGTACAAATATCTAAAACAAATTATACAAAAGAGTTAGTTATGATAAATACCATTTCATATGAGTAATAAATCGGTTATCAAAAGCAATTTCTAACCTCATATATGCAACTATAACATGGCAATTTAACTTGTCATTCTTGCATACATCCTTTATTTCATCTGGTGCAATATAAAAATCAACTTCACGCTCAAAAACTAATGTAAAACTAACCTCGAATACTCGAGTAAAACTAACTTTGTTGATATTAACAAAGTAGAAGAAAAGAACAAAGTAATTAATTGTAGAGAAAATCTGAAATCTGAATTGTATTAAGAGAATTGTGTCTTCTACAAGCATGGCTTAATGCCTTTAAATAGATTTCTAAGATTCTAATTATAGAAGTAATCCTAGTTCTAATTGTATTCCTAAAACACTAAGTCTAATAACCTAACAAAACAATCCTTATGGAATAGGAATTCCTAATACTAATAATATTACTAAATAGATAAAAAGAAGAAAAAGAATCCTAATGTAACTGTAACTCTGCATCAGTCCCCCTTTGTTGAAAAAGACTCGTCCTCGAGGCTTGTTAGAAAGTGTGGATCATCCCCATGAAATGCATATAGGTCTGCAACATTAAAGGTCGGAGAAATGTTATAACCTTCAGGTAAGTCAACCACATAGGCATTGTCATTAATTTTGCGTAAAATCTTGCAAGGTCCAATCTTCTTCATCTTCAGCTTGTTATATGTGCCAGTAGGAAAACGCTCTTTACGTAAATGCACCATAACAAGGTCACCAACTTCAAATGTTTGTAAACGTCGATGTGCATTAGCGGAAGCTTTATACTTTGCATTGGCAGCTTCAATATTCTTTGTAGCCATATCATGAATTTCCGCAACTTGTTCAAGAAATTCATTAGCCAATGTATTGACCCCTGGAACGTGAGGAAGACTTACCAGATCAAGAGTATGCTTAGGAACTGTAGCATAATCAATCCTAAAAGGAGAAAATCCCGTGGTGCGACTTTTTGAGGAATTATAAGCAAATTCAGCATGGGGAAGACAAAGATCCCATTGTTTGGGTTTGGCACCGGAAAGAGCTCTTAATAAATTTCCCAAAGTGCGGTTAACAACCTCTGTTTGACCGTCAGTTTGTGGATGGGCGGTACTACTGAATTTCAAGGAAGTATCCAAGCGACGCCATAAAGTTTGCCAAAAATGACTCAAAAACTTTGAATCCCGATCAGACGTGATAGACTGAGGAACACCATGAAGACGAACAACATCTCTAAAGAATAAGTTAGCAATGTACACCGCATCATGTGTCTTCTTACATGGAATAAAATGAGCCATTTTCGAGTATCTATCCACAACCACAAAAACTGAATCATCACCACGTTGAGTGCGGGGTAGTCCCAAAACAAAGTCCATAGAGATATCTATCCAAGGTGCATCTGGTACTGGGAGAGGAGTGTAAAGACCTGTATTTTGAGAGTGTCCTTTGGCTTGTTGACAGATAAAACATTTTTTAACAAAATCATTAACATCTTTCTTTAAAGAAGGCCAATAATAACGAGATTCCACCAAGTCAAAAGTTTTATCTTGACCCAAATGTCCACCTAGACCACCAGCATGTAACTCCTTGAGAAGATGTTCTCTCAAAGAACCTTGTGGAATACAAAGGCGAGTTCCACGAAAAAGAAAACCATCTTGTAATAAGAAATCAGAGGTACCTCCAGTGTTATTATGTAATTTCTCCCAAATCTCAGAAAAGTCATGATCCGTTGGATACAAATCCTTGAGATAATCAAAGGCAACAATAGAAGCACGAACAGTAACAAGGAGTGAAACACGCCGACTTAAAGCATCAGCAACTTTATTTTGAACACCAGATTTATGTTTGAGAGAGAATGTGAACTTTTGAAGCTCTGCAACCCAACGAGCATGCATCCGATTAGTATGAGTATTGCTTTGAAGATATTTGAGAGCTTCATGATCGGTATATAGAATAAAATGCCTTTGAAACAAATAATGTTTCCAATGCCGAACAGCTTGTACGACTGAATAAAACTCAAGTTCATAAGTAGTCCATAAGCGACGAGACTCGCTCAATTTTTCACTATGATAAGCAATGGGCCTGCTTTCCTGTGATAACACGGCTCCAATGCCATGAGCGGAAGCATCACAATCTACTTCAAATAATTTTGTGAAATCGGGCATGGCAAGTACAGGAGCTGTAGAAAGTTTCTCCTTGAGTAGTGCAAAACTTTTCTCAACTTCCAAAGTCCAAACAAGTCGAGTTTGCTTCAAGCATTCAGTAAGAGGAGTAGCAATAGTAGAAAAATTACGCACAAAACGACGATAAAAAGAAGCCAATCCATGAAAAGAACGCACTTCCGAGATGGTTTGAGGAGTAGGCCATTCGCGAATAGCTTTGACCTTAGTTTGGTCCACATGAATACCATCTGCGGAGATAACATAACCCAAGAAAAGAAGACTAGACTGCAGGAAAGTACACTTCTTTAATTGAATCTGGAGTGAATTACCTTGAAGTGCGTTAAAAACTTCGCGCAGATGTTGGAAATGTTCTTTCTCTGACTTGCTATATATAAGAATATCATCGAAGTAAACAACCACAAACTTGCCTAAAAATGGCTTTAACACCTCATTCATCAACCTCATGAACGTGCTTGGAGCATTGGATAACCCGAAGGGCATAACAAGCCATTCATATAGACCTTCTTTAGTTTTGAACGCAGTTTTCCATTCATCCCCTGGTCTTATGCGAATCTGATGGTATCCGCTCTTTAAGTCAATCTTGGAGAAAATTGTGGAACCCGAAAGCATATCGAGCATGTCATCAAAATGAGGTATGGGAAAACAATAACGAACTGTGATTTTATTTATTGCTCGACTATCAATGCACATACGCCAAGAACCATCCTTTTTTGGTACCAAAAGTGCTGGAACTGCACAAGGGCTCATGGAATCACGAATGAGACCTTTATCTAGAAGATCTTGGACTTGTTCATGTAAAATAGCATGTTCTTTTGGAGACATCCTGTAATGTGGAAGATTAGGCAAAGAAGCACCTGGAACTAAATCAATGTGATGTTGAATATTCCGCATTGGTGGTAACGAGGTTGGATAATCTGTCGGGAGAATACTAGAAAATTCATTCAAAAGAGAAGTGATGGATGCTGGAACATCAACTACATGGGAGCTAACACCTTGAGCAGCAAGAGCATATATCACATCTGAATCATTAAGATCATGCTCATCATCAGTAGACAGTAACAAAATAGGTTTCTCTTGAGAAGGTGCTTGAGGAGGCTGGTTAGACTTCATTGGAGTCAACACATATTTGACACCATTTTTGGAGAAAATATAAGTATTAGCACGACCCTTAGAATCGACATCAAGGTCATACAACCAAGGTCGTCCTAGTAGCATATGAGAAGCATTCATATCAACAACATCGCATAAAATTTCATCACTATAAGAACCAATTGAGAACGGAACGCGACATTGAGAGACCACCATAGTAGTATGATCGTCCTTAATCCAAGAAATAGAATAAGGATCTGGATGGGCAGATAATGGCAAACCCAATTTCTCAACAACAGCTTTAGAGATGATATTCTCACAAGAACCCCCATCAATAATAAACTTAACAAGTTTACCTTTCACTGTGCCTTGAGAACGGAAAATTTTGTGTCGTTGAGAAGGATCACCTTGCTTCGAAAGGAGTAGTTTGCGCACAATGCAACAATTGTCATCATCTTCATTAAAATCATCCAAAGCTGGTTCAAGACCATAATCACCCTCTAAATGCTCTACAGATTCAGTATTACATAAAGCCACCTTAGTAACGTCTTCCAAAGGCTGATTTGGATCTGGATTATCATCATGGTGAGTCAGACCAACTTTAGGATTGACATTATCACGGTTAGGGCAATTATTCGAGAAGTGACCTGGTTGATTGCAGCGGTAACAAAAATCTCGCTTAGGGTGAGCATAAGGGTTGGCAGATTGGTTTGGTCGGGTAGAAGGGCTTTGCGTAGTTGTGCGGTTGGTGGATTGTGAGTAACGGTTGGTTGTGGAAAAAGAATTGTTCGAAGAATTTTGGTGTGGAGATGATGTTGAAGAATTGGGTTGAGTGTTCCCCCTTTGTTGAAAATTGGGCCTCGACATTCGATTTGCTTTTTCAAGAAATTGTTCGGCTTTTTGAGCTAACTCAATAGCAATATCCATGGATGGAATAGTAGACATAGACATTTTATCTTGAATAGCAAAGCGTAGTCCACCAATAAAACGACTAAGTTGTTGGAGTTCTGTCTCTTTGATACCATTGCGCGCAGTAAGCCGATAGAAATCATCAAGATATTCTGACACCGAATGACTCCCTTGCTTCAAATTCCTAAGTTGATCATATAGAATTACCTCATAATTGGAAGGGAGGAAACGCCTACGCAAATACTTTTTCATCTGGTTCCAATCACGAATAGGCAATTTTCCATCTTTTCGACGAGCTTCGGTAACGCTATCCCACCAAGCATTGGCACTACCAGTCAGTTTGTAAGCCACAAGAGAAGTCTTTTTGGCGTCTGGTATGTTCATGTAATCGAAGAATTTCTCAACCGAAGATAGCCAATCCAAGAAATCTTCTACATGAAGATGACCATTAAAAACGGGAAGATCAACTTTCATCTTATATTCAAATTGATGAGGCTGGTATTGATTGTAGCCATAATTGTTTTCAACATGTATACCAGGATCACGAGGGCGGCCATACACACCATCAGCGAGATTCATATCATCCATTGTTAGTTCATAATCTGGAAAACGTTGTGGAGAACTATAACCAGGAAGAAAACGTGAAGAAAGTGGTGGGGTGCTTCTCGGTATGGGCATGGAAGTATGGGGAACAATTTCGTGTTGATAGTAATGGGTTGGTGACGGGTTGATACTTTTGGGTGGAACCGATAATGGAAGTGTTTGGTGCGGAAGTGGTGATGAGTATATATTGGGAAAAGATGTGGGTTGGGTTGATTGTTGGTAAGTTGTTTTTGATGGAGTTTGGAGTAGGTATTCGTTGTTTAAAGCTTCAGCAACTGCAGGAACAAACGGTTGGGGAAAAGTGGTGGTGTTGATCGGTAATGATGGTTGTGGGTTGAAAGAGGAAACTTTAGGAATTGATGTAGATGACGACGAAGACTTACCAAAAGATTGAACTGTAAGCGCTGCAACGGAATCAGCAATCTTCTTTATTTGTTGTTGCATATCCATCATAAGCTTTTGATTTGAAGACTCAATCTTGTTCGCCCAATTAGCAAATTCTGTAGCAAGCTCTTCTTTGGTGACATAATTTGCAGAATTTTGGTCGCCAACACTATTCTTTCCTGTCATGGTTTCTCTGCAGCGGAATTAGGTGATATTGATGGCAGCGATGATTGTAAGGGTAAAAAGGGTGGTGGTAGATGAAAAACACAGGTAAGATCAACCTGCTCTGATGCCACTTAATGTAAAACTAACCTCGAATACTCGAGTAAAACTAACTTTGTTGATATTAACAAAGTAGAAGAAAAGAACAAAGTAATTAATTGTAGAGAAAATCTGAAATCTGAATTGTATTAAGAGAATTGTGTCTTCTACAAGCATGGCTTAATGCCTTTAAATAGATTTCTAAGATTCTAATTATAGAAGTAATCCTAGTTCTAATTGTATTCCTAAAACATTAAGTCTAATAACCTAACAAAACAATCCTTATGGAATAGGAATTCCTAATACTAATAATATTACTAAATAGATAAAAAGAAGAAAAAGAATCCTAATGTAACTGTAACTCTGCATCAAAAACACCTCTGTCCGTTGAAAGCATTTGTTCTTGATGCATAGGATCACACATAATATCATCTATCATTTCACCAAAATCATTCAATTCAGTTTCAACAGTTTCAGCCCTGGCATTTTCTCCAACATCAACTACCTAAAACAATAATAAGGTATAATACTAAATTAATACTTGTAAATTTGGTAATATTAACTCATTAAAGATAGTAGTTTACCTCATTCTCATCGCAAATATTCGAGTTCTCATATCCAATTATCACCCACTCCTGCCAAGCAACAAATGTACTAATAACACTTGCAATTGTCATGATATATCCTCATTAACAGGAATTGGAAGACGCTCTTTATGTTTTTTTTTTCAACAATGGAATGAATCGAACCACATACATTTGCTTCTCCCAAAGGAACAGAGTGAAGTTTATCGTCTGCTCCCATCCCCTCAAATACAGTTTGTCGATCTGGTTCGAGCAGGGGACATGGAAAGGCAAAGTCCCGTTAGATTGGATATAGGTTTTGGTTCTAATCTTAGGTTTGCATAATAAGTAGTTAAATTTTCACCGTTCATCGAAACATATGCAGTTCAAATGAAAAAATTAGAAGTAAAAAGAGCCCATATTTTCATGTAAGTTTATAAGAATTTTAGTAGCACATTCAAAAACGTTAGGAGACTCACCAAAAAAAAATTCACTACTGTTGTGAACGGCTAATACTGGAACTAGGTTGAGCAACACAAGCAAATACAGTTTCCTTGAAATTGTAAAGAAGATAACAGAATCAATAAACTATCGACCATTGAGATATGGGCATTAATGGATTAAGGAATATAAGATTAAAAATAAAGTGGCATGCAAGTACATGTTAGGGTGATGATCGATCACCCATTATAGTTCAATGAGAATCCAAGACAGATTATCCATATCCCTAATAATGCAAAATTGGCCGACGTCATTGAGAATAATCAATGGGCTTCTATTACCTTGATCTTCCAGATAGATAGCTAAAAACTAACATTGATTCTACATAGGTCAACCATAATTTTGAAAACTCGTGATACCTAGCACTCCTTCGCTAATTGGCCATTTTTTGGAGGCTCTCTACCTACACAAAACAGACTGTAGAAAAAAAAAATTATGAAACTTTTTGTTGTTATCAATGTAACTGTCACCTAAAGAACTCTAAGCATTTATTCTTCACACAGGGAGACTATTACGGCTGCAGATATATTTTATCTAAGTTATTTAAAAATAAAGAGTGCACTCAAAGTCAATTTTAGAAGAATGTTCTATTGCCCATTACCTAAACTGCAATTGGTTTATAATTGTTTTATCAATACCATGAAAATGAATGTATACACCATTGTATACCACTGCTTTCATTTTTTTATCTGCTCAAACTAAATACATTAACAAGTTGATGAATGAAATGAAAACAGTTGGTAATTAACCCTACTAAAAAGGTTCACACCCAAAAAAGCATGGTATATTGTGTCCATGGTTATAAACACCATTTCCTACAGACTGCTACTAGTTGCCCCCTATCCTCACGGCGTAGTTAAACTGAACACATATGGTTCCTCTGCTGGAAACCCAGGGATGGCAGGCTGGGGATGTCTATACAGAGATCATACTTGTAGAGAACTAGGAGTCCTAGCTTACTGGAGGTCTGGGCATTGAAAATAATTACAATGCAGAAGTTGTTGCTGTGATTCATGGTCTTGAAAGGGCAATCGAACAAGGTTGGCTATAGGTATGGGTACAATGTGACTCTACATCAGTGCTACTAGCATTCAACAAGGACAAAGTACATTAAACGTACATTCAACAAGGACAAAGTGCATTGGACTTTAAGGAAAAGATGGTTGAACATCACTAGTGCATGAAGGGAGGTCAATTTTGGAGGTGAGTGTTGTGCAACGTTTGGCTCAAAACCGAGCAAAGGGGCTGTGCAGTGTTGGGATCTACAGCCAAGTACTTTCTTAACGTCACTGGAAAATCCTGCACTTACCTATTACATGGAAGTTCGGCCATGATGTTTTTGCAAAGGAAGTTGGTGATCTTTCCCATGAGTTATATTCTTTGTATTTGTTACTTCCTCTTCTTGTATTCTTTTTTCGTTTTTTTAATATTAATCATCTTTAAGCAAAAGAAGAAAAAAAAAAGTGAACATAACAAAAACTCTAGCGACATAGGCAAAATAGAAAAATAATTAAAACAAAAACTTTTCTTCCGCTTCTAATATCAACCATAGCTTTGGTGCCTACTAAAACCTCCACCTAAGCTCTAGCCAGACTTAGATTGTCAACAAATACACAACTTCATTGATACCAGCAAAAAAGGCTTAACCAACGTAACACATACTTAAAACTACTGCTAGTATGCTAATGGCTGCTCTTACCAAGCACATTTGTTTTTCCTAATGCTAACAGAAAAGTTTTGCAGAGGAGTCTTTATTTTCTCCCTTTGTAAAATAACATATACACCCATCCTACATAGGTAATACGACAACAAACAAAAAGTTTTTAAGGGAAAAAAAAGGACTATCCCCTTGTAAACATAAAACTAAAGTTAAAGGGGAAAAAATAAAAGTTTTGAAATAAGGCGATACATATGCAATTGAAAGACATGCTACTAGATTGAGAGAGACTCGTGGCTGAAAGATAGTAGATTGGGAGGTAGTTATGGCATGTAGCAATGGGTGAATGTCTCAGCAGCAGGAATTTTTGATAGCTGGTAATGAACTAAGGGTCGTCTCACTAACTATCAGATGCTATGGTGTAGGGCTGGGAATTAGCAGCAACAACAGCCAACAGGTAAGGTAATGTTGAAGGCGTTACAGGTGTCTAAGGCCAAATAAGAGGCAACAAGGGGTTAATGCAGCAACCAAGTAGACTGTTATTGTTTGTGGAAAGTGAGATTTTGTTTAAAGTTAGACTTTTGTGAATTACCCGTTGACAGCAATTGACAATGCTCCCCACAGAAAAAAGAAAATTAATTTAAACACGAACAAAATAAAATTCCTACCACTACACACATCTACAATTAAAAACAAAAATTGAAAAAAAAAAACTTTGATATTATTTTACAATTCAATTCATGAAAGAAAGCAAATAGTGTAAAATACAACGCAAAAGAAAAAAGAAAGAATTTTTACTTGTTGTACATATACTTTAGAATCGTTGTTTTTAACTTTTCATCTTTAAATTCACTATCTACAAGATCAAATTTTGAATAGAAAGCAACAAAAGGGTGTTCAATTGCAAAGTTTAAAAAACAAGAGAAACCTAAAATTTAAACTACAAAAGTAAATACAATAAAAAAAGAAGAAGAAGAATTTAATACCTGGAAAGGCAACGATGGTGTTATAATCGATTCTTCTTCTTCAAACAAAACAATAAAGGAGAAATCTTAAATCGGCAGCAAGAGGTAGAGGAGAAACCTTCATCAATTTCATGTTGAACCAGGAGTAGTGGCAGTAGTGGGAAACCAAAAAATAGAACTCAATCAGGCTTATTAATTAGAAAAGAATTTGTTTTTTAATTTTAGCTACTCTCGACGTTTCTACGCTCAGCTAATTATTTTAGGTTAAGCAAAAATATGACAGCTTTAATTTAATTGTCAAAATAATTTTATTTTTTTCTAAAACTGTCAAGGCCTTCATATTTTATAAAGGCGTTTTATAGTAAACTGTCAAGTGTATAGTTTTTTCAATTAATGTGATGACAGTTTTTCTAAAACCCACATCTAATTGTTTGTAAAATTAAACCCGTTGATATCTTTTCTAAAATATGTCAAGAATTCTTATTAATGCAATGACGGTTTTTTTAAACCCCACATCTAAAATTAAACTAGTTGATATTTTTTTTAAGAACTGTCAAGAAGCTTTATTAATGGGATGACGGTTTTTCTAAACCCCACATCTAAATTACACCCGTTGACGTGTTTTTCTAAAAACTGTCAAGAAGTCTTCAGAAAACTACATCTTTTGACATCTTTGGTTGTAACCGTCAAGACTATGATACTAAAACCGTCAAGTTATTGCCTTTCCTAGTAGTGCTAGAGGTGAGATTCTTAAGACCTTGTCTTTAAGGTTCACAAAGAAAGCTCAATGGTAATGGTTTGAAAGACGATATATTTGCGAAGTAGAACAATTTTTATCTAGTTGTGAGATGCAGTAATCACTATATTCCAAGTTTATCCTATGTTGTTACTTAATGTTGTTTGCCAGTTGTGAAAAAAATCTTATTTAAACCTTGTTGCAATCAAATGTGATGTCTGATTTATTGTACATGGTAATTGATGAAATTTTTAGCTTAAATAGTAGGTCCTGCACAACTCCAAGCTTAAATGGTTGGGTTGTTTAGTGCCTTATATACCAAATCTTATTTCCATATTATGCTCTTACTTTTTTAGAATTGCAGTGTATGTTCTCTAGAGGTTTTATATGGTGAACTAAGGTTTAGTGATATACTATTTGCCTTCATTATTAGTTGATATGTTTCAGGAATATTGGAAGGTTGACGACAGCAGGAAAAAATATACTGTCACTACACTTGGCTCTGAGTTGTTTAGGAATAAGAAAAGCAAATGGAAGAAGTATCATTATTCATGCTATGACACTTACGATGAAGTTGTGGCCAATAAACCTGAGCAACTGTCACACCCAGAATGGGCTCTTCTAATAGAGCATTGGGGAACTCGAGCGCATCAAGTATAATTTAGTTGCATTTCATTGTACATTAAGTGTTTTCGAAAAAATGTGCTTAACTATTTTGTTGTGGGCTGTATGTAGGTAATATCTCAAAAGAATAAGGGTAACCGTGCTGAACAAAAAGCAATGCATACTTCTGGAAGAATTAGCTTTCCACAACTAAGAGAGAAAATTGTAAGTATATTTTACCTAGAATTTACAAAGTTAATATTCAACATGTTAATTTTATTTTTATTTTTTTATTTTTTTTTTGTGGTTGAATAGAATCGCGAGCAAAGTGCGCCCCCAACCTTTGGAGATTTTTTTAAGATATCCCATAGAAGCCGAAAAACAAATGAGCCTCTTGATGAGTTATCAAGGCAGTACATTGTATGTTAGCTTCACTTAATGTTTAATAGAAAATTTGATTATTATGGTTCGCGGTCATTACTTAATACTTTTAATATTTATATAGGACGAAATGACAGAGCTAGTAGGTAGAGATGAGCATGGAACTGAACAATCCATCAGTGATGATGTATATTATCAAGTGATGCCTCGAGACCGACATGGACGTGTGCGACTAATGGGAAGAGGTGTGACTCCGACAAGTTATTTTGGCTCCCGAACAACCTCATCGAATCATAATGGCACACCCATCGTATTGAAATATTAGAGAATGAGATAGCTGAGATAAGAAGGAAAAGACAAGAAAGAGAAGAGGAATTGCAACGTGAAATTCTCGAAATGAAAAAGAAAGCACAAGAATTGGAAGAGTAGAGACAGCAGGAGTTTGATCAAATGAAGAGAAACTTTGAGGCACAAACAGAGGATATTCAAAGAAACTTTGATGAACAATCTGCGGCAATGGAAGAAAGAATATTACAAACACTGTTACTGAGGGCAACCGATCTTCACAATGTTGGAAAGCGACCAGTAAGTACACACTCCTAAACTTTAATTTATCTAAAATGTTTGAATACATGCATGTTTTTCTTATTGTTCGTATAGTTGTATTTTGTTAAACCTTTAAACTTTTCTGATTGAACGGTATCTGAAATACACAGTATATTCAAATGAACATAGCCCCATTGATTGAACGGAATCTGAAATACACAGTATATTCACACTTAATTATCTTAATCTATAATGGAACTCCCCTGCTTTGTTTCTTGACCTGCTCCAAAATTGCATTCCTTCCAAACTGCAACTATCTTTAACTTAGTGAGTTAGTGGCTTGTTGCTTGCAAACATACTGTTCTAGAGTATTTCATAGAGTTGGTTGAACATATGATTTATAAGTGGATATATTCTGAAGCTTTATATATCCAACTTAATTTAAAATAATACACGTACTATACTGTTTGTTGTCATGAATTTATAAAAGCAATTTGTATGTTGTACATTGCTTCCAATAAAATGATTGGTTGTTGTGTCTATCATAAATATAGAGGAAATGGTTTTTTTTTCTCTTTGAGTTACATCCATACAGGTTGTAGTTATTCCAGATTTGAGTAATAACGAAATATATGATGTCACTATCAGATTGTGGTTGAAGTTGATTGTATATATTACATTTCTCAAATATTTATTTCGATTCTTTTATGCTTGATTCAAATTTAAATGAGTTACCAAATTTTGTAGAATCTTTTCAACTGAGATTCTTACAATATTTATATGTATGTGTTTTTTCAGAGGAGTGCTTAATGTCTTTGGCCGCTGCGCATAGTTAGTCTACAAAAGAAAAGGTTGTTACCAAGTTAATCAAGTTTTTTGGATCCTGTAGGAGTCATGAGCAAATGCACTTCAAAATTTGTTTACAATGTCTTTTATGTTTTCTTCCAGAATTGTGTACCGTGTCTAAGTTCATTCGTTATGAACCTTATATATTGGATCTCGAACTTATATATGAACAATGCAATTAATTGAAATTTCGTTTGATGTACAATATTTAATTATGTTGTTTCTTTATAATTACCATTTAGGTGGTATTTGAAAGTAGGATTTCCTGGTAGGATATAGTTGTTTGTACAGGAAGCTTAAAAAAAGAGTTTTTAGCTACAGAAAAAACTGTAGCAAAAATGTAATAGATTTAAATTGAAAACTAACTTTGGCAACGGCAATAAGTGCAGCAACATGTAAAAATTCAAATTTTCAATAGCCTTTTGGCCACAGCAAGACGTGCAGCAAAATGTAAATATTCAAAATTTCAATAGCCTTTTGGCCACAGCAAGACGAGCAGCAAAATGTAAAGCGAAAAGTGAAAATTCAAAATTTCGCAAAACTTTTAACAACGGTAAATGTAACAAAAAGCTAAATATTTAAAATTAAAATTTAACTTTTTGCCATAGTCCAAATTGTGGCTAAAACTAAATAATAATTTTTAAAAATTAAACATTTTATTCTTTTCAAAAAGTTTTTTGCCACGGGTAAACCCGTAGCTAGTTGTTAAACCTTTTGTTGTGGGCACGTTGTTTCCGTGGCGAAATGCTTCTTGTCACATAAAGTACTGCCACGGGTGTGGCAAAAAGATTTTCCGCGGCAAAAAGCTTGTAGCCACGGTTTTTTTATTTCTAGCCTCACCATCCGACCATGGCAAAACGCCTGTTTTTTTTAGTAGTGTCTTCCATTGAGCCTAATGGCATGGCAGTATTCATAGAATGAATGCTTAGCATTTGGCAGTTCCAACTCTTAAGGATTGGCAAATCTGATGAATTTCTAAGTTATGAAAGGTAGCTTTGTTGTGGCTAATTCGATCTTTCTTTCAATATTGATGTTCACTGCGATCATTTAAGGGTTTAGGGGGTTAGGGTTGAGACCTTTCACAAAGGCCTCACAATCCTACCTACAACTGTAGCTTAACCACCAATTAGTGAAAAAGTTCAAAGATCGATCACAACTGTAGAATAACATTTAAATGAATGTTTTGTCAATATTTTGTGCCAGGAACTGTTTCATTGGATGGGAATCAAATCGAGCTTGTGGAATCTGTGTTCAAAGATACGGTGTCCTGCTGAATTTAATCCAGCTTGGCAATGGTAAGGAAATTCATATTTATTCTTAAATTTTGTATTACTGTAACACAATAAAGCCAATGACACTTGGGTGGACATGATGTGTTAAGAGTTAAGATCCCTTGATCGGGCCAACATGTTAAAAAGGTTTGTTATTCTATTCCATATGATTATTAGTTTGTAATGTTTATACGACTAAGCAGCCACTGAATCCTTCCTGAGGAACATTGCTCTTGATTTTATTTTGTATTACCAGATCAGCTGATCAGTCGGTTTGTTGGCTGAGCCAGGAAAGATGCAGCCAGACAACATTGCTTCAGAATTCACAGAAGTACAGAAGTTGGAAGAGGGTCATGCTTGTGAAGTGCTTCTGTTGATATTTTCAAATGCTCTTAAAGGAAAATCTTCCAAACCGCAACCTCTAACACCCCAAAATCTGACCCATATCCCAAGCAAACTGAACTACAAGAGTTTCTTAAATTAGGATATGGGTCGGATTTTCGGGTGTTACAAATTGGTATCAGAGCAAGTTGAATAACTGGCGGAGGTGGAAGTGCTTGACCTTGGTTGTGTCTAGCCCTCAATTATGAAATTTCATCTCTGAGATCATCCTGTTTCTGATCCATATCCATCATCAAATCTAACATCTTCTGTATCGGATTTGAATGATTGTGGTGTATTTTACTTAGGAAAGAAACGTTCTTGTAAAACCAAGTTCCTTCTTAAGTTCCTTCTTGATGTAAAGGGATTGTAAATGTCAATTGTGTTATGCATGTATTGCTTTAGAAAGGTTTCAAAGAAAGAATAGAAGATTTAGAAAAGGAAAGTAAATCTATATCTTATATGAATATCAAAAAAAATCAACAACAAAGCATGATGATACATAGGAAAAACACACAGACAGAATTACAGAAACAAAAATGTACATGGCAACAACAACCACTCTCAACTCAAAATGTTTAAATAGGGTGTGCGGTATCCGTAACAAATCCTGATCCTGAAATGCTTTGTGATAGATGAAGTGAAGCTTTATCATAATTAACAAACCCCATGAACCAAAAATCATGGTTGTCGACTGTTGCAATCTGAATGTACCTCTCTGGTGGATTATCTTTCATATTAATTGGATTAATTGAACTGATTTTTGCCAATGGTATCATCACCTATACCAATAATAAAAAAATAAAAAAAAATATCAAAATTAAAAATGAATTAAATCCAAAAAAAAAAAAAAAAAAACTGAATTACTATTTACTACTAGAAATTATACCTTGTAGTAACTCCAAGCTACTTGACCAGATGGTGCAGGGAAAGAAAGAGGACGATCACTACAGAAAGCCACATGGATGTTGGTGAGGTAAAGTGTTCCAGCAACAGGTCCAGTTGAGGTAGATAGATAACAGGCAAATGTTTTCTTCAATTTCTCATTTGGGTCAATTACATTAAAGGTTTGCTTGTATAGAGATTCAAACCCACCACCTGTTAACACTTTTGTTGTTAAACCTACCTTTCCATATACAGCTTCCGATACAGATGACCCGGTTTTCACTGCAAAATAACAACCCGACACCACCGAAACGTTACTAATAAGAAGATAATTGAAACAAAATTTAATGTATAATGTTATTTACTCAGAAATGAGAAAAAAGAACTTACAATTTTGCCAGATGTTACGAGCAAGTGACTCAGCTTTGTTACTCCAAGAATTGAAAACATGGATAACAGGTTCCATTGGATTGTTGCTTGATTTTCCAACAGGGGAGTATTGAACATATGGGTGTTGAGGTTCATTATGTTCTTCAGCAGTCCATAAGGCTGCTGCTTTTTGATTATTTGGATGAGAAGAAGGTGCAGCAGGAGGTCCCATGATGTGGGTACCCCATTTTTCTGTTTTTGGATCTTGGGTTGTTGTTGTTGTTGAAGATGGATCTTGGTGTTGGGTTGGAGGAATTGAAGTTGAAGATGGTACTGTGTTTTGATCTTGGTGTTGGGTTGGAGGAATTGAAGTTGAAGATGGTGATGATGAAAAGTTTTCAATTGGTACTGTGTTTTGATCTTGGTGTTGGGTTGGAGGAATTGAAGTTGAAGATGGTGATGATGAAAAGTTTTCAATTGGTACTGTGTTTTGATCTTGGTGTTGGGTTGGAGGAATTGAAGTTGAAGATGGTGATGATGATGATGAAATTTTTTCGATTGGTACTGTGTTTTGATCTTGGTGTTGAGTTGGAGGAATTGAAGTTGAAGGTGGTGTTAATGGAGAATGGGTTGATTCTTCTGGTTTGGTGTTCATGGCTTGATTGGATTAGATATTTGGATTTAGATAAGAATATTATAAAAGAAATGTAAGAAAGTGTTTGTGCTGGAAACTGTGAAGGGAAAGGTTTGTATTTATAGACTGAAGTAGATTAGTGCAAATTAGAATGATATTCTCTGATGTTCTAGAAGTTACCTTCATTTTCATGTCGGCTACTATTGTTAGACGTAAGTGTATTTGACTTGGCAGGTGTACCCTTTCCTTAGCCGTGTCATCTAACGTGTTAAAACTTGGATCATCCCGTGCTATGCACTGGGGTATGAAAAAAAAATCATTAAACAATCCGTATTATTTATGTTTAATTAATTTATGTTTTGACTATTTTTGTAGTTTTATTTTAGGGTAATTTCCCGAATAAGTACAACATTATGCAGATCCTTCCCAAATAAGTAACAAGTATAAAAACTTTCCCAAACAAGCACAAAGATTCTCTTTAAAAAGTTTTTTTTGTCTTTTAGTTAATTTTTCTTCCGATATTACCCTTAGTACTTAAATAATAGTTTTTGTTTTATTTTTTTGTTTGAATGACCGATGTGACATGTGAGAAAAATATTCTTCTTTAAATAAGGACCATTGGATTTGTATGATGAACTGTGACCGTTGGATCTAGAGTTTAGTTGGGCTAATATGTAAGAAAACCGAAATTATCTGCTAATCTGCTAATCAGATACACGTGGCAGAAGTTTAACAGGTAACAAAGAGGCGGGCTTTTAGTTGGGGAAAAATTAAAATTAGGGATTTCAATTTCAATTTCGGTTAGCAAACAGCTTCTCTCTCATCTTCTTCTTCTTCCTCAACCGGCGCAACTGTTCCTCTCATCTTCTTCTTCTTCCTCAACCGGCGCAACTGTTCCTCTCATCTTCTTTTTCCCCAACCGTCATAACATCAATTTATAAGCCTCCATTCTCTTACTGTTTCAATTTGACAAAACATGAAGGAAATTAAGAAGCGGCAGCAGCAAACTAGAGATGATAAAATCGAAAAAGGTAGGCGATTTACTCTCACAGTTAGGTGTTCAACAACTAAATTTTTTGAACACTTTCAACATCCAAGTGATAAAATTCCACCGGAAGAGTTAGAATCATTTAGAAGTTCGCCCTTCGGTCAATTTCTTGATTTCAATTCCGAACATTTTCACATGATAACATCAGTTATCACAGAAATTGTGAGATGTAGAGTAGGTAGGTTAAAGTATGGTATTGGAGGAAGAGTTGTCGAGTTCAAAATGTCAGATGTGGCCATGATCTTAGGCCCTTTAAAGTTTGGAAATGTTCCAGTTGATTTTCTGATGAGGAAGCCGAAAGACTACACTACATTCAGGAGCAAGTACTTCGGTACAAACCTTCACATAAAGGATGAGCAGATTTCAAGTGCAATTACTGAAGCAAGGAGATTTATTGCTAAGGGAGAAGCTGATCCAAACGATGTTCATCGTTTGAACAGGTTGTATTTTCTGTGCATTTTTCTTCTTGCCGAGTCATCAAAAAATTTGAGTGTAAAGTACATTGATTTAGCCGAAGATTTGAATGCATTTGATAATTTTCCATGGGGTACTGTTGCTTTTCAATTGCTTGAGACTTCTCTTGAAGAAATTTATCCCAAAGTCATTGAGGATAATCCTAGTTTTTGCATCAATGGATGTATGTTAGCTTTTATGATTTGGGCATACTTGCACTTCCCTGATTTGGGTCCTAGGAGAGATAGAAGTGCTGGATTTCCATGGATGCTTGGATGGTCTGAGTTGCTCAACAAGAACAAAACTAGGAATAAAATTTCTTTGAGGCTGTTTCCCAAGAAAGGTAAATGTACTGTGGCATATCCATTAGATGTCACCCAGGAGGAAAGAGATCTTGCTAATCTACAACAGGTTGCAGAGGTAAATCCCCTTGAATTTTGTTTTTATCTTCTACAAAACAATGAATCCCCTTTCTGTATTAAGTTGATCTGTTATATTGTACAATCTATTTTCTAGAATGCAACTCTTATCTGCTACATTTTATTTGAAGTTTGAAGCTCAATACAAAGCAGAACATGAAGAGTCTGCTTCCTCTAGGCCATCTGTGCCTACCATTCCGTCTTATCACACATCTTCAACAAGAAGTGGTGGAGGTTCAGATTTGCTTTCAATGGACAAGGATTTTCTTGAGACAATTCTGAGTGGAGTAGTGAAGGCATGCATGACTCAGAAGGTATGTTGTTTGCTAAAACAAAATTTTCCATTTTAATGTATCTGCTATATGACACTATCGTATCTGTTACTTTTGTGTTATATCTGTTACCTATATAATGTTATCTGCTACTTTTGTGTTATACCTGTTACCTCTATAATGTTATCTGCTACAATGTTTTGTCCTCATTTCTGCAGAGTGGTCAGCAACTTGATGAAAAACAATTTGTGAGGGATGCCTTAGGTCAGATTGGAAATGGGGCATCCAAATCTAGGGCAACAACAGAAAAGAAGTCAAGTACCTCATCAAAGGCAACACCAAAAGCCAAACCTAAGACTAACTTGCCAGATAAAACCAAAAAACCTGGTTCTCACAAACCTTCAAGTCACAGACCTTCACCTCACAAACCTTCACCTCACAAGCCTTCACCTCACAAGCCTTCTCCTAAGAAAAAGGCTGCAGCCAAGACACCCATTGTTTCAACCCCAAAAGCTAGTGTATCACCCAAACCAGTTGGGAGAGTGAAACTTCCACCTAAGAAGAAACCCCCTACGACCAATCCCAACAGGGATTCAAAATCTAAGAGTGATTCAACACAGCTTAAACAACAGAAGAAAATTCCAAAGCCAACAACATCACCAACTTCAGTTAGAACTACCAGAAGTAAAGCCTTGGAGGATAATGTTACAACAGTTGGTAAATATGAGTTAAGAAGAAGGGAGCAAACAGAACCAAAAACTCCTGAAGTTAAGAAGAGGAAAAGATCAGATAAAGAAGATAAGAAGGAAACCAAGAAGGTGAAAGTGGGGGATAAAGTTGAAGAAGTTCAGAAGGGTAAAAGGGAGGGTAAGAAGGGAAAAAAGATGGGAAAAAGTGGTGATGATGAAGTGAAGGAGGGTGGTGTTTATGTGAGTGAAGAAATGATAGACATGGAATTATTCAAGCCCCCTGAAGTCCTTCTACTTGGCTGGTATGAGCAAGAAGAGCAAAAAGGTAATGAAAATGATGGAGATGGAACAAAGAAGGAAGAAATGGAGGTGAAACAAAGAAAGAGGAAGAAAACAGAAGTTGGAGTTCAGCCTTCAAGGCTACAACCTAATAGGAAGGTTAAGCATGAAGCAGAAGAACTGACATGGAGGAGAGATATTAGAAGGAGAAATGAGGAAAGGAAGAAAAGGGCAGTTGAAGCAAGAAAAACACAATCGGATGATGATGATGTCCCAAGCTCCAAGAAAGCAAGAAAATTGAGTTTAGGGGATGATGATGATAGTAGTGATAGTGAGAGTTTTGAAGTTGTGGTGAAAAATTTGAAAGAAGGAGGTAATCCTCTTGACACAGAGATGTCAAAGTTGAAACAACTTTCTATTCTTGCTTCAATGAAGGTTGATTCATCAACCATAGGTAGTTCATCTGCTACATCTGGTCATCCATCGGTTACAGATGTTCAGCCATCTGTTACAGCAAGTCAATCATCTTCTACAACAACAACACCTCCATCGGCTACAACAACACCAACAGGAACACCACCAGCATCTACAACCTCTAAGACTGAAGACTCAAAGGATGAGTCCACTGATGATGATTATGAACAATCTACAGGGGGGGTTGATGCTATAACTGATATTGTGATTGACAAGGAGAAAGTTCCAATAGATTATAGACTTGAAACTCCGAAAAGTTCAGCTAGTCCCAACAAAGATAAAGCCTCCATTCTTTATCTTGGTGTCTGTTCAAATGATGATGATGTTATCGAAAACTTCGATCTTCAGTTGTTTAGGGATAGAAAGAGGCAACAGGATGCAGAATACTTGGCCAAAATGTCACCTGAGGAGGTTGAGATTGGTCTTAGGTGTGATGCAATAATTCAAGATATTATGAGGGAACCATTCTTCACTAGGCATGTTGAAAAGTGGCAAGCAGATATGGTTCATTATTTCTGGGGATTAGCTAAGGAACCTTCGAGGCTTAGGCAGTATGTGAGGGTTTATGGTTATCTTCAATCATGCCCTGTGAGTGCTTTCAACACACTCTATAAAGACAACTGGCTTGATGATGAGGTTATTGATGTTTATTTGAGGTTGTTGGTTCGTTGGATGATTGGAAGGAGGCCACAGGATTACAAGGAAGAAGATCAATATGCTGTGGTTCCAAATGTATTTCTACATGTAAGTATATTCTTGTGAATATTTATTCTTCCATGGTTATGTTCTTGTAATTCTATTACATGTAAGCAACTTCTTATTATTGCTTTCATCTGTTTAGACCCAAATCGCCTCTTATATGAAGCCTCAGTTTGATGCTCTGATGAAGGACAAAAGTTTTGCCAAAATGAAGCCACAAGAGAGAATATTATCTGGGAGATTTAGGATTCCATCAAATATTACTTCTCTTGTTGATCCATGGATAGGCCTCCGCAATCAAGTACACCCTGTGAAAGCTAAGGCACTTCTTGTTCCTTTACAGGTATTTGCGTTCATTTATACCACCTTATCTGCTACATTAGTGACTTAGTATCGGCTAGATATGGATGAGTATCTACTACTCCATAATAGACACTCTTTTATCGTCTACATTGTGATAAACTATCTTCTAGGTATATGTCTGTATCGTTTATAATGTACATTTCATCTACCATATCTTATATATCTATTATTAAATGTAGGTGGAAAACAATCATTGGATTCTGCTCTCATTTAGTTTCAGTGAGAGTATAGTTAGGATCTATGATTCGTTGGGCTACAAAAGGGCAACTAATGAACAGAGAACCATGGAGAAGATGTTGCCCTATGCTATTTATGCTGCGGACCCATCTCAGATTCAACTTGATTTGGAAATGAAGTGGAAACGTGAGTATGTATCCTGTGTTACACAACCAGACTTTTGTACTTGTGGGGCATTCCTTCTTGCATTCGTCGAATGTGTCCTTCGAGGAATACCACCGGAATTTGAGGCAGATCCTTTGCAGATGCGCTACCGCATTGCTAGAGACCTAGTTGATTGTGGGGAGCTACCACCAAAGAGAAAGACCTGATTTATCTTCTATTGACATGTTTTGTGAAGATTGTATATTTCTTGTTTTGACCTAGTTGATTTTCTTGTATTCTGAAACTTATAGTATATTCGATTACCCTCTTCTTAACTCTGTTCTTAGTAGCAAAAGATAGCAAAAGTGTATACATAGCAAAAGATAGACTGCTCTTAGTAGCAGATAATACAGGGAATCTAAACTGTGTACATAGCAAAAGTGTATACATAGCCAAATATTCTTCCCCCTACTATGCTGTTTGATTGAGAGGAGAGAGAGGTGGTCCTTCTCCAAACTGCATTGGAGTGAAAAGATCATAGTCATCTATGAATTCAGTGCAAGTTTTTTTGTTGTGACCTCTCCGTTTACACCTTGAGCATCTCCTACTCTGGACTGGGACACCTTCAGCTTTACCTCTCTTCCTGACCACTTTAGGTCGACCTGGCATGCAAACTTTAAGTGGTGGCAATATTTTTCTCGTCGGTCGTGCAGTTGGCCATGACTCCTTCCCAGGAGTGGGAATCCATTCTTCCTTGTACGTTTCCATGTATGTTTCTTTCAAGAAAAAAACATCAACAAACTTGTATGGATCATGGCCTACATCCTTTATGGCTGCCATGGCATGGGCACATGGGATCCCCATATGCTGAAACCATTTGCATGTACATGTTCTCTTGTTAAGATCGACTACACATGACCTAACCAGCCCTGTAACCGTCCAAATTCCTGCTGAAACTCTTTCGACTGTGCATCTTCTTGCTGTGGAACCATTGTGAATTATTAGCTCTTGACACCAAGTTGTAACTGGTGAGTTGAACTTCAGGGAGTCATTGTGGTAATCGCGATAATGCCTAATCACATTGTCTCTTATCATTGACAAAACAGTAGTAACTGGCATCATTCTCTCCCCAACAATCATTTTGTTCCAGGACTCCACGTGATTTGTGGACACAATTCCATACCTACAACACATAATCAAAATCTCATTGTAGGCGATATATAACAACTTATAGGCGACAAAAAGGCATATGTATAGAATGGAAACAACAAAATAGCAGATATATAGTTATATTGACTGACCTTGATTTTTCTTGAAAAGCACTTGACCATTTTTCAACAGGACCAACATCCATAAGTTTTTCATGCGCCTTGCTTGACATACACCAGATTCTAAGCATCATTCCCCAAAATTCATCTTGGTTGAGAGTTTTTGCACCTTCTTGGACCAAAAACTTGATTTTCTTGTTACCAAACTTGCCACTCAAGTGATAAGAACAGTACATATGGATAGCCTTTGGCAAGATTTTAGGGACA
Source organism: Aquilegia kansuensis (assembly GCA_020826895.1). NCBI lineage: Eukaryota > Viridiplantae > Streptophyta > Magnoliopsida > Ranunculales > Ranunculaceae > Aquilegia > Aquilegia kansuensis. Next base: position 16,470,236 of record CM037006.1, on the reverse strand, counting down.
CCCTGGATGATACTTTTGTGCCTATCAGATAACAAAATAAACTCATGATCCTCTCCAACAACATGGTCCCTTAACTTTGTGAAAAACCAGTCCCAACTTTCATTTTTCTCTTTCATAACAATTGCGAAAGCGATGGGGAAGATATGGTTGTTGCCATCAACTGCAATTGCTGTAAGAATTGTGCCAGGGTATCTTCCCTTAAGAAAAGTTCCATCAACCAAGATTATGGGACGTAGAGTCTTCTTGTAAGCTCTAATTGTAATACCATATGTCCAAAATATGCATTCAAAATTACCCAATGGATTGGTAAGAATGTCTGTTACTGCATCTGGGTCCACCTTCTTCAGCTCATTGCAGTATGTTTCAAGCATTTGGTATGAGTGGATGTAGCTTCCTCTTATCTGTAAATAAACAAACAGTTAAGCTCTTTGAAGACGATATAGTACAACCTCTAGACGATTGGAATGACTATGTAACAGATAGATTCGACTTTCTAAGGGATAGATTTAATTTACCTTCCTCATTGCCTTCTCTTTAGCTAACCATGCAACTTTGTAAGAAATTTTGACCATGTATTCTTCATTGATTGCACTCACCAATTTTAGGGGTGGCAAGTCTGGGTTGTCCCTCAACCTTCTCATACAAACTCTTGAAACCCAATCACTGTTTGCTTGGCGGTTTTTACTTCCAACCCTAAAGTTACCGCACGAGTGGTCATCTATAAGTGTTTTTATAATCCAACTTCCATCCAAACCATTTGGGGTTGCATATAGATACCATTTGCACCCACCAGCTGGACACATAAAAATCATCCTCTTACTGTTTGTGTTTACACGTTTTAGATCTTTTTCCATTTTAATCGCGTATGTTTGGACATCTCTTTCAAGCTCATCACGATTGTTGTAGATTACTCCTCGTTTAGGTTGCACATAGTCGTTGTGTGCAGGCTCTGTGTGAGGTGCACAACCTATATTTGCCCTTTTAGTCGCAATATAGGAGGAAAAAATATTGTTAAGTTCGCGTTTTACCTGATCGAAATCACGATTTTCCTCAACCCTAGTATTATGTTGCAGTGGTACATTGCTAGGAAAAGGCACATTGTTCTGAGGAGGCACATTACTGGTTTGTGACGGCATATCGTGTTGTGATGGCTGATTGTTGTCTATATCGTCTAGATTGTCAAACCTATCGGCTAGATTGCACCTGACTCCCTCTTTCCTTTCATTTACATCGGCCACATTGTCACCTTGCTGCGTGTCTGCGTTATCACCAACATTTGGGCTGCCTTCTTCGGAGATTGGTCTAGAAGGACCAAACATTGGTTGACTATCATCCCACATTTGATCCTCGAGCTCATCTTCAGTATTCCAAGATGCAGGTGAGTCGAAAACTTCTGGATCTGTATCCCAATGGTATTCCTCACACTTAGGAGATTCAGAGTCCTCCTCACTATCATCATCTATTAATGTCGGTTGTGTCTTCTGTGCAGATTGAAGAACAGCATCAACTTCTTGTAATGAAAGTGAATCCCAAAAACCATCATCTTTTTGCATGGCAGAAAGAATTCCAGCTGCATCCATGAAACCTTTGCTTTTTACGGATAGGGGTGTACAAGTAGTTTCTGATAATGGATTGGTAGCAGATGTGGGAGTATGTTGGATTGGAGGTTTAGGAATATAGACACCACTAGGTGGAGGGGTTTCTAAAACTACAGGGTCATTTGGATGCCCCATTCCCTTGACTATCATATCAGCACTTGGATCTTGAGTAGGAGTCTCCAACCTATATTCATCTGGAACATTAAGAGGTTTGGTGGGTGTATGATAAGTAGAGTAATCGGGTTTACTTTTTGAAGCCTTCTTTTGTAACTGCATTGGTGGTATCTCCCTCCCTTCACTCAAAGGTGTATAAGAAGGAATAGCTTCCGGAAAAAGCTTTCTTTTCCCTTTGCTTTTGGGAGCCTCATTTTGTAACACAAATGGTATTTCCTTCTCTTCACTCCTTGCTATTTCAGGCACAATCTTCAGTATAGGTGGTTTTCTATGATCAACAATCCAAACAGATATGCACATTGCAGCTGAATTGTATATGGAAGCTAACATTGCCTTATAATGATCTTCACATTCAAGTTTGGATACCCTGAGGTTGACTACTGCTCGAAGTGACCATGTTCCTTTTGGAGGATTGCATAAGGAAGATACCTTCTTGAGGAAGTCTGTATAGGTCGTCTGAATATCAACAATCCTTATTCTTGACTCTCCATCCACATACCCAACCTCTTCCCCCTCAGCTGTGACCTCCAACAGACCACCAAATCGATAAATTACATTGAAAGTATTCGCTGAAAGTATCCACATGTTAATAATGTTGATTAGTATCACAGTGTTATAGTAGTTATTCAAAGTGATTCATGCATTCTACAATGTATCTGCTACATTCTTCTATCGTATCTGCTACTGGCAAGAACTGTTAGTTTACATAGCCAATATATCGGCTACCTACAAACTGAAATCTTAAAATCTTTAAAAATGAAAGTTTGCATCTTTAAACCAAATTGCATGTTCAACAACAAGGTTTGCATCTATAACAAACATAGAAATCAAATCAATTCAACAGCAAAGTTTGCATCTTGCATCTTAGCCCGACCAACTTTAAAAATCAATTCAAATCTTTCAAAATCAAAGCTTTCATCTTCAAATACAAAATCAAACATTTTCAAATGAACAAATACAAACTAACTTAAACAATACCAAGGGTTACCAAACTGAAACCGGAATTTAATGCGAATTTAATTCGAAAACAGTATGCCCTCTTAAATATCAATCATTGTAAGGGTTTGGGTTTAAATGCATACCAGGTATGGGTACTTCCTCGAGAACATTAACTTTCTTCTTGGTTTTCTTTTGTTTCCCCATTAAAGCAGTACCAAAGTGTCAAAATGTTGGTGATGGTACCACGGAAAAACCGAAATTGTAGGTGATAATAACACAACAACCTAACAACTAAGTGATAGATTAAAACCTTGGAATAAAAAACTTGTTTATATAATAGCAGACGAAGAACAACATCCAAATCAGTGAAGAAGAAGAAGAAGAAGAAGAAGAAGAAGAAGATGAAAAAGTTTGGTGGTGATGGACGGTTGAGATGAAAAATAGAGATCTAACGGATAGTGTTGGTTTGCATGTCGGTTTCAATGTTTAATGTTGAAGTAAGTAGGAGAGAGAATGATGGTGATGTTTAAAAGTTAAGTATCTAGGAGAGAGAATGTGTAAGAAGGGTAGAAAAGGAAACAAAAGAATCTTTGTGCTTGTTTGGGAAAGTTGTTATACTTGTTACTTATTTGGGAAGGATCTGCATAATGTTGTACTTATTCGGGAAATTACCCTTTATTTTAATTTGAGAGGTTTGTGCTTAGTGGAAGAATGGATAAAAAGTGTAGAGATTTTTAGTTTAATAGAAAATAAAGAAGAAATGTAAAAAAAAACAAAAATTAATTATAGAATTATTAAAGTAACTAATTATATACTAGTCCTTAGAACTGTGCAATGCACAGGCGGATCTGATTGTTTTAGAGTTTTTTTTTTGGGGGGGGTTTTATGTTGTTTTTGGTTTGTAACTTGTAATATTTTGTTTAGCCCGTTTCAAAAGTCTATGATCTGGTATGATTTCATTAAGAAATTATTATAAATCTTTGAGTATTGAAATTGAATGATTATTACATCTATATGGAAATTAAACCCAAAGCAGTTGAAGATATCCAGGAGAGTTGGATTTTGCAGCACTCTCAATTCTCAAAGTCTCAATTAGAATTTGGTTTGGCTCGGTTGTTGAGGCTTCATCATTTTGAGAAACAATTTTTTCACAGTAGTCCATTAGCAGTCGAGCGTCTCTTAATTGACTTGTAACAATTATGTATTAACCTATTTCTAGATCAATGCATTCACTAGGTCAGGTCGCTGGGAGACTTGACCAAAGGGGGGAGTTTTAGATCGGGGTGGCTGCACCTCCTTGAGATTGAGATTGCCTACGTACTCTAGTTCGTGGGGATTGAACTTAGAGATCAAGCCATCGTAGTTCTGTTTATATAGAAGATGAAGAGGCGAAGATCTTGGGATCCTGCAGATTCTCCGACATATTTATGGTGGTATAATATCCTCCGTCATATTTATGGTGATATAATATTCTCCTGCAATTGTGTAACGGCTGTAATGATCGGACAACAGCTGGAGAGAATATCGTGTGCACCGAATTAGGGCATGCGCGTATGAGCAGACCGCTGCTGACTATGTAGTCGAGCTGTTGTGGTCGAGCTATGAGTAGGTCGAGATCGTAGCGACCTGATGGATTAATGACTATCCCACGTGGCTGTTTTTGATTGGTTGGAGTATGTAGTACCCCTACATAAGCCCCCTTTTTTTAGGTCGGCTGTATAAGTCAGGCTGAAAAGACTAAGAACTCTGATCGATGTTGATTTGAGGTTTGCTTTTTTGAATTTGCGGACGTGGCAGTCATGCAGAGTTGTCTGTAATAATCATGGCGCTCTTATGGGGAAGTGGAGGAGTTTCCTCGAGCAGTTAGCCGTGTAGTTATGGCAACTGACGCACTTCTCGCTTGATAAGGTCTTTGCGTGGCACGTGGAATAATCCGACGGTGGATGTGAATCGTTTTGTGAGTGGAAAATGACTGCAAGGAACTTGGCTCCCTTGCTCGATCTTGGCCGTTCATCTGTTTCGAACCGACGGCTAGGATTACATGTGCTACAATATTTAAACTGTAGCTTGCTTGAGAAGGGTTTACCTATCCCATTTTCTTTGTTGAGTTGCTGCCGAATTTGTCTTGCGATCTGAAGATCTTTGAGAGCTCGTGAGGTTAGTTGCTTCTGTTTGTTTTTGTTTCTTGAATTTGTTCTCTTTGTATCCTTTGTTTTCTTTTCTGTTGCTTGAAAGAGATGTCTGAGGCAAGTGACTCTCAGAATGAGCACTTGAGTGGTGATGGTGGTGAGGAATATGAGTCTGAAAGGACTTATTCTGAGACTGCGTCTCCTAGTCGGGGTGAAGGAGATATGGATCCTGAAAGCCCCCAGAGTAGTGGTTCTCATGGAGAGGACTCTTCTGATGATGAGATGGTTGAGGTAGAAGATGGGTCATTCTGCCGAGTAGTAAATCCTAAATATGTCCATAGGCACATTGCCTTTAGAAAGAAGTATGGACTTAGCTCGATTGACCATCTAGAGATTAGGTTTTTAGGAGATCGTTTGCTTTCCGTTGAGTATCATCCTAATAACCCATTCTCAACTGTGTTTACCTTGACCCAATTTCGAGCTGGTCTTAGGTTGCCTTTATCTGCCTTGGTGGTCGATCTTCTCAATGCGATTAGACGAGCTCCTTGTCAGATGAATGGTAATTTTTGGAGAAATATGAGGGTGATTGATGACCTCAATAAGTTGCATAAGTGGAACATTTCCGTAGAGAATGTGTTAGACCACTTTTCTTTTAAACGTTCTGCGAAGCCTGGCCTAGCGGGCTATAACATGCAAGTCCGGCCAGAGCGTTTACCCTTGATCTACCCTGTGAGTAGCGAGCCATGGTGGAAGGATCCCTTGTTGATTACTGGGTCGATCACTGAGGGGGACATCCAGTTGCGACATGTGACTAGAAATGTTGCTGATAACCGTAAGCTTCTGGTTGTTAGTCATAGGTTGCTAGATGATTTTCTTACTTCCGAACTTGCTAACTTTGTATTGTATTTGCAGCAATCAGGGACGACCACTTGGTGAGGAAGAACGATCTGAAGTCTGCTTTGAACGGCTTCGGTTTGTGGGCTGATAGTCGGAAGATACAGTTCTTACCCCACTTGAGGGAGCATTTTATTCCCAAGGGTGGTCCGAAAACAGTGGAAGAAGAACTAGAGAGGAGGAAGTTGCTGAAGAAGGCCTTTATGTTGTCTGTACATAAAGCTGAGGCGGGAAGATCTAGAGGCAGCTCGCGTCCTGGGGAGAAGGAGCGATCTAGTGGTAGCTCGCGGCATGATGAGAAGGAGCGAGCTAGTGGTGGCTCCCGTAGGTCGGAGAAGGAACGATCTGGAGGTAGCTCGCGCCAGGTGGAGATAGTAGCGAGCCCCCAGGTCGTATCTCCTCCGACCTCACTCCCCAAACTACCTGTCGGGTCAGGGAAGAAGAGGTCGTTCTCTGGGAACCTGAAGCTGATGGAGCGCCCAACTCTGCTTGCCTCCTCTCCTTCGAAGTCTGTGAGATCTCCTGAGCCTTCCCTGCTGTCGAGGAAGACTGCTGCTCGGCCTTTGCAGAAAGGCAAGGGGGTGTTATCTGAGTTTCGCCCTGGGTCGTTCGATTACTTGGATGGCCGTGGAAAAGCATGTCGTGTATGATAACGACAGTGCAATTGATGATCCCTGCGTTGCCCGAGCTGTAAATGAGGGCATAATCTTGGATGCTGATGCTCGAGCAGTGAAGTCTCAAACTTTGCTGGTGACTTGCTCGAAGATAAACGCAGCAATGTCTTTGGTGAGTGGGGCTGTTAATTCCTCTTTCTTTGTTTGGACTGAGTTAATGTTGTCTAAATGATGTTTGTATGTGTAGCTTAACGCTAGCTTCCAGGAGGTTCGTCTGGTCGCTGAAGTTGGAGCTCGAGCTGAGATTGACTTGAAGCATCTCAACGAGAAACTCGAACAGGAGAAGAATGTTGCTGTTGTTGCCGAGAGCAAGTTCAAGGACAAGGAGGCGGAGGTTGTAGTGTTAAAGGAGATGTTGGAGCAGGTAAGGGGAGATCTTGCTGCTGCTAGGTCGTCTGCTGACCACTGGGAGCGCACATGTCATGAGAATGGCGCAGCGTGGAAGGCCTATTGCGACAACTTGGAGAAGACTTTAATGGGGTCGCCCGAAGAAGAGGAGACGCGAGGTGGTGCTGAAGAAGCTTTAGTGCCAGCTCAGGACACCTTGATGGGCCCTAATGATGAGGTCGCAAGTGGCCAGATGGAGGTGGATAATCCTAGCGACCAGGCTATGTAGCAGGGAAGCTTGATGCTTAGTAAGGCGTCCTTGGTTCCCACCAGGTCTTCTGGATTTCATCTTGATAGTTGCCTGCTCATGGGAAAGTACATATCCTTCTTCTTCTCCCTTTCTGTCTTCAATGATGCCTGGTGTTTGGTGAGGCGCCTCTTGATAGTGCGAGTCTCCTTTGGCCTAAGATCCAAAGGCAAAAGCTTCTTGTTCTTGTACGCATTCCTCAAAGCAGCCTTCTGAATTTTGTAAGCATACGAGCACCAATGTTGTGAGGTCGAGTGAACGCTAATTTGTTTTATTTGAAGTTGTAATGAACAACAGTATTTGATTATTTATTTGATGAGCTTATAGCTAAATCGTTCTGATCAGCTAGTTTCCAAGGAGTCCTGGTAGCTCGTTCAGAAGGCAGGTAGACGAGATGAATGGCTGCAAGCAGGATGTACTGAAATTGTTCTTCTTGTATGCCTTTAGTTGAATTTTGCTTTTATAGCTTCTAGATTGCATTTGGTAGATCGGTTTACCTGTAATAGTTAGAATTTTATGAAGTAAAAAGAAATTTCACTTATTTACCTTGCATTCTCATTCTTGTTACGTTGTCTGCTTGTATGGGTTTCGCAAACAATAAGTAATAATCATAGTGTTGGACCTGCTGGTGGATGAGGTCGTATGCATGTTAGTTGGGTTGTACATGGGTCGTGGGAAAGATGTGACCAATGCACCAAGTTAAGTTGTAAATGTTTGAACTTAACAAAATAAAAATTATCAAAGGGACTTAGAGTTTTGATAATTTGTAGGTCGAGGGATTGGATTAGACCTTTAAGAGCCATTCATGTTTGAGCTGAGATGAAAGCAGAAATGAGTTTGTATATTGAAATGTAATAGATAGATGCTTACATTTCATTGATAAAACTTCTTCAAGTGATAAGCATTCCATGGGTTCTTAACGATCTCCCCTTCTGGTGTTTGAAGACGATAAGAACCGTTACTTTGAACCTTGGTGATAATGTAAGGGCATTCCCAATTGGCATTGAGCTTGCCAATAATATCCTTCCTTTTGTTGTGGAACATTTTTCTTAGAACTAATTCTCCTGGTTGAAAAGTTCTAGGTCGTACGCCTTTGTTATAAGCTCGCTTTAGTCGTTGTTGATATTGCTCGAGTTTTATAACGGCGTGGCTTCGTCGTTCTTCGAGGAGATCAATTCCGAACGACCAGACCTGATTATTAAGCTCTGTGTCTACCAGAAGGGATTTGGTCGTTCCAAATGTTAACTCGGTGGGAATAACAGTCTCAACTCCATAGCAAAGACTGAATGGTGACATCCCTGTGGATGTACGAGGGGTTGTTCTGTAAGCCCAGAGAATGTTTTCCAACTGTTGTGGCCATTGATCGTGTTGATCTTCAAACTTTTTCTTCAAGTTGTTCAGAATCTGTCGATTTGCAGCTTCGACTTGGCCGTTGGCTTGTGGATATCTAGGTGTTGACCTAGAATGTTCGATTTTCCATAGCTCGTAGAAAGCCTTGATGTTTTTGCCAACGAACTGAGTGCCATTATCCGTGACTATCCGTTTTGGTAGACCAAATCGTGTGATGATGTTTTCCCACATGAATCTTTGGACATCGGCTTGAGTGATGTTGGCGAGTGCAACAGCTTCCACCCATTTGGTGAAGTAGTCAATGGCGACTAGAACAAACCTCTTTTCAAATTTCTTTTCTTTGATTAAAGGGCCCATGATATCGAGCCCCCACATGTAAATGGCCATGGTGCTGTGATGTTAATGAGATCGTTGGGATGCTGATGTTGGTTATCAGCAAAACGTTGGCATTCTTTACACATCAACACAAATTTCTTGGCATCCTCTTTCATTCTTGGCCAGAAGTATCCCTGGGAGATTGCTTTATGAGCTAATGTTCGACCTCCGGAGTGGTTTCCGCATTCTCCTTCATGGATTTCTTGAAAGATGATTTGGTCATGCTTGGGGATCAGGCACCGTAATAACAAACCAGTTGCAGATTTTCTGAATAGCTTATCCTCATGAAGTTTATACATAGTGACTTTATGTAATAGCTGACTGGCTTCCTTTTTGTTGGATGGTAACACGCCAGTTTGAAGGTAAGTGATGAAAGGTTCCATCCAAGTCCCTTGGATGTCTGCTGGTGTTGTGGCTAGTAGATCACAGATTTGGTGAACGTTTTCTTCTTTCAATAGATATGCAGGCTGTGTACTGATTGCTATAGTGAGAGCCCGCGGTCGATCTGACTCGATCTTAGATGCTAAGAATGCCAATGAATCAGCATGTCTGTTGTCATCTCTAGGGATGTGATCGATTGTGAAATAATTGAGCTTGCTGATGAGTTCCTTTGCTTTGCTAGCATATCTGATTAAGTTGACACCATTGATCTGGTAATTATTGGTAATTTGGTTGACTACCAATTGAGAATCACTGAATACCTTGAGGCGAACTGTCTGTAGGTCGATAGCCATTTGTATACCCTGGATTAGAGCTTCGTATTCGGCCTCATTGTTGGAGGTCGAGAAGTCAAGTCGAGTTGATCTCTCGAGCTGTGAACCCTCAGGTGAAATGAGTACAGCACCTATGCCACTTCCGCTGGAGTTGTGTGAACCATCAACATATAGTTGCCAAGTGTCGGGAGGATTGACCTGGACTTGCCTTGTTTCTGGTTCTGGTTCCCAATTGATATCCTCTACTGGATAGTCTGCTAAGAAATCTGCGACGACTTGGCCTTTGACGGCCTGCCAAGAGACGAACTCAAATGTGTAATCACCCAGTTCGGCTGCCCATCGAGCCATACAACCTGTTTTGTTCTTCTTTTCTAATATATGGCGCAATGGTTGGTCGGTGATTACTTTGACAGTGTGGGCTTGGAAATAAGGTCTGAATTTGCATGCAGCGTAAAGAAGAGCTAATGCTAATTTCTCTAAAGGTGTGTACCTTATTTCGACCTGCTGCAATACTTTGCTTGTGAAGTAAATTGGGCGTTCGACCTGATTTTCCTCTTTGAAAAGCACAACGCTGATCGCAAAATCTGAAGCTGCGAGGTAGACGCCGAGTACATCTCCATCATTAGGCTTTGCGAGAACTGGTGGAGTAGATAAATATGCCTTGAGGTCCGTGAAGGCCTTCTCGCATTCTTCTGTCCATTGATATGCAACCCCCTTTTTGAGAATATGAAGCATTGGTCGACATTTATCTGATGCTCTAGAAATGAATCTATTGAGAGCTGATACCATGCCGTTGAGTTTTTGGATCTGCTTCTTTGTTTTTGGGCTGGGCATGTCGATCAGGGCTCTGATCTGGTCGGGATTTGCTTCATTACCTCGTCTTGTGACTAGATAGCCGAGAAATTTTCCTGAGGCAACCCCAAACAGACACTTCTCAGGGTTAAGACGCATTCTATATTGTCTTAACCTTTGGAATGCCTGGTCGAGATTGGACAAATGATCTTGCTCTTGGTTGCTCTTGACTAGCATATCGTCGATGTAGACCTCCATTGTTCGACCTAGGAGATCGTCGAACATTCTAGTGACCAGTCGTTGGTAGGTCGCTCCTGCATTCCTTAAGCCAAATGGCATAACCTTGTAGCAGAAAATGCCTTGCTCTGCTGTGAAAGAAGTCTTCTCTTGGTCGGGCTCGTACATCGGGATCTGGTTGTAGCCTGAGTATGCGTCCATGAATGACAATAACTCAAAACCACATGTCTGATCGACTAACCTATCGATTCGTGGCAGTGGGAATGAATCTTTAGGACAAGCTTTGTTCAAGCTTGTGAAGTCGATGCAGACTCTTGTTTTCCCGTTTTTCTTTAAGACGGGCACTATGTTGGCTAGCCAATCTGGCGTGTCGACTTCCTTGATGAACCTGACCTGTTTAAGTCTGTTAATTTCTTCATTAACTGCTTGGTGAAACTTAGGAGCGAGCCTCCTTGGTTTTTGCTTAACAGGTCGATGGTTTGGATTGACGCGCAGTTTATGACATGCAATTGATGGATCTATTCCAGGCATATCGATATACGACCAAGCAAAAACATCTTTATTAAAAGAAAAAAGTTTACAAAGTTGTGGAACTTATCTCCCTCTAACTCTGCACCTACATAGACATATCTCGGGTCATCTTCTGACCCTAAGTTCACCCGTACTCCTAGATCAGTACTTCCGAGATTAAGCTGGGGGGAGCTCATTTGCTCCTTCTGTAGTTGTTATTTAGTAGCCTCGGTCATTTCCTTCGACGGGCTCTTTGACTTGTTGTCGCCTTCTCGAGCTTCTGATGAGATCGGGCTCTTCCCTTTGACGTCAGCATCCTTGGTTCCAGAGGTGGATGGCTTTGCAGGCGCCATAGCTTCAAGAATTCCATGACATTCTTGTGCAGCGTTCTGGTTGCCCCGAAGTTCCATTATCCCATGAGGTCCAGGATAGCAGAAAACTTGATGATATGTTGATGGAACACCTCTCATGGCATGGATCCATTTTCGACCAAGAATCGCATTATACTTACTTGCGATGTTGAGGATGCTGAACTTGGCGGTCACAACGACCTTGTCTTCCTTTCGGCCCACAGTGACGGGCAACAGTATTTCACCCTTAGGATCTTCCCTTGAACTGTTGAAGCCTAGAATGGGTGTGAAATCTGGGATGAGAACTGAATCAGGCAACCTCATGTCTTTGAAGGTTCTGTACATGAGTATGTTGCAGGATGCACCAGGGTCAATGAGTACCCTCTTGATGATGTAATCAGTTATTCGCAACTCAACGACGAGGGCGTCGTTGTGAGGGGTGACGACCTTAATCGCAACTCAACGACGAGGGCGTCATTGTGAGGGGTGAGGACCTTGTTAAGGTCGTCCTCTGTGAAGGTGATGTCAGATTCCTGGCGAGACGGGATGTTGAAGCGAGTTGCTCGTCCAGTAATGGAGTAGACATGATGAAGATGCTCTACTCGTCTCTTCTTCTCTCTTGACACGGGGGTGGAGTTGGATTCACAAATCATGTAAACTACATGACTTTCTGACTCACTGTCACTATCAATCTTGTTTGCGACCTTTTTGTTAATTTGGTCGCGTAGGTCGCCTGTTGGACCTAAACGTTGGGAGAGGCTACGCCCTCTGCTGCAGACTGGACTTATGGAGGCCGTTCTGGCCTTGCTGTGATGTCGCTTAGGTGAAGGTGGAGGCGTTCTGGACCCTTTCCTGGCTCGCTTGCTAGTGGTATCCTCTTGCCTTCCAAGGATCCAATTGTTGAGCTTCTTTTCATCGGCCCAAGTCTGAAGAGCGCGTTTCAAAACGCGACAGTCATCAGTTTGATGACTCCGCACCTTGTGAACTTTGCAGTACGGTCGACCAGATGTGTCCTCCAACTGTGTGAAGGAAGGAATCTTGCACCAATGGTTGTGCTTGATTCTCTCATAGATGTAACCGGCTGGTCTTGTGAACCGGTGGTAATCTCGTTGCTCAGTAGGCAACGACTTTGCTTTGAACCTCTTGTTGTCAGAACGAGGTCGTTTGGTGGAGCCAGATTCCACGTTGGAGATGACATGATTTTTTTCCCTACCAGTTAGGGCTTCTTCGAGCTTGATATAACGATCTACCTTAAGGTAGAGCTCGTCCAGAGATGAAGGTCGCTTCATAGCGAGAGAATTGTGCAGGTCGGATCCTTGGATCAGACCGTGAGAGAATGCGATTGTTGCGAAGGTTTCATGCTCCTTTGCAAAATCTTGGATGGAATGCAGTTCAGATTTGAACCGAGCAAAGAAATTGCTCAATGATTCGCCATCTCGTTGCTTGACTTTGAAGATGGAATCGATGGTGATAGGACGCTTCTTGTTGTGGATATAGAAGATAACGAACTGCTTTTCGAGCTCGGCAAACGAGCTGATGGATCCTGGCTTCAAACGGTGAAACCAATCGAGAGCAGGTCCGGTGAGGCTGGACTGGAACAGCAAACATAGTAAGTGATCCTCTTTGATAAGATGAAGGGATTTACGGAATCCCTTGATATGATCAGTTGGATCTCCAACACCTGCATATTGGTCGAACTTGGGGGCGTTGAGCTTGTTAGGCAATTCATGGTCAAGGATCTCCTTGGAGAAGGGAGACTCCTGAAATTGTTGGAGGGACTGGACAGCAAGTTGCTCTGCGGTATGGCCTTTGGGAAGGTGAGAGGCTTTGAACTCCGCTAGCTGTTGACTAAGTTGTTCATACTTTTGATTGGAGTCATCAACAGCAATGACTCCCTGTCCACCATTTGGTCCTTGTGCGGGGTTGGTAGCTTGTGCAGCCTTCAAACGTTCGTTTTCTTCCTAAAGACGATTGATTTGGTCTTGCAGATCTTGGATAGTAGCCATTTGAATAGATGATTTTTGAGAAGGGTGGGAGGGTTTGGGTTTTTCGATATAATCGAATTCCTTACAGTCGGCGCCAAATGTATTAACCTATTTCTAGATCAATGCATTCACTAGGTCAGGTCGCTGGGAGACTTGACCAAAGGGGGGAGTTTTAGATCGGGGTGGCTGCACCTCCTTGAGATTGAGATTGCCTACGTACTCTAGTTCGTGGGGATTGAACTTAGAGATCAAGCCATTGTAGTTCTGTTTATATAGAAGATGAAGAGGCGAAGATCTTGGGATCCTGCAGATTCTCCGACATATTTATGGTGGTATAATATCCTCCGTCATATTTATGGTGATATAATATTTTCCTGCAATTGTGTAACGGCTGTAATGATCGGACAACAGCTGGAGAGAATATCGTGTGCACCGAATTAGGGCATGCGCGTATGAGCAGACCGATGCTGACTATGTAGTCGAGCTGTTGTTGTCGAGCTATGAGTAGGTCGAGATCGTAGCGACCTGATGGATTAATGACTATGCCACGTGGCTGCTTTTGATTGGTTGGAGTATGTAGTACCCCTACAAATTAACATCTTGAAAATTCGAAATATTTAGCAAACTATTATGATAATAAAGATGGCTTAAATGTAATGTGATGGAGAGATCCTCTTTGGCCCATGTAGTTAAGCTTTTTCGGAAGGCAACCATATGATCTATGTCTGTGAATCTTGCAACCTTTTTTGATATAATCCTATCTGTAACACATTTACATACATTATATCACAAATTAAGGAAAACTCAAATTTCATGAAATTGCAGTAAGTAGGTGTTACTACTACTTGGGTCCCCTTTCATATCCCCACCATTGAAATATATTGAAGATTATATCATCATTTACTGGAGTCTATTTTCTATTTTTATTTACTTTTTGTCAATGTCTACTAAGTGCAAGGAAAAAAAATAGATTACTGGTTCTCCATATTCCTGCAAAATATACTTTTTGTCAAGTTGAGAATGTACTTGAAAATGGCCATCACAAATATGTTTGATGTGTGTCCACAATAATATCATATTAATATTATTAATGATCTTATTAATAAACTTGCATAGTTGCCCATTTGACTTAGAATATTGACAAGTTTTGATTTCTGTGTCGTCAAGAGATCTTATTGAAGTTGGAGAAGTTGTACAAACGTAGTAAATCATATGGTGATTTCAATGTAAATCTTGGAGACTTATTAAAGTTAAAATTGTTGAATTGAAAGAAATTTGAGTTAGGACATTTTATCAATGAATTAATTAATAAAATAGACAATGTACTTTGAAAAGTTAACCAATTTAGGCAACCAACTTTAAATCCTTCCAATTTAGGCAACATACTTTCAATTTCTTCAATATTTTGGCATCCCAATTTTTTTCGTCAAATGTTTATAACACCGTTAATCCACGCTGACGTGGATATTTTTGTCCACGTGGCATGTGGGACTTTGTTGACGTGGCAAATTTTATTTGAATTTTTTTTTTAAATAATGAAAAAAAAATTAATTTCAAATTTTTTAAAAAAGTGTTTTTGCTGATGTGGCAACATACTTTCAATTTGGTTCTCAATGTGATGAAAAAAATATATTTAAAAAAAAAAAATATTTATTTTTGTTTCTTTTAAAAAAAATTAATTTCAAATAAAATTTGCCACGTCAGCAAGGTCCCATGTGGACAAAAAAATATCCACATCAGCATGGTTAACGGTGCAATTAAGAAAATTTGACGAAAAAAGTTGGGATGCCAAAATTGAGAACAAATTGAAAGTATGTTGCCTAAATTGGAAGGATTTAAAGTTGGTTGCCTAAATTGGTTAACTTTTTAAAGGACATTGCCTATTTTATTAATTAAGTGTTTTATCAATGGTAGTCAATTACTGGTATTAGATCTAGTGGTGATAATTTGGTTTACTGCCTATAAAGAATTCGATTTAGGGTTACTTATGAAAGTGGTTGTATTTAAAATGTGAAATTATATATTGACCCATATTTATTTATTTTGTGTAGTTACAAAAATACCCAAAATTGAATGAATTTCTCTTCAATTAGGTTATCAATTTCAGCCTAATTGAAGAGATACAGTAAAACCTCGATAAGATAATACCCGATAAATTAATTATCTCCTTTCAATAATATTTTTGGTTGGTCCCAACTTGAGCATAGGTTGATAAATTAATATTTCGCTAAGTTTATTAGATAATACATTTTAGAAAGGGAGGGGGTTCCAGGGACTCAGGAAATGTTTGACTCGATTTTGACTCAATCCTATTTAGGGTATTTGTACATGTTGGATTGACATGATTTTTAGTAGATATGATCTCCTTAATATAAAGATCTACTACATAACAAATAAACTCATTTGAATATATTTAGATCCATCAAATGTAATATTAAATTCAACGGTAAAAATGAACGTTCCACAATACATTAACTTGTAATATGATTTTTCTTCGGTTAGAAAATTCAGATTGTGATAAATTTTGGTGAAGATGTCATACATAATGAGAACATTCATTCTACCAAAAATCATGCCAATCCAACATGTACAAGTACCCTAAATAGGATTGAGTCAAAATTGAGTCAAACATTTCCTGAGTCCCTGGAACCCCTCCCTTTTAGAAAAACCCTTGAAGGCCCAACTAATATATAAATTAATATTTTTTCGATATATATACAAATATATTTTATATTTTTTTTATAATAAAAGTCAATTCTTGCTTGTTTTTTCTCAAAATTAATTTTGGTTTGAACCTCGTCTCTGAATTTTTGTAGTGTGATGAGTTGATCTGGTGTTATATTTTGTATTGCAAGAAAAAATTATTCCAATATCATTATCGATTTTAGTGTTTTTTTTCGTGGAACGGGTTCTAGAACAGAACGATTGTCCAGCTTCATCATGTTAGCCCCCCAAAAAGAAAGATATACATGAAAATATACTGTTAATTATGTAAATTAATAGTTTATTAATGAATCGATGAATTAATATCTCGTTTAATTAATAATTTTCTCCAGTCCCAAGGCTATTAATTTATCGAGGTTTTACTGTATTTTTTTAGGGGTACGGGCTGGACTTGATTATACTTGGGATTGGGTGTACTTTTAATTTTTTTTTACTGGGTTTAATTATGCTTGTGATTTGGTCCAACTGGGTATGGGCTTGATTATATCTGTGATGGTGGTCCACTTTTGCATAATTACAAATATACCCAAACTTAATCAAAATTCTCTTCAATTAGGCTATCAATTAGAAATTGATAGCCTAATTGAAGAGATATTTTCTTAGGGGTATTTTCTACTTTAATAGAGTATAATAGATATATATTATTTTTTTTTAAAAAATAAAAAATTTGTGAGAGCTTGGAGATAGGGCTGGACATGGTGCGGGTTCTGATCCGAATCCGACCCGACCCGACCGAAACCCATATTCTTGGATATGGACTTTAATATTAGATCAAATTAAAAAATAGGTTGGATCCCACCAGATCCGAATAAAATCTGGGTCGGATATGGTTCTAGCATGCATCGGGTCGGATCATACCAGATCCGAATTTATTAACGGGTCAACAATTAGGCTCTATATCTATCTTAATTTTGTGATGGTTTATTGCCAGTACTAAGTACTATAATAATATCTATATTGTTCTTAACTAACTATTTCACTTAGGAAAGCTACTGTGGGCTATTCCAAAAAGAAAATGGGTTAACTATACCCGACTGACCCGAACCGACCGTTTTTATTCGGGTCGGTCGGGTCGGATATAGACTAGCTAAAAACAAAATGGGTCGGATACAATAGTGAATTTAGGATCCATCTCGGATCCGGATCCGAATATGGTTTGAGCATACAAAAAACGGATCTAGACATGGATATACCCCGATCCGACCCAAACCCGACCCATGTCCAGCCTTACTTGGAGATCATTTAGGATGCCACCTAGGAGAGAGAATGTGGGATCGCATGGGTCTAGCTATTATATAGATACAAGCTGGGGAACCCACGCTACGCACCGGGTATGAGAAAGAATTTCATTAGACTGCCTGTGTTATTTATGTTTGATTAATTTGTGTTTTTACTATTTTTTGTGTTTTTATTTTGATTTGAGAGGTTTGTGCTTAGTGGGAGAGTGGATAAAAAGTGTAGAGGGTTTTTTGTTTAGTGGAAAATGGATAAGAAATATAGAGAAAAACAAAAATTAGTTTTAAAGTAACCAATTTTATTTAAAAAAAAAATAGAAAAATTATGAGAGCTTAGAGATCATTTAGGATGCCACCTAGGAGAGAGAATATGGGACCGCATGAGTCTAGCTATTATATAGATATATACATATAGACGTGTTAAAATTTGGATCATCCCAAAATGATCCATAAGTTTTTAGTTTTTTTTTAAAAAAAAGCTTCCCAAAATGAATCATCATCTTTGTTTTTTGTTTTGTTTTTAGGAATTTTGTGGATTTTTATTAAATCGAAAGAAAAGTTAGTAAGATCACCCAAAGTATGATCATCAAAGGGATTAACGAAATATGGTTTATCTTTCAAAAGGACAAGCTCACAAGCTAAAAATGAAACCCACTTCTCGACAAATCCCTAGCAACCAAGGCAAAACAAAACTAAATTTATACTCAACCAAATCAAACTGAGTAAGTAAGCAAAAGCAACCCTAAAGATTGAAGATGAATATGACTATATGAGCCACTTAGGTGTGGCGGCTTATACCTAAAACCATAATCCCCTAAAGGTTTGTGAGAAAACAACAACACGGCGAAGGACCAAAAATACTACAAGTAGACAAGAAAAGGTTAAATAAAGAATTAGACATCGAAGAACCAAAAAAGCTAGAATAACCAAACAATCTGAATTGTTGAAGAAAGTCTCTAAGCAGCCACCAATTTAAAATGAAAAACAAAACAAAGATAATAATTGATAAATGAAAGAATCAAAGTAAAACAAAAGGAATCGAAAGGTGAAGAGAGAAATGTCAACGAAAATAAGATCCCTTAAGAAGAAGGAACAAACAAATCAAAGACATCGAAATATGAACCAAAGAACAATAATGAAGACATGAGATGAGCAATTGCCGCCTAGGCTAACGACTTGCACCTAAAACCTTAATCCCCCAAAGGTTTGTGTTTCAACCGGATTTCACACCAATGTGATGTAAGATCAAGAAGAAACCCCTAATGTTAAGATTTAAGGTATTGGAGAAGATGAAGATGAAGAAATAGGGTTTTGGTGATTGATAATGGCTGCACTATGTTGTTTCTTAGTTGCCTACGTATCCATAAGAGAGATGGAATCAAGCCTTTTATAACGTAGTTCAAATGTAGAGTTTGATTGGGATTAGGATGTGATCCAATGATCCCTAATGTATTGTAGTGTTGTAGTTCCATGTATTTGGACCATATATTGATAAGATAATGTACCTCATGTTCTATTAGGAACATGAGTTGTAAAGATATTGAAATTGTTATTGGATTAGGAGTTGTAGAGATAATGGAGTTGTAGTTGGATTAGGTTAAGGAAATCTCTACAAAGATGTAGAATTGCCATATTAACATTATTGAATATAATGGACTTAAATAGATAAAGCCCATGATTGATATTGATAAAGCCCATGATTGATATTGAATGTAGTAACATGCATAAGCCTTATTACTAATTGAGTTGGGCTTGGGCCCTTATTGACTAAAGTCTTGGGCTTAGACTTGTAATTGACTTGGGCTTGAGCCCGTTAAAGGGGGGGGGTTCAACACATCGCCCCCTCTTTAGCCGATGGGTGAAACCCGTTGGGTAAAGATAGAAGAAAAAATGATCGCAATCTGAGTGAAGAAACAGGCGGGAGGAATTTAGAGGAAAATAAATTAAACATGAACTGAGTGAAGAAACAAGCGATAAAAATATATAGAAAAATTAATTGAACTCAACTGAGCGAAGAAACAGGCGATAGAAATTAATAGAAAAATTAATTCAACTCAACTGAGCGAAGAAACAGGCAAGAAAAATTAATAGAAAAAAAAAATTTAAACTCAACTAAGCGAAGAAACAGGCAATAGAGAGTTTTAGAAAAATTAATTGAACTCAACTGAGCGAAGAAACAAGCAATAAAAATTAATAGAAAAATAAATTGAGAGAACGAGAATTGGGTTCAAGCAAAAATCCGAGTAGAAAGAAATAAAATTTGAGTGACGAAAATCCGGCCGAAAAGAAAATGGGCTTGAAAAACGAGAGATAGTGAAGTGTAGTGAATTGAAAATATATCAATTTGGAAATTCGGAAACGAAGGTGGAGAGTGACGGTGGCATTGAAATTGGACGCGAGTTCCAAGAATTGAATGTGCATTGGCAATGGGAAAGGCGAGGCGCAATAGAAGCAAACACAAGTCCCGGGGCAAGTCCCAATCCCGAGACACATCCCAATCGCACTATGGGGTCCACTGCTGCTGGTGGAGGGACAAGACCCCGAGACAACACAACTGTACAGCATCCCGACCAGGTCTACTGCTGCTGGGCAAGGACCTGGCAATCTGCCAGCACAACCTGGCAAGCGACTAGGCGCAGCTGGTGTCATGGGTGAGGAGGTTGCTGCTGGAGGAGGGAATAGGATGAGTGAGCAGCTGGCTGCTGGTGGAGAGGAGGACCAAGGAGGCAGCAACACAGCCGCTGGAAGAAGGGAGTGGCTGGGCGAGCAGCTGGCTGCTGGTGGAGAGGAGGACTAAGGAGGCAGCAACACAGCCGCTTGAAGAAGGAAGTGGCTGGGCGAGCAGCTGGCTGCTGGTGGAGAGGAGGACTAAGGAGGCAGCAACACAGCCGCTTGAAGAAGGGAGTGGCTGGGCGAGCAGCTGGCTGCTGGTGGAGAGGAGGACTAAGGAGGCAGCAACACAGCCGTTGGAGGAAGGGAAAGGCCTGGCGAGCAGCTGGCTGCTGGTGGAGAGGAGAACCAAGGAGGCAGCAGCACAGCCGCTGGAAGAAGGGAGTGGCTGGGCGAGCAGCTGGCTGCTGGTGGAGAGGAGGACTAAGGAGGCAGCAACACAGCCGCTGGAAGAAGGGAGTGGCTGGGCGAGCAGCTGGCTGCTGGTGGAGAGGAGGACTAAGGAGGCAGCAACACAGCCGCTGGAGGAAGGGAAAGGCCTGGCGAGCAGCTGGCTGCTTGAGGAGGGGAGAGGCTGGGACTCTGGCCAAGACACAGCCGCTGGCCAGGGTATGACTTTGGGGGAGCAGCTGTCTGCTGGGGGGTTGGCTGAGGGGGTAGCCGCTGGAGGAGGAAGAGTAGGCAGGAGGGGAGAGTTAGTTGTTGTTGCTGGGGGGTTGGTTGAGGGGGTAGCTGCTGGGGGGTTGGCTGAGGGTGTGTACACATGGGAGAAGGTAGACAAGAGGGTACAGTGGCTGGGCAAGTGGACAGTTGCTCGGGAGGAGAGGTTGGACGAGCGCACAGCTGTTGGGCGAGTAGACAGCCGCTCGGGAAGCTATGTTGCCGCTCGGGAGGAGGGGTTGGACGAGCAGGCTGAGGGGGTAGCCGCTGGACAAAGTGAGAGCCTAGAGTGTATCGGAAACTCCAGCAGCAATGGACATGACAAAACATCTGTCCAGCAGCTATGGACATGACAAAACATCTGTCCAGCAGCTATGGACATGACAATTTCATACTTAGCCAAATTTTCCAAAATCTCCAGCGGCTATGCATCGTGCAAAGAATTGTCAGAACATTAGAGCCATGTTCCCGTCAAAATACGTATCACCAGAAGACGTGCCATATACCATTGGAAAGATAATGAAATCCTCTTTCCAACACACAAAACAGATCGACATTCCGATCTCTGAGAAGAATGTTATGGCCAATCGAATATAGACTGTCGAAATGGAGATACCGAAAAAACCGAACAACAATTACCGCTGGGTAAGTCGGACGAGGAGATAGCTGGGGGCATTGTCGAGGGGATTGCTTCTGGTGGTGAAGGGAGACCAGAAGACAGGTGGTGTAGCTACCGACCAAGGGGTCGGTCTGAGCACCATCATGTCGGACGAGGGTGACGACCCGGTAGGTCTCATGCCCAATGAAAGGCACGATAACAGAGACAAAGAAACCGCAACAAAACTCCGGAATCCGCATTCAAGACGTTGATGTAAAACATTGCCCCACAGGTATGACTATAAGATGATAAACATGTAGGCGATTTTATTTGCAGGCGTGTGTAGACTATAACTCGGGTATGATATATGTAGATCACATATTGAAATTAAAATCGTCATGAACATTTATCAATCACGTATTGATATTGAGATTGATGTGATCGGTTGTCGATCAGTATTGATATTGATATTGATATTGATGTGGCCATTAGAGATCACTCTTGATATTGATATGGATGTGACCATTGGAGATCACTCTTGATATTGATAGTGATGTGATCATTGGCGATCACTTTTGATATTGAAATTGATGTGATCATGAGAGATCACTCTTGATATTGATAGTGATGTGATCATTGGCGATCACTTTTGATATTGAAATTGATGTGATCATGAGAGATCACTCTTGATATTGAAATTGATGTGATCATGAGAAATCACTCTTGCTATTGATATTGATGTGACCATTGGAGATCACTCTTGATATTGATATTGATGTGATCATGAGAGATCAGTCTTGATATTGAAATTGATGTGATCGTGAGAAATCACTCTTGATATTGAAATTGATGTGATCATGAGAGATTCACTCTTGATATTGATATTGACGTGATCGTGAGAGATCACTCTTGATATTGAAATTGATGTGATCATGAGTGATCACTCTTGATATTGATATTGACGTGACCATAAGAGATTACTCTTGATATTGATGCATACGCCCCCATGTAGTGATACATTAGGTGAAAGAGGGAATCTCCCCCAAACGTATGATGTAGAAATATTCCGATCATAAAGATGTCACCATTAAACGTGTGATGAAGATAGATGATGACGCCCCCATTTGTGTGATAGAGGGGTGAACCAAAGTATTGAGATGAAGTCGACTTATCATATGCTAGTACCACGTGTGGAACCCTTAGCAATGACATGAAGTCTTGTTGCGTAAAACTAGTTGTGCAAAATTGTTAGCGTGGATCTTGATATGATGCAACCCCTAGGTTGACGCCCCCGAGTGGTACTTGAGTTGATGAATCTTTAAGATCCCTAACTAGTTGTTGGAAAAATGTGAGCTTGAATTCTGATTTGTCGTAAATCATTAGAATCTCTAACATTGTCAACCTTAGTTGTTAAAAATTTGTAGCTTAGATTCTGATTTATTATAAATCATTAGAATCTCTAACCCTTTGAACATTACCTAGTTGAAAGTGTTAGTTGAGATTTTGATTTCTTGCAAATCCTTAGAATCCATAGCGTTGTAAAAAATCTTGAATTAAAATAGTTGAAGAAAATAACTTCGAAAGAAGTAGATATGCTTGTGTGACGAACATGTAAAAAAACAGACAAAGTTGAGAAAATGTGTAAAATTAAAGTTTTTCTGAATGATTGAAGTATACACTGTCAGAAATATGTTGTAATAATCTTTTTGGTATAAGAAACAAATCAAAGAACCATCATCTTCTCAAAATTTGGGTTTTCAGTTGACGACTTGATTATATGTAAGAGTTTTGTTGCTATTGTCACCTTGCTTTTGAGATGTGAAATTGAATTTGGAGATAAACTTCTCGTGATTTGAGTCATCGTGCTCTTGTTTGGTAATTGTATCATCCTCAAGATGGATATACTTTTGAGCTCTAGAGAAAAGTTCATACTTGGTGGTCGGAGTGTCAAGCACAATGGAACTATATAACCCTTTGTCATCATGTAGTAACGCTTCCTTGAAAGCATAAACAACAACTGTATCTGAGACATCAAGTATTTCTGCTTGGGCTTGTCTAAATCGAGCTACAAATTTACTTAATAACTCTCCATCTCCTTGCTTAATGTTGAACAACATAGTGACATTCTTACGGTTACGCCAATTATGCCTAAAGTGTTCGGCAAATTGGACTGAGAAATCATTGAAGTTGTGGATACAACCCCGTGGAAGTTCGGAGAACCATCTAAGAGCTTTGATACCAAAGGTGGAAGGAAACATCTTGCACATGAGTGCATCATCATAACTAAAGAGCACCATCTTGTTCTTGAAGTCGGAAATATGAAGCCAAGGGTCATCCTCAACTTCATTGTATTCTTTGAAAGTTGGTGGCTCAAAATCTGGGTGATGCTCTGCTTGTTGAATCTGGAAGAAAAATGGGAAAGTTTTGCCCGTATGATGGGCAATGTTGCCGAGTCTATACTCCTTAGCATCTTTTGCTTGAATTACTTTAACGATCATTCTTTGCAACTTCTCTTCAGTGAGGTTCTCGATCCCTATGTTACCATTGCCATCGTGACCATAGTCATGTGCATAATTGTCATGGTCATGATTTTGGCGGTAATGTATTAGGGACCTTGATGTTTGTGAACGAGTGTTTCGTCGCCCTCTTTGAAAGTTGTGATGTGTGTCCCTATGTCCGGGGGAGGTTTCCCGATGTGAGTGGTGATGATTGGGTGTTTGAATCAAGTCTCTATTGGAGTAGTCCGGAGCATAGCCTTTGGACCATGACATGTTTTTGAGACTGTTGGACACACTGCCGCTGGACAAAGGCCTTTTTGGACGACTGTTAGGTGTACTGCCGCTGGAGATGGTGTAGTTGGGGGGTCTGTCATGCCTATTGCCGCTGGGCAAGGTCTTGTTGTGGGTCTTGTGCTGCTCATAGCCGCTCGGCATGGTCTTCGGGTGAGTTTTGTCACGCTCATAGCCGCTGGGCATGGTCGTCGGGTGAGTTTTGTCACGCTCATAGCCGCTGGGCATGGTCTTCGGGTGAGTACTGTCACACTCATAGCCGCTGGGCATGGTCGTTGGGTGAGTTCTGTCACACTTATAGCCCCTGGGCGCTCCTGTGGCGAGTATGTTGGTTTTGTCTTGTGCACTAGTTGGGGGTCTTTCACGCAACCTTTTAGAAGCTTTGTGAGTAGTAGAACCTCCTAGCAAGGTTGTCTTGACTCCTTTGGTACGATTGTAATGTTGGTCTCTTGCTTCGCCTTGATCGGTAACATGAACCCTAAGACCCTTAGGGTTTCGGTGTTCATCTTATTTCTCCACCCTAAGACCCTTAGGGTTTCGGTGTTCATTTTATTTCTCCAAGTCAACTGGGGATTGTTCTTGTGATGGTAATACAATGTCATCTTCAATATCATCTTCAACTTCCAGGGTATTTGAAGGTCGAGTCCTTTTCCTCGGATTTGGATTGACTCCAAAAACGCTTGAAGAAGATGGAGTTAACAAACACTCATTACCATTGTGATTCGCATGTTTCAACTTCCTCCTTAGACCATTGTTCCTATGTTGAAGCCTTTTGAGTTTACGGCGTAGGTATTCGTTTTCAGAAATCATGACTTCTTCATGTTGAGTAGGCTCCTTGGATTTTGATGGTTGAGAAGAAGAAGAAGAAACAGAGTGGTCTTCGCCATTAGATGGAACCCTCTTGGAAGTGACGGTATGCTATCTAGGATTAGAACCTTGAGAGCGAGCTTGCACATGTTTTGAACCTTCTTGACGTCCACCATTACTTACTTGCTTGTTTTGTTGAGATCTAGTTGTTGCCATTGAGAAGAAAGTGTTTGATTCCTTTTGAAAAGTAGGTTTTTTGTGGGGGGGAAAGAAAACCTTAGTCGGCGCCAAAGTGTTTCAACCGGATTTGACACCAATGTGATGTAAGATCAAGAAGAAACCCCTATTGTTAAAATTTAAGGTATTGGAAAAAATGAAGATGAAGGAATAGGGTTTTGGTGATTGATAATGGCTCCACTAAGTTGCTTCTTAGTTGCCTACGTATCCATAAGAGAGATGGAATCAAGCCTTTTATAACGTAGTTCAAATGTAGAGTTTGATTTGGATTAGGATGTGATCCAATGATCCCTAATGTATTTTAGTGTTGTAGTTTCATGTATTTGGACCATATATTGATAAGATAATGTACCTCATGTCCTATTAGGAACATAAGTTGTAAAAATATTGAAATTGTTATTGGATTAGGAGTTGTAGAGATATTGGAGTTGTAGTTGGATTAGGTTAAGGAAATCTCTACAAAGATGTAGAATTGCTATATTAACCTTATTGAATATAATGGACTTAAATAGATAAAGCCCATGATTGATATTGAATGTAGTAACATGCCTAAGCCTTATTACTAATTGAGTTGGGCTTGGGCCCTTATTGACTAAAGTCTTGGGCTTAAACTTGTAATTGACTTGGGCTTGAGTCCGTTAAGGGGGGGGGGGATCAACACAGTTTGTGAGAAAATACCAACATATCCAATGATCGAAAAAATAACCCAAAAAGAACTTAGATCTGAAGGTCATCCACCTAAGAAGATTGATAAAAACATTGAAGAGAGAAAATTTGAATAAAAACACTGTGGGTGCAAAAATTTGACCCACAAACTCGAATTATGTATTGATTAATCGAACAGTTACAAAGAAAACCTTGTTCATACTGAGATGAGATGGGGGTATACAATGAGAGTAGACCTGATGAGGATCAGGCTGCCTACATATCCAAGAAGATGAACTTGGAATCAAGTCTCTGCTTCCACTAAGCCCTAATGGAGTTGCTCAGTGAAAGACTCATATTTCAGGAGGTTAAGAACTCCTTTATTTGTAGTAGATCGGAGGAGGCTGGCTCAACGACCCCTCTGGTTTTGACTTCATGAACTCAAGTAGTTCAACTGTGAAGATGCTTTCCGGAGAGATAGCTTGCATGCTGCTGGGCGATTATCCCTTCGATTTGAATTCCCTTTGACCAGGATGACTGCCACATGGCATCATCTGATAGGCTCTGGTGTAACCTGGGTCTTCCTTTATCTTCTCCAGCGGGCTAGAACAATGGGTTCTGTTAGCCTGGAATCTTGCTGGACTTATCCAGTTGGTTGGGACTTGGATTTGACCAAGTCTGAAAGCAAAGACTTGGGCTTGACTCCTCGGACTGGAGGCCCAATCTGCATTGCATACACTCTGGCCAGGTCCTCTGGGCTTCTATGACAAGCCTTTGGATGAGCCTCTGTCGCTGCTGGACTTTACTGGGCCGGACCTGGCTTACTTGATTGAGGTGGGCCTGGTTGATGTATGGGAGCCCACTGTTCAACTTCTTATACAGTAACCGGGGCTCCACCCATTGATCGTGCAAAATCCGGTGGGTCAAGATCCACAGAGCGTATGTGGACTCCTTGAGACCGGGTTGGGCCCTACCCGATAGCCCAGGCCTGGCTGGCTAATGCTCAGGTGCTCCCAGTTTAGCTTCTTATACAGCCACCAATGACACATGTCGGGTATTTTACCTAGGGTACACACATCGCCCCTTCTTTGTCAAGTAGTAGAAAATCTGCTTGGGAAAGATCTTCGAAATATTTTCCTCGTGCTGTTGAGATTCGGAGGATTCCTTCCTTGATACAACTCTTGATGACGATTCTGCATCTCATGGACCAAGGACTAGGGTTTGTTTCTTCCTCCTATAAATAGCAGGTCGGAGGCGAAGGAGGATATCCACTTCCTTTCCTCCGGTCTCTGTTGTTGTTGCTGCTTCTACTGAAGAATGGCTGACGACCGGAGTACCATCAAGAAGTATACTGTGGATATGCGGGAGAAAATGACTCTGGAGATCAAAGACTGGGATCGTCGTATGGAGTTGATGACAAACGCCTGTTTGGAGGACATTCGTCAGGTGCGCTTGAGCATGTTTGCCTTGAACGGACAGCTTGCTAATAAGAGCCGGAGGCTTGAAGCTGCCACTCAACGGATCTGGGTTCTTCAGAGTGAACTGGCCACCGCATATGTTCTGTTGGAGAAGCTTGGGTACCATCCGGTCATGGAAGAGAAGAATCGGTCAAATTATCGAAATTGACAACAACGTTTACAAAAAAATTCAATTATAACAATGCATTTCAAATATGACACCAACGTTTCATATCATATTAATTCATAACAACCAAGTTTAACAACCACATCAAATGGGTCACAAAAAAAAGCGTCGGAGCTAAACTTGGTTGTCATGAATTGATACGATAACAAACGTTGGTGTTATATTTGAAATACATTGTCATAATTGAATTTTTTTGTAAACGTTGTTGTCAATTTCGATAATTTGACCGAGAAGAATCCTTGACCCGTACCCCCCCTCGGCTTCCTGCACTATGTAGGGGAGTAATGCCCCTGATTAAATCGAATTAATGCAATTTTTCTTTATTTTGCGTTTGTCTTTTTCCAAATGCTGAATCACCAACTCGTAAGTCTCTTGAAGACAAAGGTGTCCTTGTGAGTGGCACCAGTCCCTTGTGAAACGTTACTTGTTTTGAGTGACTCGTGACTCCCTTTCTTCTGAACGAAGGAGTTTCTTGACAATCCAGCTTCCTTTCTTCCTCCGACCTTGACAACGGCAGACTCTAGGCCACTCTCTAGTGCAGTAAGCGACAATCGATCCGAGATTGTTCGGAAATTGTCTCGTCAGGTGGATGAGCTTAAGAAGAAGATTGGCGAGCTTCGGGAGGGACAACTTCTTCATGAAGATATGTATGATACCCGAATGGTGGGTATGAAGAAAACTGTGGAATACTACCAGGAGAAGCTGGAGGAGAAGAAGGCCGAGCTTTGGGAAGCCAAGGAGCGAGCAGATCTTGCTGTTGCTTCATCCTGTAAGGCCGGGTATGTTGCTGCCAAGATTAAGTATGTCCTTCGTGACTCGCCGAAGGGGTCTAGTCTGAATTCCCCGTCTCCCCCTCTGATGTAATCCAGTTCCGATCGCACTATGTATGGGATTTGGTGCACCCCGTATCATGTATTTCGTAATAAAATAATTTCTTCTTTTATTACTGTCTTGAGCTCCGGTATGCAGGTTTGGTTACGTTCCCATTGTAATGAGTGCAGGAACACATGTTGGTCAATCGTCCTTTGACCGTGATGACATGGACCGGAGGTCCACATGTCACTGACCTGGACCATGTGGACCCCACCCGTACATGTTGAGTGGATCTCGGCTGATTGTATGATATGGGACCCAGTTGACGTGGCTCCAGATGATTGTGTTAGGTGGGTCCCATTTCGTCTTCTCTGAATCTTCTCTTGTTGGCGGGAAAATGTACGGCTTTAACTTCCATTAAAAGCTTGTGACTCTTCACTGATCGAGTCATTAAACTTGTTGATTTAATGATCTTAAATGAATGGAGAATCCATTAAGGAACTTGGAAGACCATTAGCCGGTCAACCCTGGGCTCCGCTTATAAAAGAAAGAATCTGTAGAGTAGAGAAGGGCACTCCCTTTCATTCTCCCTCTTTCTCTTTCTTCTTCAATTCCTTCTTCATTTCGCTGTTGGAACTCTAGGTTCTGAATTGCCTGAATTCCTGTGATAACTGTGTAAATTTTTCTCTAAAGATGAGGAGAACTCTGGTGTTGAGCTCTAGCAGCGACGCGGAGCCTCAGAATTCGGCTCCCCGTCCTACCGCTGGTGAGGACGGAACGAGTGATATTCCAACCACTGAATAGAATTCGCCTGCTGGCGTGGAAGAGGTGGCTCCTCTGAATGTCGTTGATCCTTCGACGGAAAGACCCGGGAGGAGGTGGCAAGCTTCCTCCAACCTCCCCTGGAATCCTGAGCTTGAGCAGATGAGCGCGGCAGAGGTTCGGGAGCAGCTTGGCTGGAGGGGGGGGTTAGATTTGGCTCCCATCCCTCCATTTCCGATGGTTGCTCCGACAACCTGATTGCGGTGAGTCTCTATCAGCTCCTTTATGGATGCAGCTCCCGCTGCCTTCTTCAATTCTGCGGCTACTGTCGTGGTGGGGAATTCCACCGGGCTAGAAGCACGTGTCCTTCTGGATCATTGTGCGCCGGATTGGGCTGATTGGCCACCACTTCAAGATTTCTTTTGGCCCGATCGAGATGTTCCTGCTGATGAAGCCGGTTGCTCGAGAGGCCAAGGAGCGCTGCTTCTACGCCATCTCTTGGCGTACTGCCCGGAGGTTGTCTGGACTTCCCAATCACTATGGGAACTGGTTCCAACCCTGCTACCGGGTGTCAAGGTGGTTGTCTGACTGCAGCATCCAGGTGTCGCGGGACTTCATAGGTAAGCATGCATCTGATCTTGCTTTCATTTTTTTGTCCTTATACCTTGTGTGCTTGCTGAGCTCCGGCTCAGGAACAATTCCATGCTTGTGTTTGCAGAGAAACGCCAGCTCCAGGTGTCTCTGCCAGCGAGCGTAGATTCTTCTGCGGCTGAGGGCAACATCGAGCGTTTCTTTAGCCTGCCCGTAGACTTGCGGGACTTGACACTCCCTTACCAGATCGTGATACACATTCGCTTCCCATCCAGGCTCGCTGCCCTGTCGGTTCCTCCGCAAGTCGTGGAAGTCGACTTCAGCTTCGGTGAAGGTGTTGCCTCTGTAGATAGTGCAGTCCTAGTGTTCGGGAGGAACCTCCAGTCAAGAGTGGAGTTGTCGATCTGAGGGGGGAGATGGACGACTGGCCCCACGAGGCTCTTCCAGTCAGGGGAAGATCTCCTTCTACGAGCTCATATCGGACGCCCTACCGGAAGTCATCCCAGTTGTCGGGGATGTCCAGGTATCTGACGCTAGCTCTGTTTGTAATTCAAACCCTCGCTTGGGTCGCCGGAGGAGACCACATGTTTTTTATGGTTCCTCTGACTCAAGCCTGATGTCGAGGGACAGCGGACGCCCCCAGTGCTGGCGACGTTGGCGTTGAGGCCCCGGTAGAGGTAAGACTTTCCCAGCCTCCTACCATTGAAGCTGTTTCTGTCTAGTCCCCTGCCCTGGTTGATCCAAGAGGCAAGGCTGTTGCAGATGAGTCTGCTAGGGGCTCAAAGAGAGTTGCTTCTGCCTGCCCTGCTGACCAAGGGGAGGTTGTGCGCTTAAGAAGGGAGGATCCCATCCCTCGGGCACAGAGGGGATCGGTGACGGGGACTACCCGGATTGTTAGTGGCTTCCGCGTCCCTGTCGAGGATGCTCTGGCTGTCGAAGTGTCTAGACTGAGGTGGAGTTTATCGTGTTGGGCACTGCTGATGATGAAGCTCCAGTTTACGGGTGAGGTGACCAGGTCCCATACACTGTCCTGCCCACTGGCCCAACTGTGCAACTAGGCCCCGAACCGGGTGAGTACCAGCCCGAGGCTACCCCGGAGTTTCCACTACCGGCGTTCTCCATTCACCCTGCATTTCTGAGTGGGGAGCCGATGTCGATTGGGGACTCCGGCATCATGAACATCCACACTGCCTTCGATTACATCTTCCAGAACCTACTCCCGGAAGACCAGGGGTACTACAGCCGTATCTCTCACGATCGGGCGATGAGGGTAGCGGCTCAGAACCTCATTGCGGTATGATTTTTTGTCCTGAGTTTTGACTTTAGCTTTGTAGATGTCTGTATACATGTCTCTGACTTCTGCTCTTCTTGTCTGTCAGATGCAAGCTGCCATGGCCCGGGTCTTTGAGCTGAGTGTCAGACCTCGGCGTTCTGCCTTGGAGGATCTGGAGCGCCTTCGGGCTGAGAATCGTCAGCTCGAGAAGGACTTGGCGGCGGCAAACAGCGACCGGTGGGCTCTGGAGGAGGACAAGCGGTTCATGGCGGCTAATTACCATAACCTGGACTTTACCCTGACCGCTGCTCTTCAGAGGGAAGAGGATGCCAAGACTTCCCTGGCAGAGTTGGAGGCCACTTGCGGGAAGCTGACCCGGGAGAAGCTGGAGCTGGACTGGCGCCTCTCCCTCAAGGAGGTGGTGTATGACCGTGGCACTGAAGAACTTTGGCTGGCGAAGACTGCTTACCAGCAGGTCCTCGACCAGCTGGAGAAGGAGAAGACGAAGAAGGGCGGTGATGGCTCTGGTCCTTCTTCTCAACCTTAGCTTGGTTAGGTTTCTGTAATAGGCTCATGTTCCGGTTGCTGGGGGACTCTGATCGGACCTCAAAAGTGTATAATTATCCCCCGAATAACACCTTGTTTGTCTAGCACTTAGCTTATATTATTGCATTATATCTATTGATT
Organism: Aquilegia kansuensis; assembly: GCA_020826895.1. Lineage (NCBI taxonomy): Eukaryota > Viridiplantae > Streptophyta > Magnoliopsida > Ranunculales > Ranunculaceae > Aquilegia > Aquilegia kansuensis. The sequence continues at coordinate 16,438,747 of CM037006.1, read as the reverse complement.
AGTGCTTTATTGTCTTTTGTGTAGGTTTCATGAGCCGAAATGCGAATATTGGCTACGTTTGGTTCGAGGGAATTCAGATTCCCGGAAAGTAAGGCTAAAACCAGCTATTTTTGGATGGAAGATCAGAATTTAGATTCCGGTGAAGGCTAAAATAAAGGAATAAGGTTTCCTTTTTTATAAGATGGAAACCAATTTCTATCTTTGTCTTGACAAATATGTCAAGTGTTTTAATCTTCTCAAAATTCCTTCCATCTTAAACTCTATATCTCCGCCTTTTGATCGCTTTCTCTTTCTCTTACAGTTACTCTTCCATTAATACCCCCACTTTTCTCGGAATCTGAATTCCGTGAACCAAACATAGCCATTGTGTAAAAGCCCGCAAAAAGTCGAGAAAAGCAAGCAAAAAGGTGTTATTGGCACAAGGGAAGAAGAATGGATATTTGCACCCGCGAAATCTGCTAAGTGCACCCCGGGGTCAACCCCGTTGACTTGACTTTTCGGTCAACTGTTGACCTCGTTTGACTTTTCGGTCAACTGTTGGCTTCGGTTGACTTCGGTCAACTGTTGGACCTTGCTGACTTTGGTCAACTATGTTGACTTTTGTTGACCTGAATTTCTATTTTGGGTCTTAATCTTAAAAAAGCTCCACAAGAAGATCCAGAAGTCCGATTGGGGCCCATGAGCTATCAACCTGAAGGTCTTGGCCCAAGATACAATTCAAGCCCAAGAGAATTAGGTTTTGCTGATTGCCTAATCCCTCTAAGAGACCAACAGCAGCAGCCACGAATTTCACCAAGTTTGGAAGTCTTTGCATGCAAGTATTCTACTTTGTAATATCTATATAAGAGAAGTTGTAACTAGGGTTTATTATCTTTTAGCTAAGCTAATCTTTTAGCCTCCACTTTAAGATCCATTGAAGAAAAGTTGATCTTCTTCTTCATTGTATTCAATTCAATATCAATCCATTATTTTCCATTATGATGTTTTATGATTTATTTATTCGTTCTTTGAGGATAAGTAGCTAATTCTTCATAGGGGGATAGTGGAAGCTTTCTAGGTGATGTAAAATTATCATGTTTGTTTCTCTTGTTCATTGTGATTCAAAGTTCTTAATGCTTATTTGCTTCTATCTGCAGTATGAGGTAAGTATGATTATTTGTATGCTATTGTTATCCATGATGTTAAAATATTATTGTTAGGGTTTAGGGAGACCTAACTTTTAATGGTAGTATTTATATTTATTGTAGATGTGTAGTGAAATAGCTGAGAGGTGATTATTACATGCTTATAATATATATCTTTTATTGGAACCCTTTTGTGATTAAATCAAATAGCTGAGAGGTGATGATTTAGTTATGAATAATATGTTGAGTTAATTAGATTCAATAGCTGAGAGGTGAGGATTTAATTAATGAAACATATTCAATAGCATGCATAAGAGAATCCCGTTTTAATTAGGTGGAATAGCTGAGAGGTGACTACTTGATTATTATAGGTATTAATAACTAGTTGGAATAGCTGAGAGGTGACTAATTAGTTATTATAGATTGAACATGAGGAACAACATGTTATGATTGCATGATCTAGTTTGTGGATACCAATTATTCCCCCTATGTCATCATATATCTTCTTTTCATATCTTCCATATTCTTAAGTTAGGATTTATTATTTATTATTGCCTGTAGGAAGTAGAATCAATCTCCAATCTTATTAGTGATTCCCTTGGTGTTTCTTAACCATTGTTTTCAATTGTGTTTGAGCTAAGATCTCCCCTCTGAGGTGGGTACGACCCTTACTTGTTACTTGTCTACTTTGATCTTCAATTTATACAGGCACAAGAAGGAACTTCAACTTAAAAATACAATCTTTTGATAGTAGGATCGTTTTCCCCTCTATCAGACTCCCATTTGTGTATCTTTTATCCTGAAAAAGAAATGAAAATTTTTTGTTGTGCAAAACATCTTAGTAGATATCTTCACTTTGATTCCAGCATTTATTACAACTGTCTATCTCCCTCGTCCCCTTATTGTTTTAAGGGATTTTTCTTGGGACGATAACAATTTTTTTTCTCGCTGAATTCATGGCACTCCATGGTTTGATGCTCAAAAGGAATTTGACCCTGTATTGCAAGATTTGACACGGGGCAGACTAGCTTGTCTAGCAACCGCGGTTTTTTAAGAGTGGATAGCCTCGCTCTGAAAACTGGTTTCCAAGACCGGAAGCTAGGTCCAGGCATCTTGGGCCTAGAAGGAGCATGACTCCACTTTTAGGACTTGACATGATCAGAAGCTAGGTCCGGGCATCCTGGATTGGATGGGGTTTTTTATCCCTGTCATCCTTGTTTTCCAAGGCCGGAACCTAGGTCCGGGCGCCTTGGGCCTAAAAGGAGCATAACTCTGCATTTATGACTTAGCCTGGATCTGAAGCTAGGTCCAGGCATCCTGGGTTGGATGGGGTTTTGATCCCAGTCATCCTTGATTTCCAAGGCCGGAAGCTAGGTCCGGGCGCCTTGGGCCTAAAACGAGCATAACTCTGCATTTAAGACTTAGCCAGGATCGGAAGCTAGGTTCGGGCATCCTGGGTTGGATGGGGTTTTGATCCATATCATCTTTGATTTCCAAGGCCGGGAGCTAGGTCCAGGAGCCTTAGGCCTGAAAGGAGTATAACTCTGCATTCAAGACTTTGCTAGGATCAGAAGCTAGGTCCGAGCATCCTGGATCTTAGTGGATACGTGATCTTGCACTATGATTTTTAGCAGTAAATAACACAAAGTACTCAAATTCTTGCAGGAAAAAATCTTTATTGAAATCATCGAATGGAGTACATTACTTGTAGAATTTCATGAGGTGGAAGGCGTTCCATGGTCTGGAAAAGAGGTCGCCGGTCAGAGTTCTGAGGAAGTATGAGCCCTTTGCAGCATGTCTGTCTATGATGTAGGGTCCTTCCCAGTTTTCTCCTAGCTTGTCGATTGTTGTATCTTCAGTCATAACTTTGACTTTCCTCATGACCCAGTCGCCCGGATTGAACTTCCTCTCTACGACTCTCTTGTCGTATCCTCTTTTGATAGTTTCTTGGTACCGGAGGAGGTGTTGTAGGGCATGTTCTCTCTTATCGTCAAGATTGGTTTTTTCTCTTGCTAGGATCCCTCATTCTCCCCGGTAAGGACTACATCAGGTTGTCGAAGCTAACAGTTCTGTTAGCATTACCGCTTCTGCTCCAAATGTAAGTTGAAAGGGTGTGATACCGGTGGACCTTCTTCGAGTGGTCCGGTATGCCCATAAGACCCTCGGGAGTTGCATTACCCAGTTGCCTTTTACTTTATCCAGTCGCTTCTTGAGTGTGTCCAAGATAACCCGGTTGGATGCTTCTGCTTGCCCGTTTCCCTGAGGGTAGTACGCAGCCGAGAAGTTGTGTTTGATCCCCAAGGACTTGCAGAACAGCCAGATGTTATCGCAGTCGAACTATTTTCCATTATCTGACACTAGCTCTTGGGGGATTCCGAACTTGCAGATTATATCTTTCCACAGAAATCTTCTGACATGAGAGGCGCATACCTGTACCAATGCTACAGCTTCAACCCATTTGGTGAAATAATCTGTTGCAACAAGCATGAACCTGACTGAATGTGGAGCTTTTGGGAGTGGTCCCATAATATCTAGCCCCCACTTGGCGAAAGGTCATGTGCTCAGGATGGGGTGAAGTTTGTTTACCGGGGCATGCTTTTGACAAGGGAGGCATGCCTGGGTGAACTTCTTGGCGTCTGTCATTATGTGTGGCCACTGGTACCCTTGGATCATTGTCTTCTGTGCAAAATTTTTGCTCCCAGAATGGTTGCCCCAGATCCCAACATGGATTTCCTTTAGTACGATCAGGCCTTGTTCTAGAGTGAGGCACCTGAACAAGACCCCAAAGACATGGTTTTTCATGTATAGCCTGTGTGACTTCCGGTGTAGGATGACAATGAACTTCCACGCATCCCTCCTAACTTTGGATGCTAGTTTTGGATCTTCGGAAAGTAGATGGTGGATGAGGAAGTTGATGTATGGCCTCATCCACTCTTGGTCGTTGTTGGACTGCAATTCGGCATCAATTCTGTCTACTTCGGAATTCAGGTTGTCTGTGATATCTTGGATTATTCCTCTGATGGGAGCTCCAAATCGATGTGAACATGTGAGAGCGGTGGTTCTGACGGGTCTGATTCGTCCAGCTCCGTCGAAGGTGGCATTGCTTCTATCCGACCTTTGGTGTGGCAAAGATTCCAGTCTTCAAGTTGTGATTCTGGTGGGTCCTGTGTCTGACCCTGAGAGGGAGGACTTGGCTCGCTCTGTGTACTAGGCCTGGTGTCGGGCTGTTAAGCTTCTTCATCTCTCTTCCTTTTCTGCCCTCTGGTGGTTACCATGAAGACCTCCTTCCAATGCATGCGATCCAGGAGATAAACCTCCGACAACGGTATGTCTGGATCTTTGGGCCCAATACTCGGCTCTTTCTGTTATCCGATTGATAGCTGTCGGGGCTCTGTAGTGCTGATAGAAGAGGAAAGATATGCCAGGGCGTCTGCATGCCTGACATCTATCCTTGGTCATTGCTCGACCGTGATGAATTCGAACTTCCCTGCCATGGAGTGGACGACATCAAGATACTTTGCCATCTGGTCGTCCATGGCTAAGAAGGACCCGACGAATTGGTTCGCCACTAGCTTTGAATCTGTCTTGATCATGATTCTCCGCGCCCCCAGTTGGTGCACTGTCTGGAGACCATATATTAGAGCTTCATATTCGGCTTCGTTGTTTGATGTCGGGTGTGACAAGTGTCACCGATGGCTGTATAAGAAGCTAAACCGGGAGCACCTGAGCAGTAGCCAGCCAAGCTTGGGCTATCGGGTAGGGCCCAACCCGGTTTCAAGAGATCCGCATACGCTCTGTGGACCTTGACTCACCGGATAGTCCACTATCAATCGGTGGAGCCTCGGTTACTGTATAAGAAGTTGAACCGTGGGCTCCCATACATCGACCATGCCCACTTCTGTCAAGTAGGCCAGGTCCGACCCAGTAAGGTCCAACAACGACAGAGGCTCATCCAATGGCTTAGCACAGAAGTCCAGAGGACCTGGCCAGGGAGTATGCAATGTAGATTGGGCCTCCGGTCAGAGGGGTCAAGCCCAAGTCTTTGCTTTTAGGCTTGGTCAATCCAAGTCTCAACCAACTGGATAAGTCCAGCGAGATTCCAGGCCAACATAACCCATGGTTCTAGCGCGCTGGAGAAGATAAAAGGAAACCCAGGTTGAACCAGGACCTATCAGAGGATGCCACATGACAGTCATCCTGGTCAAAAGGGATTCAAACCAAGGAGATAACCGCTCGGCAGCATGCAAACTATCTCCACGGAAAGCATCTTCACAGTTGAACAACCCGAGTTCGTGGAGTCAAAACCGGAGGGGTGGTTGAGCCAACCTCCTCTGGACTACTACAAATACAGGGGTAAGACTCCGGTCACTACTTGACCGTGGCCTTATCTTCTTCTGAGGAGATGGACTCGAAGACAGGGATGAAGATGACTGGCTATCTCCGGCTCTGGTTCTCTTCTTTCTCCTTAATGCTGCATTTCTGGTTAGCCGCTTGAGGATTGCAGTTGGGGACTCGACCGCTGGTCCCTTTCCCTTCTGCTGTTTGGTATAACCTCCTCCCGTTGTCAGGGGAGAGATTATCTGGATTCTTCTTGTAGCGGCTGCCCTGGAAGGTTCAAGATCTTGTGAAGCTGGTATCCTGACGATCCGATTGACCGCATTAGGATCACCAGGATTGTTAGTGATTTGCACCACTAAGTTCTCTGCCTCCGGCTGTCTACTTTCAGAGTGTTGCGAGCCCTGATCGTAGCCCTCACTCCCGAGAACTGATTCTTGATTCACCGGTTCTGTTGCTTCAAGAACCGGAGACAGAGGAGAAAGGTTCTCTGTCTGACTTTCAGTAACTTGACTCATTCCATTGTTGGAACGAGTTGGGCGTCTCTTACTTCCAGCCATTGCTGCAGTAACTCCAGTATGACTGGAATGAGATTCCTTGAAAGGTTCTGGAACTGATGGGAGATTCAGCCCCACGGTGGGCGCCAAAGAGTGTGGGTGCAAAAATTTGATCCACAAACTCGAGATATGTATATATTAATCGTACAGTTAAATGAAAGCCTTGTATAGACAGAGATAGGATAGGGGGTATACAGTGAGATTGGACCTGATCGGGATCAGGTTGCCTACGTATCCAAGATGATGAACTTGGAATCAAGTCTCTGCTTCCACTAAGCTCTAATGGAGTTGCTCAGTGAAAGACTCGTAGTTGATCAGGAGGTTTAGAACTCCTGTATTTGTAGTAGGCCGGAGGAGGCTGGCTCAACCACCCCTCCGGTTTTGACTCCACGAACTCGGGTTGTTCAACTGTGAAGATGTTTTCCGTGGAGATAGCTTGCATGCTGCCGAGCGATTATCTCCTTGGTTTGAATCCCCTTTGACCAGGATGACTGCCACGTGGCATCCTCTGATAGGTCTTGGTTCAACCTGGGTTTCCTTTATCTTCTCCAGTGGGCTAGAACCATGGGTTCTGTTGGCCTGGAATCTCGCTGGACTTATCCAGTTGGTTGAGACTTGGATTGACCAAGCCTAAAAACAAAGACTTGGGCTTGACTCCTCTGACCGGAGGCCCAATCTACACTGCATACTCTCTGGCCAGGTCCTCTGGACTTCTGTGCTAAGCCTTTGGATGAGCCCCTGTCGCTGCTGGACCTTACTGGGCCGGACCTGGCCTACTTGACTGAGGTGGGCCTGGTCGATGTATGGGAGCCTACGTTTCAACTTCTTATACAGTAACCGGGGCTCCACCCATTGATAGTGGACTATCCGGTGAGTCAAGGTCCACAGAGCGTATGCAGATCTCTTGAAACCGGGTTGGGCCTTACCCGATAGCCCAAGCTTGGTTGTCTACTGCTCAGGTGCTCCCGGTTTAGCTTCTTATACAACCATCGGTGACACCTGTCGGGTTTTTTACCTAAGGTACACAAACATCATGAGGAAAAAAACATGTAGATACAGATATGCATTAGTCCATTAGACACAAACAAATATTTTGCTTCACATGTGGGCAATACTCCCTTTAGTACCTCTACTATAAGGATCTGGTTAGTGGTTAGTGATGCACCCAGACAATTTCTGCAAAAGAATGAGCTGATTGTGGTCTAGGATGAAATCTTTCATAGTTTAAACCTTGAAGCAACAACGGAGGGTAGGTCGACAGAGGCAATGAAAAGTCTGCAAGGCGTTGGCCAACATAGAACTGTAGAAGGACATTGGGTTTATTTTTTGTTGTCTTTGTATTGATTTGTATATATGGCTTGTAATCATATCCAAAGTGCAACATACAGTGTGTGGTGGTGACACGTATATATTTGAGGATGTAAGAGTGTAAGACATAGTTTAACCTATGGTATATCTCGTAATGTATGGAAATAAACCCTTTTTGTTATTGATAAATAATAAAAAAACAAATAAAACCTACATTGTCGCGCAGTTTGTAGTGTGACTTTGTATAATTTCTCAAATTTTTTATTAATAAAAAAAATAATAACTTTTTATGAAGTTTGTTGGAGCAATTCATAATTTGTTATTAGTTTGCTTAAATTGTGCGATCAATCTTGCAATTCAAAACAATATCGTGTTAGTATATAAATAGTATAAATTCACGTCAACATCATGTTCATAATAAAATGAAACCTACACGGTCACGTTTATCGCATGAAAAGCACATCATGGGATACACCTGTATCAGTTTCCTCTTAAGGTTTATTTGATTCGAATTCGAGAAATCTCGATTTTTCATGTTTGATTACATGAAGAATAAACGATAAATATTTAAAATAAAATTGTATGTGAAAATTTGGAACATATTAGAGCTGAACTCTCACTAAAAATATATTTGAAAACACTATCTTCCAATAATTTTCATGATAAATATAACACTATAGTCATTTACTCATTTTATGAAAACTTTGTTTTCCTAAAATTTACATATGGTAATTAAATCTATTTCCCAGTAAATTATTTTTCCGTTTGAATCAAACAGACCCTTGTGCCTTCTTCACTAATTATTTTTTTTTTTTTTGCCTTCTTCAAATGTTTTCTATTATTTATTTTTTTTTATTTTTTTTTTATTTTTGCTTTTCTTGAAAATGCCCACCATTATGTTTCTAATATAAGCTTGAGAAAGAATTACTCCAAGGGTCTGTTTGATTCGGGTGGGATTCTTTCTCGGTAAATTTTTAGGAGGGCTAGATTAGTAATTATACAACATTTTAAGAAGAAGAGATTTTAATGCTTCTTGTCTTCACTTTTTCTCCGGTTCTCTAGGTTTTCGAAATGCCATTATGTGTCCTCCATTTTCATCGATAAATCAGTTTACCACTCGAATCAAAGTATCAAACAGAACCTAAGATTTTTACTTGAGTTATAATATTAGATAGCCTTCTGGTTTAGATAAGACCAAACATTCTATATTTCTATATATTTTTGTGGGCCATTGAGACATCTTTACTAATTGTAAAGCAGCCTGCCTTTAGCTACAATAAAACCCATCTCTTATCTAATAGGAAATTGCCACATAGGTATTTTTGCAAGCAGTTTTTGTTCGACTCACTTGAACCCACCTATTCATCTTATATAACATCCTAACTCCCTGCACGCATACGCGTGCCCATTCACATAGTACATGATAAATCTGCCCAACAAACTTTGTTGGTTTAGTTTTGCGAATCTGATAAAATAAGGGTAGATGTCAAAACAAATGTGACAATTATACCCATGATATTTGAAAAGAATTATTGAAGGTTGTATCTATACTACTATTATAAACCTGAATAAAATTCAGGGGTAAGTCCCGGTTAATGAGAATTGAGATTTAGAATTTTGTCACCCGACTAAAATACCTTTTTAGTCATGGTTTTTTGGTAAATTTACATAATATCCTTTAAAAATGGTTTTATCGTAATTTTTATATATTTTTATTTATGGGTTGGATTTTTATTTATAAGTAAAATGTCTAATAATTAAAAAAAAATTAAATTAAAAAATATAATAAACTCTTATAAAATATTAAAAAAACTACCCAAATTTATTTAAAATTTTGTAAAAATTAATATAATTTATAATATTTAATAAAATTAATAACTTAAAACTTGAATGGTAATTGAAATCAAAGAATGAGTCCTAGATCCAATTTAGCCCACCCTACTTATAGATTAGTCCTGTTTGACTTTGGCTTTAACGATTAGTCCCACTTTCTAATATTACTTAATCTCATATCTTTTTTCTTTGGAAAAGTTATTAACCAATCCTTGACTTAATTTATCCTAAACTAAAACTTTCAGATTTATATTTTTAAATGGCAATACTATCCTTTTAAATCGTTTTTAACCATTTTTTTATTTAACTATCTAACTATGCAATTCTAAAATATTGCTAACTATTTAACTATGCAATCCCAAAAAATTGCTAATCATTAACACTTGCAATTCTAAAAATTGCTAACTATTTAACTACATAATTCTAAAAAATTGCTAATCATTGAGACTTACAATTCTAAAAAATTGCTACTTGGATTGAGTAACTAATTTAAACCTAATAGGGTTAACTACACCCATACATAGGTTATATTTAATTATTGACATGTGGTTTTGTGATTGAGTGTCTATAAATTAGTTGGGTAATTAATTCAAATCCACTAGGGTTAATTACACCCATACATAGGTTATAGTTTTTATTAAAACATACAAATTTTCTTTATAATTTTAAAAAATTGCTAACTTTACGTGCAATTCTAAAAATTTGCTAATTATTTATATGTGCAATTCTAAGAATTGCTAACTTTTAATTATGCAATTCTAAAAAATTGTAATAGCAATTCCACTAAATTGCAATATCACTATTGTGCGGTTCCAATTTTTGGTAGCAATTCTTGATAGCAATTTCACTTGTTACACTACCACTAACTTGACGGTTTTCAATTCTAATAACAATTTAAAATTTTAAATACTGAGAAAGTATTATGGTAAACTAACTTTTGGTAAAAAAAAAAGGACTAATTATTAATGAGATAGTTTGAGGGGACTAATTGATAATACCTATTGCATTTTGGGATGGCTAATTTAATCACTGTAATCGAAATCGAGGGAAATATCAAATATATGAAAATAATTTCTTAGCTGTTAAGGTTATCATTAAACAAAAAACCTCTCTCACATCACAATCACAACTGGACACAGACAGACAGACAGACAGACAGATAAAGTCTCCCAAAGACTTCCAGCACCATCTCTCTCTGCAGTTTTTATTTTCTTTCTTCCCTAAACCAGAGTTCAATACTTCAATCTAAGTAAGAAGATGAGTTATTCAAATGATCCCTACCCTCCTCCAGGTATAAATAGAACTTACCCTTTTCTTTTCTTCTATTTTTCATACTTTTTCTTGATTGTATTGTGTTTTATTAATTGAAATTGGGTTTTTTTTTATTTTTATTTTTGTTAAATTTGATTGAATTTTTGTAGGATATTATCCTCCACCATCATCAGCACCACCACAAGAAGGATACCCTCCATCACTTCCACCACCTGGTTATCCTTATCCACCTCCCCACCATCTCCATCACCATCACAACAGTAATAATAATAATCATGGGCGTCCTCAACCATATTATCCTCCTGGACCTGGTGGGTATCAAGGCTACTTTAATGATGGCTACCCATCACCACCGCCACCGCCTCCTCCTCAATCTTACCAGCAATATCATGAGTCTCACTACCATGATCAATCTGGTTGTTCCTCATTCTTTAAAGGCTGGTATGTGATTTCTATCTATATGTTTATAATTGTTTTACTCTCTGTTATGACTGCGAGCTCATTTGTGTTGATTAATAGATTCTTCTGTTGTATTTCATATTCTTTGAGAATTTAAATAGATGATTACTACCCTTTCTGCTTTCGGTGAGATAGTTCAGTATTGGCCCTTTTGTTTTCAATTTGACAAGGGGAACAACCCAATTTTTTTTAGACACAAGGATTGGCAAGCTTATTGTCGATTTCCTATCTTGGATATGTTAACTCGCTTGCAGGTTGGAGTTATCGCAAATCAAATCATACTACTTGTAAATTAATGTATTCGTTGGTTGGGGTGTCTTGTTTTGATCACTACACAAAATTTACATTTAAATATAAAAGTATAGAACAGGTTTAATCAAAGAGAACATACGTGAGGTATGCAATTTATGTCATCACTTGGGGCTCAGTGGGGGGATTTAGGGGATGCACTTGTATAAAGAACAAGGATTATCGTATAGGTCAGCTTCCGTGATAGCCTAGGCCCTAGGGTGGCCCAAAGTGAGGGAAGTCCTTACAACAATAGCAATATCAAGGAGTCTGGTCTTTTGAAAACTTACCAATAGGAAAAGCAAACCTTTGATGAGCCCAAATGGTGACCTTTGTCACATGCCATCCCATTGTAAATTATTATTATTTCGTTTTAACCTCTCTGTAAGTTTCTCAGTGTATGTATCATAAGTTGACATATATTGGCATATTTTTTTACTTGATAACCATGAGTAGGTAGCAACTCTGTCCATATTTTGTGTCTGTCTGTATTTAGTCTCTAATTTATTGTAGTTATTTGTGTCATATGTTTTGGAAAATTTTCAAAGGGTTATACTATACTTAGTTTCATTTAGACTTCAACTATATTGACTCTTTGAGGAAAATTCTTATATGTCCAGTGATATTTTTATGTATATTTGAGCAATTTATGACTTTTTCATCAAAGTATATGAGTACGATAATTATTGTTTCACTGGTGCTAAAACGAAATAAGAAAAAAACTGTCAATGTATGTGGTTCAGGAGTGCATGTATGTAATACAATTTATGTTTCTTTTCGAAGTTTTTCACTAGTTGAATTTGGTGTTTAGATGGTGAAAATTTGCTCTCACTTGGAAGTCTATTCTTTCACTTATTTAAGAAATCAGTATTAGTTTTAAAAGGAAGCTCGTCATCAGCACTAGTAGATTTTGGTGGCAGTAATAGAACTTTGTTCTTCTTTTTATTTCGGAATAGATTTTGGTTTTAAGAACCTTCTGCTTCTAGTATTCGTTGCTGATTAATATCAATATTAGTCATGGAATTTTTATGAGTTAAAACACAATACATTTGTTGTTTTCACTGCAAAGATCGACTCCAATAGCAGTAACAGTTGTAAGAAGATTTGTAACGATTAATGATTTATGTTGAAAGTGTTAAAGTGTGTACCCTACGGCAATAGATAAATGAGGGTTGAAGGTTTTAAATTATAGATATTTGATCTCTTGGTAGTTTAGATCAATGAGAGTCTAAAACTGGACATACCATGTCTGAAAAGTTGGTCACTGGATAATGCATCATCTTCAAACACATATTGACAGTTATGAATGATCTGTTCGCATGTTTGCACGGCACTGACTTAACATTAAGTGGCTTTTAGAAAGGGGATAGTAAAATCCACATTCGTTGTCTGTAAATGTTTTGCACTAATTAAGACTTCAGTCTGATCCTTTCTGGTTTGGTCAATTAGACAAAAAATTATGATAGAAATTGAGACAGGATAGTGTATGATTAGACATGGACGTTAGATTGTTGTGATCATTAGTTACTCAAGATCATTGGGATTGACTCATAGGACGTGCTCATTATGACGGAAAGGAATATCCTGGGAAGTCGGAAGCTTGCAAGAAATATATTTGTCCGTGGGACTCAATAGCAGTTTTCTTGTTTGATCTGCACCAGTCGTTTGCTTCTTTCGTTAACTGAATACTATTTTAGACTTTCCTAAATTCTTAATTTATAGTACATAGCTCCTCTTAAAACAATACTAACATGTGAATATAAAATTTACTTTTGCAGTTTGGCGGCACTATGTTGCTGTTGTATGCTGGAGGAGTGCTGCTTCTGAGCTTGCTTGAATCATTGGTGCCGTGCTTTGCATGTTGCTATCTGCTGCTGTTAATATCTCTGTTTAGTTTCTTTAGAAGAAAAAAAAAGAAGGTTTCTCGGCCATCCTGAGCCTTGAAACATTTCTGGTACTCTGTATATGTTATATGAATTTGAGAACAGTGTTACTAGTAATTTTATACTTGATATATGGTCAGGTCATCTTAATTTACTTGATATATGATTGGTTAAGAATCAGGAGTAGAATGGATGCTGTCATTTAATATGCAGGCACTTTCTTTTTGAAAAGTAGTTTGATCCTTTTACCGTGCCTACAGTAGAACCAATGAGTCTACTGCCACTTGAACTCTACATCAACATCTCATGTTCCATGTTTTATTTTTGTTGCAAACATGTTCCAAGAATTACACAAATGGTACTGTGCATCAGTCTAGACTATTCATAAAGAATCTGGTTGGGATCAAATTCTAGAAGAAAAAAAAAATGGCTAGGAAATGTTTATTCTAGCAACAACAAGCACTCATTGGTTAAATGGGCTAACTATTTATAATATCTGCTAGCAACAAGCACTCAAATTGTACAAGTTACTTCATATTTTTTTATTTTATTTTTTCGCCTGAAGTCAATGTGTTTGTTATTTGTTAATTGCTTGTAATGATATGTATAAATACGTGTTAGGTGTGTGGACCAAAATAGTCTCACATCTCAACCATAACAGATCTCTAAGGGGTTTATAAGTAATGGTCTAGTATTCACTATTGTCGAGGCCTTTTCGGTAAGTGAAACCCATAGGAAAAACCCCACACCATGGATATAGCCTTGGGTCTCGTGGTGGCTAAGGTAGGGACAATATCGACGGAATAGTGGTGGACCATGGGCCCAACAAGTGGTATCAAGAGCTTAGGTTGGAATTAAGGTTTTGTCAAAGATGACGGAGACTACAGGTGTTCCTGCGAATAACGACGGTAAGAAACCATCGGTTACTACTCTTGGCGGCGGTGTAAAATTTGAGATTAAACCGTTTGACGGTAGAGATAACTTTACACTATGGCAAAGGAAGATGAGAAACGTTTTGATCCAACAAGATCTTCATGTGGTTCTTGACGGGAAAGACAAGAAGCCAAAGGACATGTCAGATGACGAGTGGAACAAAACAGATCTCAAAGCCATGAGTTCCATCGAACTACATATCTCGGACGAGGTGATGTTTAATGTGATGGAGGAAACTAGTTCCAAATGAACATGGGAAAAGCTGGAGAAGTTGTATATGGGTAAGTCTTTATCCAATAAACTTTTCTTGAAAGATGAACTCTTGAATTTTTGGATGGAAGAAGGTGGTGATCTTATGGAACATCTAAACGTGTTCAATAAATGTATCACAAATTTGCTACGGGTGGATGTGAAGTATGACGGTGAAGATAAGTTTCTGTACCTGCTCAGATCTTTGCCTCCATCTTTCAAGCACTTCAGGACCACATTGATATTCGGCAAGGATACTTTAAAGTATGATGAAGTTGTTCAAGACATAATCTCTCATGTGAAGATGAATAAGAACACAGGTCAAGACTCTCAAGTAGAAGAACTATATGTCAAGAATTCTAATGAGAGAGGCCGAACAAATAAGAGAAGTAGTAAATCAAAAGGCAGGGGCAGATCTAAATCTAAGGATAAACAAGGTTGCTTTGAATGTGGTGCGATAGACCACTGAAAACGAAATTGTAAGAAATATAAGGAAAAGAAGAAGAAGGCCGAAAATTCCAATTCAGCCAGCGTTGTTACAGATGATAGCGACGGAGAAATTTTGGCGACTTCTTCAGGTAATGATATTTCTTCGCCTTGGATTTTAGATTGTGGCGCTTCTTCTCATATGTGTTCAAATGAAGACTGGTTTGACACGTTTGAGAAAAGAAAAGGCGGCGTAGTTTTTATGGGGAATAATTCATGTTGTAAAGTTTGTGGAATCGGTACGGTAAAGTTGAAGATGCATGATCAAATTGTTAGGACTCTGGGTAACGTGAAATACGTTCCTGCACTAAGGAAGAATCTTATTTCCCTAGGTTATTTGGATAAAAATGGGTACACATACAAATCCAAAGATGGAAATCTCATAGTCTCAAAAGGTTCACTTGTGGTTATGAGAGGAGTAAGACTTTCTATCAATTTGTACAAGCTTTGGGGAAATACAGTAATTGGTAGAGCTGTAGTTTCTACACAAGAAGATCACACTCAGCTTTAGCACTTGAGGCTAGGGCATATGAGTGAAAGAGCCATGGAAGAACTACACAAACGACAATTGTTGAAGGGTGTAGGAGAGTGTAAACTTGAGTTTTGTAAGTATTGTATTATGGGAAAACAAACTAAAATACTCTTCAAAACTACAGATACAAAGAACAGAAGTACAGAAGTACTTAGCTATATTCACTCAGATGTGTGGGGGCCTTCACCTACTCAATCAAAAGGTGGAGCTCGCTACTTTGTCACTTTCATGAATGATTTTTCGAGGAAAGTTTGGGTCTACTTCATGAAGGAGAAACCAAAGTTTTCACTAAATTTAAGGAGTGGAAGGCAGAGGTAGAGAATCAAACAGGCAGAAAAATCAAGTATCTAAGAACTGACAATGGCGGTGAGTATAAGGATATGAAGTTTCTACAGTACTGCAAAGATAAAAGTATTGCAAGGCATTTTACCGTGAAGAAGAATCCCTAACATAATGGAGCTGCAGAAAGGATGAATAAAACTCTTATGAATAAAGAGAGGTGCATGAGGTTTCATGCAGGTCTGCCAGAGATGTTTTGGGCAGAGTCGTTTAACCATACTTGTACCATACTTGTCACTTGGTTAATCGTTCACCATCCAAGATGTTTGATTTCAGATGTGCAGAAGAGGTATGGTCAGGTAATCCGGTAGACTACTCTACTTTGAAGGTATTTGGATGTAGTGCATATGCTCTTATTCCCAGTAATGAGAGAACCAAACTTAAACCCAAATCTCATGAATGCATTTTCATCGGCTTCGAGAAGGGAGTGAAGGGTTATAAGTTATGGGATCCAGTGAACCGAAAGAAAATCCTTAGTAGAGATGTTGTGTTTGATGAGAAGACTATGCCTATTAATTAAGACATGAAGATTGGTGAGAAAAACACTATTGTTAAGAAAACAACTACAAAGATATCTCCTCTTACTAAGGTATCCAACAGGGAGACTCCTATTCAAGTGGAAGAGTCAGATGCAGGGGTTGAAGAGGATGGGCCAGAATAACAACAGTGTGAAAAGAAGGTTAAATCTAATAAAGATAAACAACAACCTTACAACATAGCAAAGAACCGTGGCCAAAGACAAGTCAAAACACCTATTAGACTTGGGTTCGAGGAAGAAGTTCATTATGCTTTAAGCATTAGTGAAGGTGATCCTACTTCTTATCGTGAATCAGTTGAAAGTAATGAAAGAGAAGAGTGGATTGAAGTTATGGCTGAAGAGATGAAATCTTTATACAAGAACTCTGTTTGGGAGTTGGTTCCTAAACCTGCAGAAAGAAAAATTGTTGGTTGTAAGTGGGTTTACAGGAAGAAGGAAGGAATGCATGAGAAAGAACCACAAAAGTTCAAAACACGTTTGGTGGCGAATGGGTACTCACAGAAAGAAGGAGTTGATTATGATGAAATTTTCTCTACGGTAGTGAAACATACTTCTATTAGAGTGTTACTATCACTTGTTTCTCAGCAGGATATGGAGCTTGAGCAGTTAGATGTCAAAACTGCTTTTCTCCATGGTGAATTAGAGGAAGTCATCTACATGGCTCAACCTCAGGGTTTTGTTGAAGTTGGTAAGGAAAATCTGGTTTGTAGGTTAAAGAAGTCTCTTTACAGGCTTAAACAATCTTCAAGGCAGTGGTACAAACGCTTCGACTCTTATATGCTGAACATTGGGTATAGAAGATGTGACTATGATTGTTGTGTGTACACTCATGTGTTCGATGATGGGATGGTGATCCTATTGCTACTTTATGTAGATGATATGCTTATTGCTTGTCAGGATATGTCTAGAATTAAGGAGCTGAAGACGTTATTAAGCAAGGAATTCGACATGAAGGATCTTGGTTCTGCAAGAAGATCCTAGGTATGGAGATAAGGAGAGACATGAAAGCGGGATTATGACTGTCACAAGTCAAGTACATTAAAAAAGTACTTGAGTGATTCAATATGATTGATGTAGATCCTGTGTCAACTCCTTTGAACAACAATTTTATTTTAAACAAAAGTCAATGTCCTTCCACAGATGTTGAAGTGGAAGAGATGAAGAAGAAGCCGTATGCAAGCGCAGTAGGGTGTCTCATGTACTCAATGGTATGCACAAGACCTGATTTAGCTAAGTGTAGTATCGAGATACATGGCGAATCCAGGAAAGCCACACTGGAAAGCTGTGACATGGATTCTCAAGTATCTGAAGGGCACTAAGACATTGGGTATCTTGTTTGAAAGATAACAAGGGAAAACATGTGTTTTGCGTTATGTGAATGCTGATTATGCAGGAGATTTAGATAAGCGAAGATCCTCCACAAGGTAGTCTTCACTTCTAGTGGAAGACCGGTTAGTTGGAGATCAATGCTCCAAACGGTTACTGTTTTATCTACTACTGAAGCGAAGTATATGGCAGTAACAGAAACTTGCAAGGAAGCTATTTGGCTGAAGGGATTAGTAAGCTTATTTAGGTTAGATCAAAGTTCTATGATGATAAGATGTGACAGTCAGAGTGCTATTTGCCTTGCGAAGAATCAAATGTTTCATATAAGACCGAAACATATTGATATTCACTATCATTGGATTCGGAATTGGTTAGACTCGGGTGAAATTACAGTTGAGAAGGTTCACACAGATGAGAATGCTTCAGATTGTCTTATTAAGTCGGTTTCAGTTGAGAAGTTCAGACATTATTTGAACTTGCTCAATCTTTCTACATGTTAAAGATTTGGTGGAGCACCTCCTCACTTGAGGTGCATTGAGGCAAAAGGATTCTTGCCAATGTGAGGGTGCTTGAAGAAATTCAAACTGCAATAATCTTGTTTTTTAGTCGACAGCTCGCCAAGGTGGAGATTGTTGTATATTGGCTCGCAACAGTTGGGTGCACAAGATCATACCTTATAAGAGGTGTGATCCATAGGATCGGTTCCTATATTGGTTAAGGAAACCATATATGTGCAGGAGTTCTCATTGGACTTGGTTTCCTCTTTATCTCGGTTTTGAACAAATAATCCTATATGGATTTGGTTTCTATCTATGGGCTATAAATACCCAAGTAACTTGGTATTTGAGAGACAAAACAGGAGAGTAGAAAACAATAGAAACATAGAGATAGAAAGAGTAAGTGAGAGAGAACTTTGGGAGCCAAGGGTGTATTGGGTTTAAGGTGAGAGATTAAGATCTTGAGAAAGATACTAGGGAGATTATTGTAATCGGTGTTTCTTTTCTTATAGTGAAATCTTCTCATTATTCCCCGTGGAGGTAGGCATTGTCGAACCACGTATATCTTGGTATTATTGTTCTTTATTGTTTTATTCTTCTTCTACTATTGGTTATTGTTTGGTAATCTTTGACATCATTGACAAAAGGATCATGTATTGCAAAGGAGGTGTTCTCACGAATATCTAGGTTGCGGGTTGTTAGCGTTGTTGGGATTTAATTAATCACTGCATATAGTTTAACAATATGTAGATTGAATAATGTAATCAAGGTAGCTAGGTTAGAGACCTATTTTTCTGGAACTAATGAAGACGTTTGTTGCCCAAGAAAACCTTCTTATTTAGAACCAGAAGATAGAATAAAACAACTACAAGTGGTCACAGAGAGCAAACATGAGACTATTACTGAAGAACCCAGTTCTTCTCCTAAGTCCTACTTAAACCTTAGTTGCTCACTCCTTCATCGAAGTTGCTCGCGTCTTCTGCACAGGCGTTGGCCTCAAAAGCCCAAACATGGTTACTTCTTTGGGAAAATTGGTCAAAACCCCCTATATTTTGATCGGGTTTGGCGTGAACCCCCCAATGTTGTCCAACCTTGGCGTTAACCCCCTTCCGTTAAGCAACCCCCCAAGTTTCCGTCCATTCAAAATTTCTTTACCCATTATACCCCTAATTTAAATAATTTGTCTAAACCCCCAAAAATTGGCTTACCCATTATACCCCCAAATTCCAATTAGTGAAGTTAGTTTTGATAACCAATTTTGGGGGGGTTTAGACAAATTCATTTGAATTAGGGGTATAAATGGGCAGTCAAACTTTGAATAGATGGAAACTTAGGGGTTGCTTAACGGAAGGGGGGTAAATGCCAATGTTGAACAATATTGGGGGGTTCATGCCAAAGCCGGTAAAAACTTGGGGGGTTTTGACAAATTTTTCCTACTTCTTTTCAACTATTGCGGCCTCCAGAAATATAATAAAACCAATAACAATACTACAGTAAAACCCCTCTATAGGAATACTCTATATTGGAATAACCTCTACATAGTCATAAAAAATTCTGGTCCCAACTTGGGACTAGTTATAAACAGGAATAATATTCATATTGTCATAAGTTATAAATTTTTTAGGTCCCATCTAGAAAAAAATTGCCTCTACATAGTTATAATTAAGTATATATTAACAAAAAATATATTACATATTGAGAAAAATATTAAAGAAAATATAAAATTTGAGACATTTAATATGTTTTTTTATTTTCTAACACTTCCTATCACTAAGTTAGTATCAGAGTTCAAAAACTCGAAAACTCGGCTCGCTCGAAATTTTATTCGGTCGAGTTTAATCGAAAACTCGGTGAGTCGTGAATATGCTAACACTTGAATATATGATAGTTTCATACATATATTTAGTCCATATTAATGCCAAAAAATACTTGTTGTTGATGATTTTAGTTTTTAGGCGCTTTTTTTAATAAAAATGGAATTACTAATATGCAAGTATTATCCAATACACACTAGATTAAAATTTTAACAATAATTTATGATTTGACTCGGACTAACTCGGACCAACTCGGCCGAGTTTCTCGTTCAACTCGTCGAGTCATGACTACTGGGTAATGTAAGCGAGTCTGCTCAGTTTTCAGTTGAGTCGAGTCGACTCGGTTGAGTTTCGAGTCAACTCGACAAGTTTTTGAACCCAAGTATATGTGCACTATATCTTGAAGCTATATTATTATTTTGAAACTATACCATTATTGAAATTATACGATAATTTTTTTAATTAAAACTTTATTAAGTTATAACCTCTCTATAGTAATAATTTATTTTGGTCCCAAGAGTAGGACTATAGAGAGGTTTTACTGTACCTCTTTAACTTCTGGTGAACCTTTCATATATTATATTCCATTCTTGCTAATTTCAACAAAACAGAACTTCCACCACCACCAGCACCACTACACAAAGGTTTGACCGAGAATCTTTTTCCTACTTTCCTCTCCAGCGGAAATCCATGTGTTAATTTCTTTTTCCATGTTGTACCTGACGGTGGCATACTCTAACCAGCCAGTTAGAGTTTGCTTGGAAGCATGATGCGTTTACGACTCTTAAGCTAATATGTCGCTTGAGAGGTGTTCGAGGTACAGGAAAGTCAGACAGAGAAGGGTTTTATACTGCTGGTTTATGGTTTCATAAAACCCACCCTAAAACTATAGCACACAATGTGAAATGAATTCCACAGTTTGGTTACTTCAAAGATTTAGCAGAAATTCTTTATCGACTTCTCGAAGATTCTGACAGGACCAAACAGAGGTCATCAGAGACTCGTATTGCACTAGATGGGTGAGTATTTCTTATGCTACCACATATTCACCAATTTATTTTATGTTAATAATATTTCCATTAGTAAAAGCTAACATAATGTGGCAATATTCTTGGAAGTCTAGTTAATTACACACATAGTTATCGAAATTCACTGCATAGTTTATGCTTTGGTTTTAAGATTTAAATCAATCCAGTATAATTGTCGAGGCTGCAAACATAATGAGATTATGGGAATCACCTTCCACTCTAACAGTTTACCTTGTCCACTGTTGGGGTCATTTCATAATGCAGAACAGATATAATGAATGAATGTCTGGGGATATGGTTCGGTTTCCATAGTTGCTTACGCCTTACGCTAAGGTGTAATACCCTGTAGGTTAGTAACCTGCATGTATGCTTGTTTGACCTTGGACCTTAGTTAGGCATTTGACTTTCATACTGCATGTTAGTGTTGTGATTTCTGTACCATTAGGTGGCAGCACACTGTTGATTTAAATTAAACTAGTTTCTGTTCACACCATGTGATAAGAAAGAAAAAAAAAAAAGAAACCGACTTGCTGCTCGATCCGTATAGTAAAGAGAGAGAAATAACTTTGTATGTTCACACTATATAACAATGGTGGAAGAGGGGAACAGATCTGTGTAAGGTGCAGATCAAATAAAAATTTATAAAAAAAGAGATAATTATAAGAAAGCTAGTAGGAACTTGGAATTCTATGCTTGGGACATGTAGCTTGTGATTTGTTTTAGTAGACGATTATCATAGCTATTTTCTTCGCGAAAGATAAGGTAAGTTACATGATTTGATATCTTCTCTTGCTTTTAGAAGATAGATGAGGTTAGTGGGTGTAAGAGTATACTATAGTTATAGTCCAATTTCAGTTATGCGTATTAATTGAATTTGTTTGATTTTGATTTCACGAAATTGATATCATTATTCGGTTATTATTGGAAAATTGATAGGAAAGCATGTTAGTGTGTTTAATTGATTTACTATGATATTGATTGTCTAAATCTTGATTGACGTTACAATGAATTATTAGATTTATTGATGATATTATTCATGTATAATTTTCATGCCAAATGTAAGATTGCATATTTTGAAATTTATGCGCATTGATAGTTAAGATGCAT
Organism: Aquilegia kansuensis; assembly: GCA_020826895.1. Taxonomy (NCBI): domain Eukaryota; kingdom Viridiplantae; phylum Streptophyta; class Magnoliopsida; order Ranunculales; family Ranunculaceae; genus Aquilegia; species Aquilegia kansuensis. The sequence continues at coordinate 16,416,839 of CM037006.1, read as the reverse complement.
TTAAATTGAATGTATGGATTGATTTGTGTGAAAGGGCTTCGAGCCAGAGACTGTTTTGAACAGTTTGAATTTGGGGAGACGTCCCTGGAGTGTACGGAGAGTATTGCTCGGTGTCGCATACAGAAGTACACTCAGTGGTGCTATGTCACCAACCTTATGAGCTTGCGGAGAGTATTGCTCGGTGTCGCATACAGATGCATGGCTGGGGTACTGCGGTACCAGATGATTTGATATCAGATGGATGGGTTTTATGCCATATGTGTGATGATTAGATTGTTTATGTAATTGTTTATTGATTCGAGTTGCTGGAATTGATATAATGATTATAATTGATACATGTATTGTATTGCTATATTTTATTGGGTGCGCTGATTCCGTCCCTGGGATCAAGATCGGATATCAAGTTGTGTAACTTGCTAGCGTTTAATCGCTCCTTTTTCCCTTCCTTCCAGGAAACAGGTAAAGCGATTCTCGGAGCGTGCGAAGAGGATCTAGTTGGAGATAGTTAGCTAAGCAAGTGCTCTAAGTTGTAGTTAGTCTTTTGTTATCAGTGTAGCCCTTGGGGCAGACACAGTATGTTATCCTTTCAGTTGTGTGTTTTTCTTTCAGTTCAATCCTTGTATATATGTATATACAGAGTTTGGCTTGAATATATCTTCCGCTGTTGTTTTGTTCGAATTTTGTTCGTATTATCTTTTATTATTCTGTCCTTACATGGATATTAGATTTGGAGCTTGGTGTCACGTGGCAGTAGTGTGAACCTACAGTCCATGGTGGACATATGGAGAACATTACGACTCTGGAGTCTGATCTTAGCCTGATCAACTAGGATTGGATTTTGGGGGCGTCACATAAGGGCACTTGTGTACGTACCATGTTCTCTAGTTTGTAAGATTCTTCTTCAAGCCTATTATGAGCCAGCAATGTCCATTGACACAATATAGAACTGTTATTAGTTCAACAAGGAGTTAGGTCTTGGCATCCTTGCATCAAATGGATGGAATGTATGTATCCCTACAGGAGTGTGCAACCCATTTATCAGGTCAATTGCTAGCTAATAGTGTAACTCTTTTATACGAGGTTCATTGTCATTCACCCTAAATCTTCAGCACAGAAATTCTCATTTTTTATCCCAAGCACAGAATGACACCTACATCTCAAACTACATCTCAAAGCATATAAACAAACAAGTGTACTCAATGGAGAAATTTCAACATATATTCTGTATCTTGAATTTCTTTTTTCTCATTGGATTTGCTCTTATGAAACTTCTAGAATATTTGTGCCATGTGTTGTCGTGTTGAGGATTGTGTGTACTTCCTCACATGGTTGTGTTCAGTTTTCTGGTGATATGATTCTAGGATTTTGTTCTTATTGTTTGGGTCGAATTCGCTAAGGATCCTTCAACTGGTTGTGTATGTTATTATGATGACACTACTGGGACTAGCAGATGGGTGAGCCCCTCCACAGCTGCTACTTTACCTGAGTTTCCATTGTCATTTCCTCTGCCACCAGATTGGGAAGAGGCTACATCAAAATTCCCAGGTGCGGAGAATTTGGCCATGAACATGTGAAACTACAATTCTACTATCAGAAAAGGCAAGGCAAGGAAATCAAAAGAACGAAATGTCCCTTAAATATTTGTGTTATATTCTGCAGATCACATGTTATATTCTGCAGATCACAAGTATTATCACAATACAAAAACAGGTGTATCAACATATTGTTGCATAGGATGCTACCAATGGGGCACTATTGCTAGCGCAGGAGGCTTTTGTTCGCGGTACATTGAATTTTTAGTACAGCTTATAATGTCATGTCTTTGCAGATCATCTTTACCTAGAAATTTTATAGAACTGCAATCTTTACCACCCAATCTGATCGATCATATATCTTTTAAATGATAAAATATTTCAATTTCCTTCAGGAAGGAAGGAAAGAAGCTTGGAATACCTCGGGAGCTGAGATGAAGAAAATGCAGTTCCAGAAAAATAAGGCTAGAGACCTTCGAAAAGAGAAAGAGATGGAGGAAGCAAGAAAAGCTGTGGAGATCGATACTCTAATGATCCTGATTTCAGATTCTTGTACAATCAGATCTCACATGTGTTTGCGGATCATCTTGCCTCCGATCTGAAACTCATGAGTTGTGGTGAGCAAAGTAACATCAGTTTGTCTTCCAAGTGGTGTCCTTACTCCTTACTTGAGTGCAACTGTTCCTGCAGTTTTATATGGTCACTGCAATGCTCATCAGTCATCACAGCATCACTGTTGCCTGGAATTAATAAGGTTTTGATTAGTTGGCAGTTTCGATTAAATCTTTGGTAATAGGTTTTAGTTATTTTGGTATGGGAAAAGAGTATTAATCGTGATTAAAAGATTCGATCTTACTACTGTACATGTTATCAAAGAAATCATGCATGCTAGAGTATTGTGCTGCTGCTGCACAATATATGGTATGTAAAAGTGTAAAACATAAACCTGTTTGCAACTTTGCACTCCTGTACCTTGTGTGCAACAGAACAGACTACAAAGCGAATTATTCTAAAAACTTTTGCTTACATACCAATACCATATTTGAAGCAAAATGAAAATAAGAGATTACATACAGTATATGCTTTAAAGGACTAAATAAATTTGATATATGGTAATTGCCTATGAACATGTAGCACATGAATGGGCTTCTTTTTAACAACACATATACGGATATACCTCACCCTATACCCAAAACAGAAACGAAAAAAGTGCTTGTGGTCAGAACGGAGACTTGTGCAAGAAAAAGAAAAAAACACAAAAAAACCTTCTTGTTGAAGAGGAACTGAGGAAGAGAAAGGCAGAAGAACAACAACTGGAGAATTGTTAAAAGAAACATGAACATGAGACTAGTGAAGCAACCTCAACTGTTTATGGGACGAGGATAAATAAGTAAGCCAGTTCGATTCCCAGCATCCACAAGTAATAATGGCTCCCAACAACAACTCAATATGGCTCCTCCTGCTATACAACTCTTATTAGATCCTCCAGAAATCTATGTCGACAGGAATCCAAATGATCAAAACCGTCACCAATCATCTTCTTCGTCTTCTTCGGGTAATCCTTTCATGGATCTCGTGGTAGCTAATTTCAACAAAACAAAACCATTACCACTACCAGCATTTAGAAGTTTAACAGAGAATAACTCCCCTACTTATTACTCTACTGGAAATCCATGTTTAGATTTCTTCTTCCATGTTGTACCTAACACAAACCCACAAACACTGATTGACAGATTAAAGTTGGCTTGGGAGCATAATGCACTGACAGGAAAATCTGACAGAGAAGGGCTTTACACTGCAGCATTATGGCTTCATGAAAACCACCCTAAAACCCTAGCACACAATATAAAATGGATTCCTCAGTTTGGCTACTTCAAAGATTTACCTGAAATTCTTTATCGACTTCTCGAAGGTTCTGATGTTCGGAAAGTAGCCCAAAAAGAGCACTGGAGATGGAAGTCAAAGAATTATAAGGGTAAGGGAGTACCGACATTTGAAGGCAAGACTGGTGGTTCTGGATCATGGGTAAGTTATTCCCACTTCTTTGTGCTGTAAGCCTGTAATATTCTCCATTTTTAGATATAGAATAGGATAATTTCATGCCTTTAGCTTCAATAATTCATCAATTTAAAGATGATTAAAAATAAAGTATCCTTCCTTTCTGCATGATTTCTTGATATATATTTTCTATATTCAATTCTGAATATGTAGAATACCTAAACGATAATATGTCTACACTAATCTTAAGCAATTCTATTAGGGTTTGCCCTATTTGCGCGTTTGATTTTTCACACATATTTTAATTTTTGATTTTATTTCTGGAATAGTGGTATGTAACCATCTTGAATTAACCAGTGAAACCAAGTTACCCAGGAGATAGCTCTAGCTAGCATTGTCTTTCTCTACGTTTGTAATTGTGTATTATGTTACTGCTTACATTGACATTGTTCCGAAATGTCAGTCCTGGTTTTATCTACATGTTGATCCTTTCACCTAGATATTTCTTGCCCTGTTGTCTTAATATTCTGCTGATATTAGTTCAATGTTAATGCTTCTTTATCACCATGGAGGTGGAATTAGCAAAGGACCCTTCAACTGGTTGTGTGTATTACTACAACGAAGGTATTCGGAAAAGCCAATGGGTGAGTCCTTTAGTGGCTGCTGCTATTTCAGAGTTTCCATCACCAACAATACCCCTGCCACCAGATTGGGAAGAGGTTATCATAGATAAGACCGGTATGATGTTGTACAATTCTCCAACGTTTTTTTTTACTATCATGCGGTTACTTTTTTCAATATAAATTTACACATACATACAAAAAGAAAATAAAAATGAAGAAAGTAAAGGAAAGATAATTCAGAATTACTGCCATATAAGTTATATGCCTTATTTTATGACTAGAACTTGTGGATTAGGAGATTCACGTCGTCATTTACATACGTCTTACATTTTTAGTAAATTTTGCTAAATTCTATATGTTTTGCAAAGTGATAAGAATATGGTTCTGACAATAAAATTGGAGCCTGAATGGAAATCAATAGTCTAATGATGTAGGACAGAACACATACACCAATTGGTTTTCTATTTGGGTTTATGATTTATTTAGAAGCCTAAATAGTATTTATAAATTGTTATTTTCGTTTTTATTAATTAGAGTGTCTTTAGAAGTGTCTAGAAGTTTTATTTTGAGTCCTAATAGACTTAGAAAGTTGCCAAAAGTTAATACATACCTTAGGGAACAAGTAATTCAAGTTCTAGTAAGTTTCCTAGTTGAGTCAATTGAGTTAACTATAATAAAGAGCTCCAAAAACGAATTTCTTAGCCAAGATTGATGATTGATGAATTTATAATCTAGTTTATCGTCTTTCAATTAGGTTTTTACTTCAAGTTCTTTAATTTCTGCAATTTACTTTCAAGTTATTTAAATTTCAGCTTTTACTTATTGTAATTCCTTTCCGTTATTTCAATTCCTTGCAATTTCAATTGTTAGATTAAGTTTATTTTAGCTTCCGCTGCATCATCTAATGAGGATGTGTACGTGCAGGTACAAAGCAATACCACAATACGAAAACTGGTGAATCTAAGTGATGCATAGGATGCAGTAAAGGTGGTTGGAGGAATGTTGTGCAAGCTTGGGGTTACTGCAATTATTGTACACGGTACATTCAAAATTACATCATGGAGTTTTTCTTAATTGGCTGGGTTCTTACTACTGCAACTTTGGCATTGTAAACCTTTATCTAAGATGTCAGGCTTAGCGACACAAATGAATTTCCATATTCTTTGGACAAATTAGAAGTAATGATTTACTTTTAAATGGTTTATAGGAGTACGTAGTGATCAAGACCATAGGTGAAAATATCGTTCTTGCCGGTCGGATATTCGCGATATTTTCCGTTTTTTCAGAGATCGGCACGGTACGGCATACGGCATATATTCGGATATTAAAACACCCCATGCCGGTCGGCATTTATCGGATATTCACGGCATAAATCGGCAAAAACCGATATTTATCGAAATTTTGGAAATTTTCGATTTTAAAATTAACACATTTATTTTTAATCCCCCCGAACTAGAATTTTCGATGAGATTATCAAAAAAAGGTCCAAAAAGCACTAGACGTTTGGAAACTTTCGCGACGAACTTGATGGCCCTTCAAGAGCAATATATCAGAAAGAAACGAAAAAAAAGCACGCCCATGCCAAAGTGAAGTTCTCTCACTTTTGGCAAACCAGTATACTGTTTGTATCCAAGGTTTGTTTTTGTGTAATGAATAATTGGTATCGAATTGGTTTTTCACACATAATTGGTTTGCTTTTGTGTAGGACCAGTGGGCCTTGCAAGTTACCTATGAGTAAAGCTATCTTGTGTAATAGTTCCGTCTTAGCTTCCTTGTATGATTTGTCGTGTGTTTAATTTGTAATGTATGTTTTTCTTTTAATTATAAGTTTATATATCGAAATCAGAAAAAAAACACGGAAAGTGCAGAAAACCTCCCAATTTGCCGAATTTGCCGCGAATATTCGCGAATATCCGCGATATTTTCCGTTTTTTCACAGGTCGGATATCCGCCCCTAAACGATATTTTCACCTATGATCAAGACTCTGATGTAAAACTATTTTCATGCATCCAAGGGAAATTCATATCTATAATTTTCCATAATCTCTTATTGCCTCATAAAAAACCTTCCGTAAATCTAATTTTCAGGCACCAAGGAAGAAAGCTTGGAATACCTCGAGATACGAGAGTTGCTGCTGATAAGCAGAAAAGGGAGTTCCAAAATAAAAAGAAGAGGGAGCTTAAAAAGGAGAAAGTGATTGAGAAAGCCAGAAAAACAGTTGAGAGATACTCCAGGGATGAGAATTTCAGGTTCTTGCACTATCAAATCTCACATGTCTTTGCTGATAATCTCGCCTTTGATTTGAAATTCTTGAAATCTGGCGAGTTCCTTGAGATTAGCTTTGCTTCCAAATGGTGTCCTTCTTTAAATTCTTCCTATGATAAAGTTACTCTGCTCTGTGAAAGCATCGCAAAGAGAGTTTTCCCGCGTGATTCTTCTCTCGAATATCAAGGAATTGAAGAAGCTCATTATGCTTACAGAGTTCGTGATCGTCTCAGAAAACAAGTTCTTGTTCCTCTTCGTCAAATGAAACAGCTGCCAGAGGTCTATATGAGTTCAAACAGGTGGAACTCACTTCCCTACAAGTGTGTCCCGTCAGTTTCCATGAGGAATTATCAAGAGCTCTTTCTGAAATTCGATAGAGAACGTTTCATTGAATACCTATCTGATGTTAAAGTTGGAAAAGCAAAGATAGCTGCTGGAGCATTGTTTCCACATGAGATTGTACGACGCTTGAACAAGGGTGGGTGGAGAAGTTGCCGGCTTAATAGCAGATCTGCAATGGAATAGAATGGTGGAGGATATTGATAGAATATATGTAAATCTTTCATTATTTAGTAGGTGTATAATTAGTTTCCTTAATTATAGCATAGGATCTTTGCTGTACATGTATATAACTTACAATAGTGAATGAAATGATTACGGAGTTATCTTCCCTTATGGTATCAAAGCCCAGGGCGACTTTCTTCTCCTATTCACGATCTTCCGCCGTCCCCTAGTGGATCTCCGCCCAACTCTCCTCCGTCAACCCTCCCCTTACCATCAGCCATTATGTCTACCCCTCCTTCCTCTTTTCACCCTGCTCTTGTTGTCTCAAACATCAAGAACCACATCTCAATTACTCTTGTGATGGAAAACGTCCAATATGCGACGTGGGCGGAGCTCTTCAAAATTCACACACGTTCTCATAGGGTTCTCGATCATATTGTTCCACCGGAAAAAAGGCAAAGAAAAAGTGTTGGCTACTAATGGAGCGAAGGAGTTATGGTCGAACCTAGATGCTACAGCTCTTCAGTGGATCTATGCAACAATTTCTACAGATCTATTGCACACCATTCTTGAACCCGACTCAACGACAATGGAGGCTTGGAATCGATTGCGTGATATTTTCCAAGACAACCAGAATTCTCGTGCTGTCACACTTGAGCAAGAATTCTCCCATACAAGCATGGAAGATTTTCCCAATGCCTCTGCTTACTGTCAAAAGCTCAAGGTATTATCATATCAGATCAACTCAAGAATGTCGGAGCGCCGGTCTCGAATAGCCGGCTTGTTCTTCAGATGGTGGTGGGGCTCACCGATGCTTATAGTAGTGTTGGCACGCTTATTCGTCAAAGGAATCCTCTCCCTCCTTTCTACCAAGCCCGATCAATGCTCACTCTTGAAGAAGCGGGTTTTGCAAAGACAGCCGCCACTGGTTCTCGTGTTGTTATGATGGCTGCCTCGACTAGGGAATCAGAAGAACTTCCCTCTTATTCAGAAAATTTCTCTCAACACCGCAATAATGGTGGAAAGAAGGGAAATACTCCATCTCAACACCGCAATAATGGTGGTAAACATCGTGGTGGTGGCCGTGGCAGCAGTGGCAAGGGCGGCAGTAACAGCAGCAGTGGTCGTGGCAGTAACAACAGCAGTGGCCAGCAGCAGCAGTGGCAGTCATGGGCCACTGGACAGCAGCAGCAGTGGCCATGGCCTTTCATGCCATGGGCAGTTCCTCCATGCCCTTATCCCACTACTCCTTGGGCACGACCTAACACACAACAGTGACAGGCCGGGGTTCTTGGACCACGCCCACAACAGGCCTATTCTGCAGTAGCAGCGCCCACTCCAACCGACATTGAGGCTGCGATGCACACTCTTGGGCTCAATCCTCCGGATGCAAACTGGTACATGATAGTGCCGCCACCTCTCATATGACATCCGAGCAAGGTACTCTCTCGTCTTATTTTAATTTGAGCAATAATCGTGGTATAACTATTGGTAATGGTCATTCTATTCCAATTCTTGGTTATGGTCACACAAACTTGTCTTCCCCGAACCCACCATTATCCTTAAAAAATGTCCTTCATGCTCCTCAACTTATTAAAAACTTAGTATCTGTTAGGAAATTTACTACTGATAACTGGGTTTCTGTTAACTTTGATCCTTTTGGGTTTTCTGTGAAGGATTTTCAGACGGGAATGCGTCTAATGAGATGCGATAGTCGGGGCGAGCTTTATCCCATCACCACCTCCATCACCACAAATCAACCTACCTCACCATCAAATTTTGCAGCGTTAGCACCGTCTCTATGGCATGAACGGTTGGGTCATCCGGGAGCACCTGTTTTTTACTCTCTTCGGCTAAATAAAATTATTGAGTGTAATAAAACTAGTCGTTCTCATGTTTGTCATTCTTGCCCTCTTGGAAAACATGTTAAATTGCCTTTTGTTGCTTCAAGTTCATGCACTTTTATGCCATTTGATATTATAGATAGTGATCTTTGGACATCTCCTGGTTTGAGCTCTTCGGGTCACCGTTATTATATTCTGTTGTTGGATGATTATTCTAATTTTTTGTGGACGTTTCCGCTATCCAAAAAATCTCAAGTTTATTCCACATTTCTTGCTTTTCGAGCTTTCATTCGTACCCAGTTTGAACGGGAAATTAAAAATGTTCAATGTGATAATGGTAGGGAATTTGATAATAAGCCGTTTTGGGAATTTTGTAAAGTTAATGGTTTGTCTTTTCGTCTTTCTTGCACATATACTTCTTCACAAAATGGAAAAGCTGAACGAAAAATTCGAACAATTAACAACATGGTTCGTACTCTACTTGCCATGCTTCCTTACCACCTTCTTTTTGGCATCATGCATTGCAAATGGCAACATATCTTTTAAACATTCTTCCAAGTAAACAATTATCCTATCAGTCCCCTCTCCAAATTCTCTATCTAAAAAACCCGTCTTATTCTCATCTTCGAGTGTTCGGTTGTTTGTGCTACCCTCTTCTTCCCTCTACCACTATAAACAAGCTACAAGCCCGGTCCACTCCATGTGTCTTCTTGGGTTACCCATCAAGTCATCGTGGTTACAAATGTTATGATTTATCGTCTAATCGAATCATCCTTAGTCGCCATGTCATATTTGATGAAACAAATTTTCCTTTTGCTAGGCTGCATACTCCTAAGTCTCATATGTATGATTTTTTGGGTGAGGGGTTGTCTCCTTACGTGGTCCATCATCTAACCTCACCAACAGGCTTGACACAGGTACAACCCAACTCGTCCTCTCCTCACCCAACTTCACCAATCCGTACGGCCCTAACGCCTCTTCCGACCGGTTCGCCAATACAACCGGCTTCACCAAGCCCAGTGCAGACCCAACCAGCCTCCGTTTCTGCACCTCCAGTTCAACCTACTCCCACTCCCGTCCAAAGACCGGTTACTCGCAGTCAACATGGGATAATTAAGCCCAATAAAAAGTATGGCCTTCATACCCAAGTTACCCGATCTCCTCTACCTCGTAACCCCGTGTCAGCCCTTCATGACCCGAATTGAAAAATGGCTATGGATGATGAATATTTTGCTCTTATTAAAAATAAGACGTGGGAGTTGGTGCCCCGTCCACCTGATGTTAATGTAATTCGATTTATGTGGATTTTTACACATAAAGAAAAATCTGATGGTTCTTTTGAGAGGCATAAAACCCGTCTTGTAGGCTGGGGCGGAGCCAGGGGGTGTAAGGGTACGCATGTGCGTACCCTGAAATTCTGAAAATTTTCTATTATACTCACAACCTAAGCTGTATTTTAGGAAAAACAAAATATAGTATATCCTTAAATATTTATAATGACTGGCTAATAAATTATTTTTATCCAACTTATTAGCTTTGAGAAAGATTTACTGCTGATTTTGTGATAAATATCTTTGAATATCTATAACTTGGATTTAATATTGTGATTATTTAATTAATTATATTTTACTTTTCAATTATAACTATATTCCTATAAGAATATGCTATAAAATTATCCTATCCTATAAAATCTAGGACATATAGAATGAAGATAATGATCACTAAAAACTCAATTTACAGTTATCTAATGTAAAAATCTCATTAGTTAGTAGGCATGAATTCTTCTCGTTCCTACCTGCAAGGCTGCAACTTTATCCCATGACTCATGACTTTTAGGACAAAAACTAACTTTGTTTACACCAAGCCAACTGGGACAACCGGGTAGGCATGAATTAGTTTAAGCTTCCCATTCTTCAACTTCATCAATTAAGCGTTGATTGCTTTTTCGAAGAAATTTGTCATACAATTATGAAAAATATTTTGCAATGTATAATTCTCTTATAATATTGTTATTTTTATTTTTGGTGGAAGTTTTGTATACAATTTTTATTAATCGAGAATTTTCGGCTGATAAAAAAATCCGGGCGAACAATAAGATTCTTGTGCGCACCCTCACGAAAAATCCTGGCTACGCCACTGCTTGTAGGTGATGGCAAAACTCAACAGGTTGGCGTGGATTGTGGTGAGACTTTTAGTCCGGTAGTCAAACCGGCTACTATTCGCCAGCTTGACGTGAAAAATGCTTTCTTACATGGAGAACTTGAAGAAACTGTATACATGCATCAGCCCATGGGTTTTAGAGACCTGACCTATCCAGATTATGTCTGTTTACTGAAGAAATCTTTGTATAGGATCAAGCAAGCTCCTCGGGCCTGGTACAAACGATTTGTTCATTATGTTTCTACTATTGGGTTCTCTCATAGCAAATCTGATCATTCCCTCTTCATCTACCGTAAAGGTACTGATATGGATTACATTCTTTTATATGTGGATGATATTATCTTAACTGCTTCCTCTGATGATCTTCGCAAGTCTATCATGACCCTTCTTGGCTCAGAATTCGCTATGAAAGACTTGGGGCCATTGAGTTATTTCTTGGGTATAGCTGTAACTCGTCATAAAGGTGGTCTATTTAATTTTATCACAGAAGAAGTATGCCGCCGAAATTGTAGAACGAGCTGGCATGTCGTCTTTTCACCCATCTCTCACACCGGTTGATACTAAACCGAACCTGAGTGCTACTTCTAGCACACCATATGTTGATCCGTCACATTACCGCAGCCTTGCAGGAGCCCTGCAATATCTTACTTTCACGAGGCCCGACATATCTTATGTTGTGCAACAGATCTGTTTATTCATGCATAACCCGATGGAGGAACACATGCATGCTCTCAAGCGCATTGTGCGCTACATTAAGGGCACTCTAGATCATGGCTTACATCTATATTCCTCTTCGACAACCACTCTCATGTCTTATACCGATGCAGATTGGGGTGGATGTCCAGATACCAGACGCTATACATCTGGCTATTGTGTTTTTCTTGGTGATAATTTGATCTCTTGGTCCTCTAAACGACAAACTACTTTGTCTCGTTCTAGTGCAGAAGCCGAGTACCGAGGGGTTGCCAATGTGGTCTCTGAGTCTTGTTGGTTGCGAAACCTTTTTCTGGAGATTCATTGTCCTATTCAGAAAGCTACACTGGTCTATTGTGATAATGTGAGTGCAATATATCTCTCTGGAAATCCGGTTCAACATCAGCGTACTAAGCATATCGAGATGGATATTCATTTTGTTTGCGAGAAGGTAGCTCGTGGGCAGGTACGCGTCTTCCATGTACCATCGCGCTTTCAGATTGCAGATATTTTTACAAAAGGTCTTCCTTTGGTTCTATTTGAGGGTTTTCGGGACAGTCTAAGCGTAGGACGACCTCCCGCTTCGACTGCGGGGGTGTGATAGAATATATGTAAATCTTTCATTATTTAGTAGGTGTATAATTAGTTTCCTTGATTGTAGCATAGGATCTTTGCTGTACATGTATATAACTTACAATAGTGAATTAAATGATTACGGAGTTAGTTATCTTCCTTTAGATATGTCTGCAAATGGGAAACTGAAAAAGTGTATTGCTATTTGTGATGTTTCAGGAAGCATGTCTGGTTTACCAATGGATGTATCGGTAGCCCTTGGTCTTTTGCTCTCAGAGTTGAGTGAAGATCCATGGAAAGGCCATGTAATAACTTTCAGCGCAGATCCCCAGCTTCATAAGATTCAAGGAGACAATTTACAATCAAAAACTCAGTTTATTCAAAACATGGACTGGGGATTAAACACTGATTTCCAGAAAGTTTTTGACACAATATTGCAAGTGGCAATTGATGGGAATTTGAGTGAAGCCCAGATGATATAGAGAGTTTTCGTGTTTAGCGACATGGAATTTGATGAGGCTAGTGGAAGATCATGTCATCCTTATTATAGGCAATACCATACTTCAAGATGCCGAATCCGGGCGAAATTTCGACCTACAGAAAACCGGCATATGCCTCGAAATTTTGAGGGCCTGTGTCGGCATTGTGAGGTTTTAAAATCCGACATTTCGTGGTATTTGTCAAAATTTCGAGGATATCCGTAAATATTAGAGAATATTTAATTAAATTAAAAACCAACATAATTAACATAAATAAAATGTTTAACTTACATAACACGTACGTAATTAACTTAAATCCTTACTAAGATTAATAAAATGTACAATCCTACTAAGATATAACAAACAAACTAAAACCCTAGATCACTATCATAATCGATGAAGTCTCGCTCCGCTCGACTAGATGATGCTCCCTTGGTAGATGAAGAAAGATGCTCCCTACGTGATGCTTTGATAGCCATCTCCAAGTCTCGCTGCTCTAAGTAATCAGGGTCCTGTGTCGAACGCCTCAATACTTCCTCCAAGTCTCGCTGCGCTCTAGTCTCGTTGTCCTCGTCCTGAGTCTCGGTCTGGTGTGAAGAAGCACGACTAGTCACGGGCTCTTGTCGTCCCACCTCCTGCTCCTGTCGTCCCACCTCCTCAACTCGTCGCCGTGGTCTTCCTCATCTTGTGTGCCCAGAAGCAACTCGTCGTGCAACAAGTTCCTGTAAATTACCTTGAATACGTAATCTGACATCATGAAGTACCTTCGTGCAGCTTGTAACATCATTCCCAACTCCAGCTAGGTGTTCCTTGAACCGTGTCACCCCTCTACCTCGCATTTTCTTCTCACAAAAACCACAAACTATTCCAGTCTCATCACCTAGCTCAACAAACCCGTACTCCCACCCAATGTCCCTCTTAGCCATTGTCCTAGGCTGCTACCAATATAAAAATTTATACAAGTATAAATGTAATTCCGACAGTAATGAAATTTAAATCATATAACAAATCTAAACTAACTATAAATGCAACACCTAAAGTCTACAGTATTTTATAATTGTTTATTGTCACTTTTCCTCCAGATTGAAACTATGCACCACGTGTCCCATGTTATAAACTAATACCATCCAAACCTAATAACCCAATCCACAACCCAGCCCAAAACCATTTGGATCAATATTTAGCCTATACATCTGGCCCAGTTTTTCAGTCTGATATTTTGGCCCACGTATCCAGTAAAATAGAATGGTTTACCAGGCAGGCCCAAATTGTACAAAATTACTAAAAATATCTTTATTATAAAAATACCTCATTTTTGTTTTAGACATCGAATTACTGAATTCGTTTATGTTTTAAAATTATGATAAGGTAATCATACATAATTACAAAATATTTTTAGAAAAAATAAAAATAAAATTTTATTGTTTAAATTTATTTATTTTTATTTAAGATCAAATAAATACCAAATTACTAACTTAAAAATTCCGGCAGCAATAATTCCGGCAGAATAGATTCCGGCAGTATAGATTTCGGCAACAATGAAATTAAAAATCATCAATTTGAAATCATCATTCATCAACAATTCTACATCCATAATCAAGAACTTAAGAACTTACAGTGATTCCGGCAGTATAGTTTCCGGCGGGAAGAGATAGATATTCCGGCAAGGAGAGAGAGAGAGAGAGAGAGAGAGAGAGAGAGAGAGAGAGAGAGAGAGAGAGAGAGAGAGAGAGATTCCGGTGAAATTGGAAAGTCGAAATACCTAAAATTACTTCTCCACCATTACTGTCGGAAAGCAGAAGAAGAGGATATCCGTGATTTCCGATTATATTTCGAATATCCGTGATTTTTTCGAAAATCCGGGTCAGCATGGGTAGGGTTCTGGATCAAACCAGATTCGACCTGCTGATCTGATCCGAATGCCCAAAAACAGTCATATTCCGACGAAATTTCGCGGATCTTCTCAGCATTTTTAACTTTGGGCAATACTACAATATTGATGGCCCGTGGAAGTTATTGCATGTTGGCTCGTGGAACACAGACTATGAAGTGATTCAGAGAAAATATAAGGAAAGTGGATATACAGTCCCAAAGATAGTGTTTTGGAACCTTGTAGATTCAAAAGCAACACCTGTCCCAAGTGATGAGAAGGGGGTGGCTTTGGTGAGCAGGTTTTCGAAGAATATGATGACCATATTTCTTGAAGGGGAAGAACTCACTTGCTCGGATAAAGATGATCAGAGCTTTGCAAAGGATGATCAAAGCACGGAAAACGATCACGGAAGCCCTGAAAGAGAGAGTTTAAATCCAGAAGCTGTTATGGAGTTGGCTCTCAGTCGTCCAGAATACG
Organism: Aquilegia kansuensis; assembly: GCA_020826895.1. NCBI lineage: Eukaryota > Viridiplantae > Streptophyta > Magnoliopsida > Ranunculales > Ranunculaceae > Aquilegia > Aquilegia kansuensis. The sequence continues at coordinate 16,401,817 of CM037006.1, read as the reverse complement.
AACAACTAGTCATTGTGGATTGAATTTTGTATATACCCATTACCGATCTCTCTCTTACTCGGATCTCCAAATACCGACTTAGCACTTATTTCATCTGACTCGAAAAGAAGCCATATCCAATATGCTCCCCTTTACTCGCAAAACCTACTTGAATACAAAACCATCCGAGCTTATCCGACCTGGGGCTACCCCACTTTTATTCCGAGTTCAATATTCAAAAATCAAATCTCTTTTCAGTTACATATCTTTCTCATTAAAATCCCCAGATATACGCTTATCCGTTGATCCTACCGTTGAGCCATTAATTATTATTCCATCTATAAAAGGAACTACGTTTGGCTTGATTCTGGATCGACCCCTGTCCAGATACGTAGGCAACTATCATCGCTCTGATAGCTCAGCCACTTCCAAAAACTCAAATCTTTCCTCTCCGATCATCTTCCCCAACTTTCCGTTCTCAAACTTCAACAACATTTACAAATTTGATGATATAATTTTGTCATCAGAAAATTGTATTATGTGATGGAGTTGGCTCCATGCTTCTTTAGCTTGTTTCAAGATGTAATTTTTGTCCTAGGCTGCATATGGTACTTTAAGAAGCTCTATTTATAATTACTTGGTTAGTTTTGGTTGCAGAATTATGTGGACAAGCTTTTAGTTTATTATTTAGAATTGAATTTTGTGTCATTTGCAAAAAAAAAAAAAAAAAAAGTTCATTATCTTTCTATACATCCAGAATTATAAAATGTGTTGGATCCTCAAAGTATTAGATGAAAGGTGAACATGATCCTGGGTTCAGTACAAGTGGCAAGTAGCAGGCACGTAATCGAAGTGGAATGTTGGTTCACCGGAATCTGCTTTCCAATTTCATTCCTAAAATCTACCCTATATAAATTCTTGATCTTTATACGTAAAGTATTGTACTCTAACGATAAAATGTTCAGTACTTTGCACATTTTTGCAGTTTAGTCACAACACTTTTTTCTCTCAGTTTGGTCATGAAAGTTACATTTCGTTATCAGTTCAGTCAGTTTGGTCAATAGAGTTGTTTTTAACGCCGACTTAACTTGTGACTGAACTAATAACGGAATGTAAATTTTAGGGGTATTTAGGGTTTGGTCACCTTAAGTATATACTATTTAGGGAAACAACATTTATGTTCTATTAATTAGGCTTTGGTCACGAACCCGTAGGTGAACCAGATAATATTTTGGAATGGCTGAAATACCCTTACTTAACAACCATGTGCATAACACGTGACTTAGCATTGATTCAATGATTTGTATGTACATTTGGGCAACTTGATTTGCCTTGATTCAATCTAACGAACTACAAAGATCTCGAGGCAACTCAAGCACTTCCACCCTCCTGCTGTAAAAATCTTTTGTAAGAATAAAGAAAATACAACGATGTTCTTCATACCTCATAACAACCACCAGATCCTTTCATCTTTGTTTTGTTGTTGTGTTAATTCCATCCTCATCTAAATTTCACGATTTTTACTATTCCTACGTGAACAAACTTTGCCATGATCTTCTTCCACTCCCATTCTCTCAAAGCAACACCAAAAAACTCTTTAAATATCCTCAAATTCCTCTTCTAAAACACTAAATTAACATTCCATTCAAAACCAAATTCAAAAAACACCAAATCCATCACTATATTGAAACTCTTTTCATTTATTTAATATAATCAACTAGATATGTGAAATCGAAATTTGGAAACGAATTGGTAGCCGGATAAAAGTTTGTTTTTTGGTAATTGTTTGTCAAAACTAATCTAATTGATGTTGAACAAACCAATATTGAGATTGGGTTATTCTGTTGTGAAATGGTTGTAGAGAGAGAGAGAGAGAGAGAGAGAGAGAGAGAGGTGGTGGTGATCGGCGATGGTGCAAGAGAAAGATGGTGATGGGCGGTGGTGATGATATGGTGGACATGTTGTTGTAGAAGAGAAGAGATGAGAGAGGTGGTGTGGCAGGAGATGAATAACAAGATGGAGTGTTATATTTTATGTTTTGTTTAATTTTAAGTTACCATCTGCTGCACATTGTGATTTTCAGGGGTGTTCTAGCTATTTGAGTGAATATTTCGGTTAAACCCGATTTTTATTTAACTCAGATCAAACCAAGTGTCCAAAATCTAATTAATAGAACATAAGTGTTTTTTTCCTAAATAGTATATACTTAAGATGACCAAACCCTAAATACCCCTACAAATATCTGTAAAATTAAGTTAACCAATGCGAGGTTTTGCTTTATTATCTTTGAGCCGCTTGTGAAAAGTTTGAATGTCTGCAATGTAAACTCTGATAATTGCTCAAGAGCATGTTGTTTAAGCCACTCATTTATTATTTCAACAGAAAGAACACCATTGACAACCTAAGTAGGGAAACAATAAAAGGAATCGGAGTTGGAAAGAGGAGACTGCATCAACTAGGAATCACTACAAAGGAAAATTAATTCAAAAAACAAATAATATAGGTAGAGAAACATCATTTCATATTGATTGTAAAAGAAAAAATAATTTATTGACTGATAAATTGGTCCATTATTAAAATTTTAAATACACATCCTGATAGAAGAGTGTATGAGATTATTTGCCTCTCTACTCTAATGTTTTATTACGATGAGTGAGATATTTGCTGTAAAAAGTACGCTACTTGGTCTCAGAATTTTAAATTTTCTGAATGTGGAACTGGAGATGCTGCAGATTTTACTCTACAAATATTCTATGAATTTATGTAATCAATAATTTTGACATCTCATTAATGGCAAAAAGTAAAACATAAATTTTTTCCAGCTCAGACACATGCTTTACCTCTAAAACAGTTATAGCCTTTGTCAAAAACAGGCTTTTGTTATCCTCGCATAGCCTCTTACCACAAGAAGAGAGAAGAGATGATAACCATGAAACTAGGTTGCACTTTTGAACTAGATAACAAGCTAACGCAGGCAGCTTTATAGATTTCTTCACAATCTGCAACATAAACAAACCAATATTTTCATTTAAGGTCTGTTTGATTCGGGCGGGAAAAGAGTTTACCGGGAAATAGATTTACCATGTGCAAATATTTGGGAAATAAAATTTTGATAAAATAGTTATAATGCTACATTGATCATGAATTTTTTTGGAAAATCATTTAAATATGTTTGTAGTGAGAGTTTGACAAAAGTGAGCTCCAATTTGTCCCAACATTTTAACTTATCATGTCGTTTTAAATATTTACCGCTTATTTTCCATTTAATCAAACATGGGAAATTGAAATTTCCCGGACCCTTAGTAGTTAATTTGAAACAGACCCTTAGTAGTTAATTTGAAAGTTCAGACATGGTATAGAAATGTCAATCTGACTACACATAATCATAACTAAAGCAAGGGCATGTAGTCATATTTAAGGGAAAAGTACATCAGCTAAAAGCCTTGAGAGATCAGAGAGGTCAAAGTACGAGAGTTTGATCCTCTTTATTGATTTGGTAGTGTTTGTGCACATGATTTGACACATGGACTTGGGTTTTAACACTGTTGGAGAAAAGATCATGGTTGTGGTTAAATGTCTAATCTGGAATACAAGGACATCAGATAACTTATCTTGATTAGATAGCAATTGTAATTGTGCTATATGCTTTATTTTAGTGGATTGCTATAAAGAAACTCTGTAGCCTTTTAATCCATCGAATAGTTTTTCTTGTTTGTGTTAAAATTAATAATGGAATTCGGAAATGAATCGATAATATAAACATTTTTAATATAATAAGCAATACAAAACTTAGGTTAAGGTAACTTACAGAAATTTTAATAATATATTAATCAATATTCAGTTGCTAAAATTTCAATTATATACAATATCAAAGGATGCCAGTTGTGATTTCAGAACTGAGCATGCCACATGTTGGCTAAGAGAGTGACAGATCTTTTCTTGTTGCATGACACCCAATAAGAACATGATATGCAGTTCTGAAAGGTCAAGACACCGCTTGTTTTCCCACAATCTCACTTTGGGAAGCCTTCCTGGATCCCAGATACAAGAAGTTTTCCATCGCACATAGCTTCATGACCAAGCCCACACTCATGGGGTGGCCAAGTGGGGACAATATTGACACATGCTATACAGAGTATCATATAGATACGATACAAACAACGTGAGACGACAACCCCTAAAATACTAGGTTACTGGCTCAAGGAGGATATGACAATAAAATGATATCATTTTATGTATTGAAAGTATGAAATATAATATTTTATTATTATAAATTTCTTCTTTATGCAGAATATTCTTATCCGAGCTATGTATTTTTTAAGTTATGACAAATTACCTACTATCCAATGTGCCTTTTTTTCTGTTATCAATATAGTATGCACTTTTTAGAGCCAAACAGCAACAAACAGTCAATGGTTTCCAAAAAAAAAAAAAAAAAAAAACAGAAAAGTTATTCCAGGAGATGCAACCAAAAGGAAAACAATCTATACCCAAAAGAACATCCAAGCTCATTTCACAAGTAAAACTATCTCCAAGAGAATATGTACCATCAAAATATTGTGTTTGTACTTGTAAACCCCTCATCTTTTATATTTTATGCTAATTTTAATTTGGAATTAAGGGTTATTGGGTACAAATCCCTGGACCAAGGGTTTAAGCATAATTACTATAAAGTAGTGGACTATGGTTTAAATAACCCAAACTTGGAGAAAAACAACCCACGATCAGATGTGAATTAGTTGGGAACCGTTAGATCAGCCGACTTAATCACTATTATATAGAGATGGGTAGCAACTATCGAGGGTTTTGTTAGCACACTAAAAAAAAAAAAAGTTGCGAAGAGAGAGAGAAAGCGGCGCTGTGATCGAAGTAGAGAAAGATTTGCGATAAAAAAAAAAGGGAGAGAAAGAGTGGCGGCGTTGTGATTAAAGTGAAGAAAGCGATTTAAACCTTGCAGAGTTTAGAAGCAGCAGTTGGGGCGGAAATTTGCTGCGAGTAGAGTTGCAGAGCCTGGAACTTAGAAAATAGGAAGAAGAAGAGCAGCAGTAGCAGGTGAGTGGGCCTATATATATATATATATATATATATATATACATATATAGTTATGTTTGGTGAAAGTAATGGCTAAGGCAGTAATCTGTTTATATAAGTTATAGATTCTGTGCTCTTTTGATTAGTATAAAAAAATATATGAATTTGGAATGCATTTGCTGGTCAGGTGGGGCTATTAGCATTTATTGATATTAAAGTGACTTGTGTGGTTGGAATATACTGTTGAGCACATGGAATAAAATTCTTCTGACATGGGTGTACAGTAAACTGCTTTGCTGAGTTATTACGTTTTCTGTTAAATTTCATCTGGTTATAAATTCGTAAAGTACACTAAATGTCATTGGCTAATATATTTAAGTTATTAAGCTATGTTAGAATATGTTAATGAGATTCTCATCTGGATCAGGCTTTTTGGCACCTTGTCGGCCGAAAACACTATCTTATGGTATATACGTTCAGTTGATAAAAAATTGTTAGTAGAGAAAGGTATATCTGAGATACAATATTAGAAAATGCGGGAATACTGTTTAATGCCTTGGAATGGCTTGGTTAATTGGAAAGAAATAATGAATGGACTTGGAATGTGATTGTTTGACAAATGTTGTGTGGTTGTTTGATTAATCTAGTTGTTTTAGTAGTCACCCAAGCATTAGTACATTTGCTGCACCTGTGGAATTAGGATTAAGAAAATTAGATATCACCCTAGACGGCTTAGCCTGCGGGTTGACACTTGGAAAATATATTTGGGTATTTCCTAGATGGCTTAGCCTGCGGAACTGACCCTACAGACCTTCATAGCCTTCGGGGTTGGTCTGGGCGCCACTTTAGAAAGCTCAAGGGAGCTAGTAGAGGCCATGAGTTAGGCATACTTCGAGGCTAGCCAAAGCTTGCAGGTGAGCACCCACTTGGGTTTTGGTTTCCGCGTAGAGGGTCTTAACCATGGTCAAGGCACACTGGTGCAGTGTGGGTATGGCAAATGTGTGGAGTGCATCCTGTGGGAGGTGTACTAGTGATTGGGTATAGGTTGTGAAGTGTTGTTTGGGTGTAATGATTGATTTGTAGTGATTGAGATATAGTGTCGAGACTTGAAATGCCATGAGTTATATATTATTGTACTAACACAGTTTTTGCAGGAGGATAGGTCAATTAACATTTCTTGCAGGGCTCGACCTATCCTAATAGGAGGTGCAGCTCAGGTAATGTATTATTATAATATATAATAATTATTTAGTAAACGAGATAAATGTATAAAGACCGCGAAGTCTGTTATTTTATTGTTTTTGGGAATGGAGTTCCCTACCCTTGTCTACTCTTACCAGCATAATTTGCTGACCCATGTTGCTTGTTTTGCACGTGGGTACGTATCCTTATGGAGTGTAGGCGGAGGAGAGCAGCAAGTTGGGTACGATCGAGAGCAACATCAGGAGGCTCGGGCTGATCCAGTTGATCGAGAGGGAGTTTGAGATTTACAGGAGTTATCTTTCACAGTAGGTTTAGTTCTTTGATTCGTTGTCAGTTGATTACTCAAGTTTATTTCATTTATTGGATTATTATTGATTGGGGAAGACAATACCTCAGTAGAAGTTGTTGAATTTTATTATTGGAGTTGTTTAATTCGATATTCGGAGTTTTTGGATTATATATGGAAATTAATGGGAGTTCAAATTATTTGTGTTGAAGTATTTGTCTTTAGTGGTTATGGATTTTACCTTGTGCAAATGTTTATTTAGATTACTGTCCCGATCCTTTTCCTTTTATTGGCTTATTGAGGGTAACTTTGTAAATTTTTTTCTTTTTGTCAATTTTTGGAAATTTGGGTCGTGACAGTACTCCCCTAATTAACTTTCCTTCTCTCTTCCCCTACCCTAATCCTCTCCACCAATCTCTTTTTCACCTATAGTTTTCTCGTCTCCTGCTTCCAATTGCCTCCAAGAATCAGTTGTTAAGGTATCCTTTGATCTCCTTCGTCGCTGATAGGTTCTTATCACCTCCAACCCTATTGTCTATACGCTTCTGGACTCATCAGATACTTCAAATCCTTCTAATCTTACCCAGAGTGGCACACGAAATGAAAGGATATTTTTGACAGAACTATGGCTGCCCGACAAAGGGAGCTATGGCTCACCAGTTCTTGGCAAAGAAGTAACCTTTTGATCTTAAGGGCTCTAACTCGTTTGTCCTTCTGACGAATGGGCACAAGGGGAACACAACCTCCTAGGCTTCTACTCATTAAAAACCCATCTGAGGTTAATATCTGCGATACTATTTCATTTTCCACAGTAATATTTCCTTTTAAGATTGATTTTTCATAGTTAGGATGGCATGATGTAACCCCCAGGTTACAAGGTTGACACAATTCGTGGATTGGAGCCAGAGCTACAAGCCCAAGTGTGGAATGGGCCCAATTGGTTTAAGGCCCATTATGGAATATTAATAGGGTTTATCTACAACAAAGAAACCTTAACGATTCCAATCTCTCCATCATCTCCAGAGGTTCTGTGTGAGGCAAAGAAACCTTCATCTTCTCCATTCCAACGAGTTCACCATTGATTACTGAAGAGCTCCTTCTCAGAGAGAGTCTGCGAAGTGAACCACGGTTATATCAAGTAGAAGACTACCCGGAGTGCAGTTGCAGGTGTTAACATCAGGGATTGAGTTAACCGGAGTTTGTTACTGTGAGTGTAATACTTTTATTGATATAGTGGATTGTTTATCGTCTGAGGACGGTCGGATGTTTCCCGGTCTAGGGTTTTACCACATTAAATATTGTGTCGTCTCTTACACTATTTTACTTTATTGTTTTTTTTTTGTTAGTTATCCATTAGAACTTTGCACTACTTGGGGTTTACAAATGGTATCAGTCGCAGGGCGCTTTGCTTAAGAGTTTAATTACTTGAAGCGTAGATCCTTAGTGTGTTCTTATGGATTCTGATAAGTTTGGTAAACTCAATCGACCACCACTCTTTGATGGCAACAATTTTGCTCGTTGGAAAGTTCGTATGTATGCTTATCTTCAAGCTTTAGGTGATGATGTTTGGCCTTTAGTGAAACATGGATGAAATTATCCAATGGTTATCACCTCTGGGGTTATTAATACTGTTCATAGTCCCAAACCGTTTGCTATGTGGACAATTACTGAGAAGTTGGCCTCTGTGGCAAATCAGAAAGGTTGTCGTGCCATGTTCCTTGCTTTGAGTCCATGTGTGTTTAGGACAGTTTCTGATTGTCGGACTTCAAAAGAAGTATGGGATCGACTTATATCTCATTATGATAATGTTCCTAATGTAGCGCTTTGTGCGATTACGGATGACTTGTGTGATGATTCAGATCATGATTCTGACGAGGATGACGGAGAACTTCACTTCATTAGTGATAATAACTGGGCGCTACTTTATAAATTATCCATGAAGGAGAATGACAATCTCCGTCACGAGATCGGTCAGCTGAAAGAACAGGTTGAGTCCCTCATGCACACCTCTGGGTCTGTGGCAGCTGTTAAGTATGATGATTCTTGGCAACAAGAGAAGGTTAAACTTATCGCTGAAATTGTTGATCACCAGGAAACTAACCTGGCTCTAGAACGACAGGTTAAAGTGTTACAGGTGGACATTGACTCATTGCAGACCAAACTTCAGTCTCCCATCTTGAACATGGAGTTACCTCCCATTACATCGGCATCCTCGAGCCTGACTACTCCTGTGTCCCAAGCCTCAACTACAGTGCCCATTCTCAATTCATCAATGGACAAATCTGGTAAGGTCACACAACCGTTTGTTTGGTTGCCTCGACAAGGTAGGCGTTCAAACCGTCGCTGCTACATTTGTGGTAAAACAGGTCACTTGTCTAACTCTTGTGCTTTTAATCATTCTCTTGTTGTCTCGAATGGGACGATTATTAATCATGCTCTACAGTCTATGGCTCACCCTTATTATCCTCTGTCCTATCCTTATGTTCCTTCGTGGGTTTCCACTTATCCTTTATCACTTGACTGGAGACCTCATCCTGTAAGTTCTTGTGCTAACATATTAACCATTTTACTTTAAAAGAACTAGTTGGGACTGAAGGTATAACATGAGGCCTAACAACAGCCTTATATTATCCGGGAAGAGGGGAGGTGGTAAGATTCCCCTTCTGCAGCCTGACAAAAAATGGGTGCTTTGGCCCGCATAGGTCACAGCACCAGGCGCCTTAATGAAATTACGCCATTAACAACATAACAACAGCCTGGTGTGGACACACATTCGGATGAGGTGGAGGCTACACCCTATTCCATGCACATTCACAATGGATAAGAGAACAACTTTTAATTTTGTGTGCGCTTAATAAAGGAGTGCAACTTTGGGCTCCCAGCTCCCAAACTTTGGGTAGAACTGTGATTCTTTAATACATAATCCCACCGATGTGTTTGCAAATCAGTTCTCACTCTCTCTACCAATTTTTCTAATATATGTTCATATAACATTAATAGATCTAATTTTCTTGAAAAACAAGATGGTGTTAAGATGAGCTCCACTCTGAAAAGTCAAACCAATATTTTCACGACCAATGGTAATATTCCAAGTACCAGGCGTGATGAATTGATAACAAGGGTGTAACACTTATCTCATTTACTTATTCTCCAGATCAAAATACTTGATACTAACTAGTTATCTCATTTATTCGACAAGGGTATAACCAGTTAACCACTTGGACTTTTTAGAAATATTTGATATTCCAGGCTATAAATTTTATAATCCTCAACAAGCTGCACAATTCTATTTCAAAAATAAGTAACAAAGAAACTGCATAAAAGTAGAAAATAAGGCAAGACAAATGAAACTTCATTTCTTACAGGGAGCAGAGAAAGCTACGCTCAGAACCTGATCTACATTTTCTTCTCAGAAGAAGAAAACATCTGGATCCAGTTTTCTAAATCAGAATAAACTGACTGTCCATTCCCCCTTCCCCGACCAAGCATGCAAAAAAGAAAGGAACACACACAACCACAAACAAAGAGAAGAGAGAAATACCATTTGAGATACGATAGCAGGTGGTGCACTGGTGAGTATGGCTCTCAATACAAGCTCAGCACTGGAAAAAACTCGGGTGTTAATAGATCCATTGTCAACGGCTCCATATAGTTGAAAAAGGCCATCATTGGAAAATTTAAAATGTGGTTGATTCAAATTTCTTTCTTGAGAAATTCTCAAAGTGGATACAAATATCTGTAAAATTAAGTTAACTAATGCGAGGTTTTGCTTTATTATCTTTGAGCCGCTTGTGAAAAGTTTGAATGTCTGCAATGTAAGCTCTGATAATTGCTCAAGAGCAAGTTGTTTAAGCCACTCATTTATTGTTTCCACTGAAAGAACACCATTGACAACCTAAGTAGGAAAACAATAAAAGGAATCGGAGTTGGAAAGAGGAGACTGCATCAACTAGGAATCACTGCAAAGGAAAATTAATTCAAAAAAAAAAAATAGGTAGAGAAACATCATTTCATATTGATTGTAAAAGAAAAATAATTTATTAACTGATAAATTGGTCCATTATTAAAATTTTAAATACACATCCTGATAGAAGAGTGTATGAGATTATTTGCCTCTACCTCTACTCTAATGTTTTATGATGAATGAGATATTTGCTGTAAAAAGTACGCTACTTGGTGTCAGAATTTTAAAATTTCTGAATGTGGAACTGGAGATGCTGCAGATTTTACTCTACAAATATGAGAAATGCTAGCGTTACTGCGGAGGTAACGCTCCAGGCTTACCTCCTCACTAAATCTCACCATGTGTACTTGTTGAACTTGGTTAAAGTTTTAGCCGGTTTGCATATATTCCACGATATGAAGAGTTTTTAGGAGGGAGAAATAGTGGAGAAAAAATAGAAAAAAAAAATCCTAATAATTACAACAACCTCCTTTTTTCCAAATAATTGATAACAACCTCCTTATTTAGTCTGGCTCATTGTCTTCTCCTTCATTTGAAAAAACAAAAAAAATCTAACTATTGATAACTGGGATTTGCTTCATTATTCTTCTAATTGCATAAAAAACCCCATAAAAAGGAATATAGTGCAACACTCTTTTATTCTAAGATTTTATTTTTTTATAATAGATACTAATATCACAAATTGAAAAAGAACTACTTAAAGTGTGATTTGTTTTCATTGAATTTCGAAGAGTACTAGACTAATAAAAAAGGGATTTTTATACTTAACCCCCCCTTTTATGGTCACGTTTTGAGTAAACCTCTCTATTTGTCCAAGTTTGGACTTTACCCCCTCTCCGTCTACTTCTGTCAAATTTAACGTCTATTTTTATTTTTCTTCCTAAAATACCCCACTCTCATATTTTTAGGGGGGTTAAGTCTAAAGCAGCAATTGAGGACATTTTGGGAAGTTACAAATAAAATTGATGTTAAATTTGACAGAAGTAGACGGAGAGGGGTAAAGTCCAAACTTGGACAAATTGGGGGGGTTTACTCAACTCGTGACCATAAAAGGGGGGGGGGGGGTTAAGTCTAAAAATCCCAATAAAAAAAGAGATGAGATATGTGACAAATTTTTTGGTTTTTCTATTGTTTTATGTTCTAGTAAAATTGAGATTGAGATTTGAGAGTAGAGGAAGAATCTAGGAAGAGAAGACAAGGAAAGGAGGTTGTCCTAATTATTAGGATTCTTTTTTTATTTTTTTTCCTATTTTTTCTCCACTATTTCTCTCTCCTAAAATCTCTATGCAAACCGGGTAAAACCTTAACTAAGTTCAACAGGTACACGTGTCAAAATCTGGTGAGGAGGTAAGCCTGGAGCGTAACCTCTGTAGTAACGCTAACATTTCTCCTACATAGTTCTATGAATTTATGTAATCAATTGTGAATAACTCCCCTCGTTCCTAATGGTAACGTTGTTACAAATTCTTCCAATAATTTTGACATCTCATTAATGGCAAAAAGTATAACATAATTTTTTTCCAGCGCAGACACATGCTTTACCTCTAAAATAGTAATAGCCTTTGTCAAAAACAGGCTTTTGTCATCCTCGCATAGCCTCTCACCACAAGAAGAGAGAACAAATGATAACCATGAAACTAGGTAGGCAGCTTTATAGATTTCTTCACAATCTGCAGCATATACAAACCAATCTTTTCATTTAGTATTTAATCTGAAAGTTCAGACATGGTATAGAAATGTCAATCTGACTACACATAATCATAACTAAAACAAGGGCCTGTAGTCATATTTAAGGGAAAAGTACATCAGCTAAAAACCTTGAGAGATCAGAGAGGTCAAAGTACGAGAGTTTGATCCTCTTTATTGATTTGGTAGTGTTTGTGCACATGATTTGACACATGGACTTGGGTTTTAACACTGTTGAAGAAAAGATCATGGTTGTGGTTAAATGTCTAATCTGGAATACAAGGACATCAGATAACCTGTCTTGATTAGATAGCAATTGTAATTGTGCTATATGCTTTATTTTAGTGGATTGCTATAAAGAAACTCTGTAGCCTTTTAATCCATCGAATAGTTTTTCTTGTTTGTGTTAAAATTAATAATGGAATTCGGAAATGAATCGATAATATAAACATTTTTAATATAATAAGCAATACAAAACTTAGGTTAAGGTAACTTACAGAAATTTTAATAATATATTAATCAATATTCAGTTGCTAAAATTTTAATTATATACAATATCAAAGGATGCCAGTTGTGATTTCAGAACTGAGCATGCCACATGTTGGCTAAGAGAGTGACAGATCTTTTCTTGTTGCATGACACCCAATAAGAACTGGATATGCAGTTCTGAAAGGTCAAGACACCGCTTGTTTTCCCACAATCTCACTTTGGGAAGCCTTCCTGGATCCCAGATACAAGAAGTTTTCCATCGCACATAGCTTCATGACCAAGCCCACACTCATGGGGTGGCCAAGTGGGGACAATATTGACACATGCTATACAGAGTATCATATAGATACGATACAAACAACGTGAGACGACAACCCCTAAAATACTAGGTTACTGGCTCAAGGAGGATATGACAATAAAATGATATCATTTTATGTATTGAAAGTATGAAATATAACATTTTATTGTTATAAATTTCTTCTTTATGCACAATATTCTTATCCGAGCTATGTATTTTTTAAGTTATGACAAATTACCTACTATCCAATGTGCCTTTTTTTCTATTATCAATATAGTATGCACTTTTTAGAGCCAAACAACAATAAACAGTCAATGGTGATACAAAGTTGATGAGCTAGTCCAAAAAAAAAAAAAAAAAACAGAAAAGCTATTCCAGGAGATACAACCAAAAGGAAAACAATGTATACCCAAAAGAACATCCAAGCTCATTTCACAAGTAAAACTATCTCCAAGAGAATATGTACCATCCAAATACTGTGTTTGTACTCCTCTAATTAACTTTCCTTCTCTCTTCCCCTACACTAATCCTCTCCACCAATCTCTTTTTCACCTATAGTTTTCTCGTCCCCTGCTTCCAATTGCCTCCAAGAATCAGTTGTTAACGTATCCTTTGATCTCCTTCGTCGCTGATAGGTTCTTATCTCCTCCAACCCTATTGTCTACTATGCTTCTGGACTCATCTGATACTTCAAATCCTTTTAATCTTACCCAGAGTGGCACACGAAATGAAAGAATATTTTTGACAGAACTATGGCTGCCCGACAAAGGGAGCTATGCCTCACCAGTTCTTAACAAAGAAGTAACCTTTTGATTTTAAGGGCTCAAACTCGTTTGTCCTTCTGAAGAATGGGCACAAGGGGAGCACAACCTCCTAGGCTTCTACTCATTAAAAACCCATCTGAGGTCAATATCTGCGATACTATTTCATTTTCCACAGTAATATTTCCTTTTAAGATTGATTTTTCATAGTTGGGATGGCATGAAACCCCTAAAACCCTGCATAGGGGGTTTTCTCAGTCAAAGCCTCCTCCCAAAACCCAATCTGTTATCTCTCCCGATGTTTACATATATCTTCTTTCTAAACTCATCAATTTCCCTCATAAAACCTTTCCAGAATCCACAATGTTATGAAATACTGACAGCACTCTCTCAAACCATAGGAGGCAAGCCATGTCTAGAGACAATAATGCATCTCAACCAGGCCCACTCAATTAGTTGAGGTTTTTCAACCCCAAAGCTGCTATGAAGTTTAGGTGAACATACGGTTGTTATGATCTTGTAGGTATACAGGCAAGGACAAAAACAAATGAGTAGATTAGATAACAAACTTTTAGGTCTTAATAAGGACCAATTCTCACCCACCCCTTCTTAGTCTTAGATAAGTACCAACCTTTCGACGCAAGTCAATGCTCTTATTTCTCTATCACTGGGTCCCGGAATGGAAGGGGTACCCAGTATCCAGCTTCTAAAAATGAACATATAGGATACGCTATTTGCATTTACACGATAAGAATTGATCTTTTAAAATATAGGATACTTCCTTGACATCTGTTTATACCTACATTATATAATCTCTATTAGATAATTTTGTGCTCTTTGCCTCCCGTATTCGCTCGACTTTTTTGAGCTAAAACTAACAATCATTAACACATCACGTTTTCATCTTTCACCAATTCAACAAATTACAAGCATCATTATTATTATGTCTAAATTACCTGAAGTATCAGAAGTTTTGACTGATAATCTGAAAGAGAAGAAGCATAAAAGGTCAGAAACATCTCAACAATGCAATTTCTGACAAATATAGGAGCATCATCTTCCAAATTCAACCTTGCATATGATAGCCGCAGTATCCACAACCTATCGGTCTTGAAATTCATGGAGATGCTCCCAAACATTGGATGGAACAATGGTATGCACTGCCAAAGAAAGGATGCATATATGAGTGGAGTTGATACAACTGACACGGTAGCAAGGAATAGCAATCTTATGGTTCAATTTAAGGTTGAAATATATATAGCAATTAAGATACTAGACCGTCTACACGATTAAAAAAAAAAATTATTATTGAAAAAAGAAATTTTAGAGTTCACACCTTCAAATTAACCTTGTGTATCAATAAGTTACTTATGGTATGGTAATGATCATGTGACGGATCCAGCAATATAAAGGATGCTTCAGCAACAAAAATAGCAGTGAAAGATGGAACTCTTTGCCATGGTTCTGTAATACCATTTTGCAATAACAATAAAAGAAATCGAAGCTGTGACACGTCCTTCCTGTTTTGACAACTCTGTGACAAATTAAAAAGAAGGGCTTTTTAGACTTTGGTCACGGGTTAATAGGTGTAATTAAGGTTTAGTCATAAAAAAAGCTTTTATTAGGGTTTAGTCATGATTTCTGAGTCTGACTCGGTTGAGTTCCATATGTTTTTAAAATGACGAAATTGCCCTCCACGTGCAAAACACGTGAGATTAAAGTGGTTTGATTTTTATCGAATAAAAGAAGTTGTGACTCAGATTTTCATCAAACATCATCGGCGGTGGTGTTGGAAGCAATGAGATGAGTTGAAAGTTAAAACAATCATCAAAAGATGCCTGAACAATATCGGAAGAATCAGTGCCGACCAGTTCATCTAACTCCATGAAATCACGTATTAGTTCTTCAAGTCGAGAGATTCCAAACTCATTATCATCAATTCATCATCTTCTCCTTCTTCTTGTTTAAAGCTCATCATCTTCTTCCTCTTCCGTTGATGTTGTTAATGGGATTGCTTCATCTTCTTCTCCTTCAATTCTTCCTATCCATTGAAGTGGGTATGGGAATTAGTATAAATGGGTCAAGAAAAACCCCACCACCATGAATTGAGTAATTCGAAATGGAACCAACTCCATGAACTGCAATTAGACTCTGTTTAATCAAGAAAAATCCACCACCACCATAAACTGCAATTAGACTACCATCAAAAGTTTAATTCAATACTCAAATTATTAGTAACAAGAATTAATGGTTCTTCCTTGAACTGATTTGGAATTGCCGAAGACTTGAGAAAGATTTGGAATTGCTGGATTAAACAAAGATGGATCAGAAATAATCATAACTTGGTATTAAAAGAGTCGAAGTAATTGAAAATATTGATGGGTGTTTCGAAGATAAAACACCTACCTGATTTTCGAAATCACTTGCACAAATTATTGCTTCAACAATGTTGTAAAGTTGTTGAATTGATGGGTGTAATCGATGAAATGGTGTTGGTGTGAAAGTGAAGCCGAAGGAAAGAGAACAAGAACATAAAGAAACTTAGCCATTGAGAGATGGAGAAGAAAGAGAAATTTGTTTTCATCCATTGGATTGGATTTAAATGTGGCAGAAGATCATGTCACGTATTCTTTTTGTTTTGAAATGGGCAATAGATTTAAATGCATTTTGATTGTTTTTAAAGTAGGGGTAATATTGGTATTGTAATGAAATTTCAGATTTAACTCGGTGGTTTTTGGACTCAGATCGTGACTCAATCAGAAATTGTGACTAAAGCCTAATAAAAGCTTTTTTTATGACCAATCCCTAATTACACCCATTAACTTATGACCAAAGTCTAAAAAGCCAAGGTTGAGATGAAAATAAAAATATAACCATGTATTCTATGATTCCACAAACAAGAGAAATAAGGCTGTGTTTGATAGCAAGAGTGGGAATTGGCAAACAACTTAAGTTGTTTTCTCACTAGGAAAGGATCTAAGGCTAATTAGGATGAATAGTAATGTGGCCCAGTGGGAAAACAACTTAAGTAGTGAGAAAATTAGACCTTAGAATTCCCACTATAGTGGGAATATAACCCCCTTTTCCCACCATTTCAAAAAGACACCCCCCTTGTCTTTTTGTTTTCCCACTATAGCGGGAAAAATGACCCAAAGTGAGAAAGCCCACTCAACTTTCTAATTTCAATAAATTAATAACACTCATCTATCAAACACTCTTATTTGTCCAAATTCCCACTGAGTCCTAGGAATTTGGCTCTCTTTTCTCACTATAGTGTGCATTCTATTCTCAAAAAAAGCAATCAAACACAGCTTAAGAAAACTCCAAGACTGGTATAAGCTTCTCTTTAATCAATGATCCCTAGGTCACTTAGAATACACTGGTATAAGCTTCTTGTCAAATGTTTCTACATTGTTTCTCCCCATCCACCGAAGCAATAATTGGAAAAAGGGATTTTACAAAGATTAAGTGTGTGGACCTTAATAAGCTCCAGATGTTGCTATTCATTTTTTGCTATTCATTTTTTGATGTTTTCACCTACTGAGTTTCCTATATTACACTGTAAACAATAGAATGAAAAGAATAACATCGATTCAAATCATGAATGATTCTCCAACCAACTAATTATTTTCAAAGTGTTTGGACTATCTCTTTATTATGAGTCAAAATAAATTATATTGATGTTTTAAGATCAGCGAATACACTCAATAGATCACAGTCCTATCGCTGTTAGAAAAGAAAATAAACATATCAAAAAGCAGTTTATTATACAATAACAACTTGTACCATCAACTAATTATAGTCAAATAATTTTTTTACCTCCAAGGCATTCTTGAATCTTCCAAGGGCCTCATAAACCAACTTCCGTACAGTGGCGGAGCCAGGGGGGTTTGAGGGTGTGCAATTGCGCCCCCTGAAATTTTGAGAAAAAAATATTTTTTCTACATTTAATTTTATAACATGTACGCAGTCTTCAGATTTTAGGACTCTTTTTTTCCATAAATAAAATCCGCTACTCAAATCCCTTTAGAGTTATATATAGACTAAACTTCTTAATATAATAATACATCTAAATATCAAGATTTTATTCCATTTTATTAGACTTTTTACTCTTTTATTTTGTTTATCTTCTTCTACCTTTTCACCTTTTGCCATCAAGGTATAAAGAATTGGTTTTAAATTTTGTGAATAATATTTTAAATTATTATAAAATGAATTAATATTTCAAATTTGTATGAATTTTATGTAAATTGGTTAAGGTTTTTGTTTATTTATTTAGCTAAACCAAATATTAATGGGAATGTTTATCAATTTTATATTTTACATGAGTAGTTTTTTCACAAACACCATAAGTATTTTTCGGAGTTTTCTATGAAATTAATAAGATGTTGTAGATAAATTTTTTTTTTGTTGAAATTAGTTTTTTCCTCGTTTGTTGAAAAAAAATTAGAGGTAAACGATTTGAGTGCTCTCCCTAACAAAAATTCCTGGCTATGCCACTGCTTCCGTATCCCTTCATCAAGTGAAGATATGCTCATCAATGCAATTGCAAGAAGGCTAGCCCTGCGAATTCCATGGTTTCAATGTAAGCCATTGATAGGCTATGAATTGCAAACCGCAAGATAAAAGCAGGATCATATCGTTGTATGCTTTCAATGCTTTCAGATGGTGTCTGCAATGAAAACCATAAACTTGATTACTCTAACAAGGACAAATTTACACCTGCCGGGGTTTAATAATAAAGAAAAATGAGCATGACCAGTGGCAAGAGATATTACCTCCAGCATATCCATAAGATCATCTGCGTTGATAGTCTTCAACGATATAGGTCTGCGGGATGTACGTCTATCATAGGGAAAATTTAAAATTGTTGCAGCACATCTTTTAGTGTCAAGGGGCAGATTCTCTCGAAATTACTGTCTGCGTCGTTCTTCAACTGGTTCAAAATCAGTGGTGCTATCAAACAAAAGATTATTCTCAAGTGTTTTTTTCTCTTAGCTTTAAAGCAGAACTTCCACACGAGTAATCCATTTCAGCAATGTTGACACATTCAGATTTCAGATGCCTCAGTGGAGACGATTGCATCCATAAGATCAAATACCTCCAAATCAATCTCACTCAGAGTAGCACCATAACAGGACAATAGCAAAGAAAGCAGTTCTTTGGAATTCACTCTAGCATCTTCTCCAGGAATAATACTACCCTGACTAGATTTAAGATGATTAAGTACTCTGAGTAGTTTAATTACTTCCAACTTCTGCCTGTATGAACGGGATGTTGCAAAATCAATCTCATTATCCGCACTATGAACAGCACTAATGTGAAAATGAGATTTCTGCACGCTGGACATAAGCTTCAATAACATCCCAGTTTTCAGAAGACCAGAAGAAGTTGAATCACTCCAAAGAATGGATGAGACAAATTTAGAATGTGCTTGTAACAACTCATAAAATACTCCACAAGATAATTTGCCTTCACTTACAGTAATAAGGACACAGCGGAGCACTTTCAGCGTAGTAGGACCTTCAAATCTATGAAGGAAAGATGATCTAGAAAATTGTTCTATAATGGTAACAGCACTCACCTGGATAAGATTATCTCGAATCTTCACTGACAATTCAAAAATATTTCTCAAAATGAAAACTTCCAAGTTTCTGAACACCTGTGAGCTGTCTGTATTCTTCAATCTTACAGAGTCCTCAGTTACCAGGGGGAAACTTTTCACAATTTTATGCAGAGCACTGACCAAGATATTAATGAACCTCAGAATTAGGGTTTCCTCTTTATCTACCTTCGATGTAACCTCCTCAGGATGCCCATTTGCTTCTGTTAGACAAGAAAAAATGAAATTGTCGTTTGGGAACAACAACATCCTACAAAAGGAAATCTTTGCAATGACTCCATTTACAAAGTTTAATGACTGCTGAAGCGAACAAGATTTGATCACATTGACATTGAAACCAAGAAAATCATCAGGTAACCCAGTACATGGACAAATAGAATCAAAGAGCTTCATCATTTTCCTTTTCTTCAAGGAATTTACATTTAGAGTGAAGTGATAAAAACCCAATATGTGCAATATAACAATAGTAAAGCAAACCATAAAGCGATAAAAAAGTAAAGAACATACGATATTTTTAACGTGGTAAAACCCAATATGGGAAACGTCCACGGTTGTCGCGATAACAAATAAATCCACTAGATGAAAAGAGATGTACAAACCTATCAACTACCTGCAATCACTGCGAGTTGATACTACTGGTTATCTCTAACACCTTGACTTCACCAGAATACCTTGATGTACGCACAAGACACTCGACTTCTTGATGAACATACAAGACTCGAAGTCGATCTATGGAGCAAGCTTACACCAGAGTTCCTTGATGAACACACAAGGATACTCGACTTCTTGATGAACACACAAGAAGACTCGAAGCTGATCTCAATATTCAATAAGGAAGAAGAAGATGAATGGGGAAGAAGAGGATGAGTTCAATCACCTAAACAAACCTAAACAAACTCTAAGACCAGAGATGAATTGGACGGCCAAAGAACTACTTTGTTCTATGGTTGAAAAACCTATTTATACTTAGGGTTTGGGAAAGAGAGAAAATGGGCCAAAAACAAGAAATCCATATGACGACGTACGTACGCCCTAACTAGGTACGTACGTCCCTGAACGAATAAGTGATCTGTTGAACAGGAGGTACATACGTCCTAACTAGGTACGTACGTCCTAACCAAAAATAAAAGATCTGCCCAACCCTATGTACGTACGTCCTAACTAGGTACGTACGTACTGTACCAAACAGCATACTGACAGACTTGAGATGAGAGAAAGAATACTTGGGACGACGCTCACACATCAAGGTATTCCTAATAATGAGATCAAAGCGAGATAACCTCAGACACACCAAGTCACAAAATAATGTCAAACAACCGAATGCCGGTTTCAATCTCCCCCTTTGACATTTATTTTGTGACAAAAACCTATGACTCTAGAAGCACTTATAATACTTGCTTACAAACCCAAACCAACGGCATTTATAATACATGCCTACAAGAACACTCACACTCGATACTTACTAAGTCACCATCATTTGATATTCAGCTCGAGCAAGAAGGTTTGATCATCAGAGACGAAACGGAAGCAAGAAAAATTCTGAACCAATCAGAAAATCAACGAAAGCTTTTAGGAACTACTCCCCCATACTTCACGAATTTCAAACATGAATACTTGTGCTCCCTCACAAGTGTAGCATACCTGAAACATGACCCAAGATAAACTAACAAAGAAGAAGAAGATGTTAGTATTAGAGTCATAATCTCCCCCTTTTTGTCACAAAATAAGCAATGTGACAAAGAAAAGAAGTAAGAAAAACTAAACCATAACAAATAAAAGAAAAGAAGAGAAGAATAAACATGTTAACAAGAAATAGATATTGAACAGAAGATATAGAACAAACTCTTGTCAACACAACACAAACACCATCAATATGAGAAAAAATCCTTAACTAAAACAACTTAACAAACCTTAACAAGAAGATAAAGAGAAAAGAACATATGTACCATAAAAATGAAGATGAATGCATCACGAAATTCCCAAAATAGTAGCCAATCCCAATCTGTACAAAAATAAGAGGCAATATATGGGGATAAACAAAAGATTGAACAAATAAGAGAATTGAAGTGCATCATAAACTAAACCTCGATGTGTGTAGATGCAATGCAATGCATAAAGAGAGAGAAAGTTCACCACTAGAACACACCCTTTGAAGACCTAGAATATAGAACCATCAACAAGAGACATACGATTAGTAAGTGAGCATAGAAGAAATAAACTTCAACCCCCTTTGAAACAAACGTTATGAGTAGAAGGCAAACGAATATAAATATGATCTTTCAAATGAAAACCAAGACATCCAAAAGGCAAAGGAATATAAACTTTGTATGCCTTACATAAAAACAATGAACATGCGCTTGGATGTTTATTTTGCCGCATGTGGTGGAGTTTAGTCTACATCACTCCAATGTCATCCCGCGTGGGAGGGATTTTTGCCTCCATATTTTCAAATACACGAAGGTAGGGTGTAGCCTACATCTTTCTGACAAACACAAACTCAAAAAGTGCAATACCATGATAACGTGCAACACAAGAACTAACATCTCCTGAGTGCATCCGTCAGAGCATGACCCTCACAACCCCAACGGGTTCTTAGCCACTGATATTGCTATAAAGACAATCAAATGGTTGGGGATAAAGTGAGTCATTGACCACTAACAAGAGTTGTAAGAGGAAGATAAGAATGCTCAATAACACGAACAACCAGATGAACATTAACCAAAACAGAGGAGAGATAGGTCAAGATAACATAAATACTCGAGAGATAGAGAAGTTCTATGAGCTCAAAGAATATGTAAGTGGTTTCCAAAAACTCCCATCATGCAAGCATGTCGTACACTGTGCAAACAAGCGAGGAAAAATGCATGATACATACCAAAACATACTTAAGAGTTCAGAAAGAGAAAACACCCAAACATATTGCAACTTATTTAAGACAATTGAATTAAACCAATATCTCAGAAAAGATGCATCCAAAAACACATACATGGAATAAAAAAAAAATAGAAGGAATAACCAACAACCCATTTTTTTTTTATTAACAATGTATTCAGACATGCAGTACGATCTGCAAGCTAAACAAACAAAACATAAAAAATAGAAGCACCAAACAAATAGCCTATGTGGTTAGAGAAATATGCAATTCAAATAACACAAGGCTAGAAACAAACTACATCATCCCAAATATGGGACACCACCAGACTTTTGCAAGTCCAGAAAAACCTTCAACTTATCTTTTCTTACCCATACTTGAGAGATATTCTGCAAGTTGGACCCATGTATGGAGGATTGATGAATATTATCCCCGATAATAGACTTTCCAACCCTTAACCGCTCATTCTCTAGACTACATTTGGCAACATCGATGCTTCTATCCCATATGTGAGGTGGTTTGGTAACCTTTTGCACAAACTTCTTTCTGTTGTTGAAGCGTTGTGGTATCTAGGACCACTTCTGGACCTAAAAGGAGTCCAAGAGGAAGGATGAGCTTGCACAGGAAAATAACCATATGAGTTCCAACAATTATTACCAAAAGAAGAAGAATAAGGAACCATGGAATTTTTATCCCAACAGAAAGCTGAAATATGACCTAACCGACCACAAGTAAAACACTTAAAATGTCTATGTTTAGGATTTGTCTTGTTCTTGGTCATCATATTCGGCTTAGATACAAAAGCCTTGGTAGGTGGGGGCGGAGTAGGCATACGAGGATTTGGTAACAAAGGAGGCAAGGATGACCTCACAAAAGAAGTAGTAGTAGGGACACAACTGGAGGAAGCTCCAACATAGTCATATCCTAAACCAGTTTTATCTGACGAAAACTTTCCACTTTTAATAAGGGTGTCTAGATCAACTGAAGCTTTCTCAAACCCTTGCAATCGCTTAGTAGAAGCAAATAAATCCTTTTTCACAGCTTCATGCTCAAACAACAAAGTACGATACTTATATTCTATCTCACGATTGGATATTTCCAAAGAAATAATTCAAGATGGGAAATCTAGCTTTTCTTGGAAAAACTCCTCAGATAAGGCATTCATATCACTTGCAAGTACAAATTTCTCTTCTACAAGATACTCAACCATATCATTCAAAATCTGATTAGTCTTACGCAAGAATTGACATTGTTTAACAGGTGACATATGTAATTCCCTTAACTCACCGGGACTTACCAAAACAGAATCATCGAATTCATGATCGACAATATCGGTTACCTGACAATCCACATTCTCATTCAAAGAAGCCCCATAGGCAACACAATGTGTAACATGGTCTTTCACTACATCATCATCATCCTCGCTTTCATCTTCCTCCCAAGTGGTAGATAACTTGATTTTTTGTTGTTCTATCCCTTCAGCATCAAGTTTCGTGGGAAGCTTACACTTGTCAAAATCATGGTTAGTCAAACCATTATATTTTATAGTCTTAAAAATATGTGTAAGATAACGATAAATAATACTCAGATGTTGCTTAGTGTCAAGAGACTCATCATGATTAATTTTTTCATCTTGCACATCCTCAAAAGATCCAGCTTTAAAAGCAAAGGATTTATTTTGAGGTTGCTCAAGCTGAACCTCAAGTTCATAAATTCTCAATTTTCCTGCTAAGGTCTCTATGGACATGGTCTTTAAATCATTGCTCTCTTGAATGGCATCTTTCCTAGAACAAAATCTAGATGGCAAAGACCGAAGAACTTTACGCACTATTTGAGTATCGGTGTACACTAAACCTAAAGATGCACTATTGTTGATAACATCCTGAAAACGAATAAAGAATTCATCAAAAGATTCATTATTGTCCATTTTCATAGTTTCAAATTGACTAATAAGAAGTTCAAGCTTACTCTCTTTGACAGCAGTGTCACCCTCATGAGTTCTTACCAGCCTATCCCAAGCCTCTTTGGATGTTATACAACCATGAACTCTCCGAAATTCACTAGCATCCAAAGCTATAAATATAGCATTAAGCCATCTTTGTTTGTTAGTAGAAGCAACTTTGTCTTCCGGACTCCATGTGTTTCGTGGCTTTGCAATTGTAACAGCCTCATCTGTACTACCTGTAATAACTGTCGGTGGTGACCAACCATCTTCCACAGCGATCCACACATCCTCACTGATAGCCTGCAAATACGCAGCCATACGAACTTTCCAATAGGGAAAATTAGTTCCATTAAATTTTGGAGAACAAATTAGTGTTCCAAATTTATCAGAATCCATTAAAATTGCACTAAGGATCTACGCGTGAGCCTTTACGCTCCTTAACAAGCGCCCTGCGACTGATACCAATTGAAAACCCAATATGTGCAATATAACAATAGTAAAGAAAACAATAAAGCGATAAACAAGTAAAGAACACACGATATTTTGAACGTGGTAAAACCCAATATGGGAAACGTTCACGGTTGTCCTCGCGACAACAAATAAATCCAATAGATGAAAAGAGATGTACAAACCTATCAACTACCTGCAATCAGTGCGAGTTGACACTACTGGTTATCTCTAACACCTTGACTTCACCAGAATACCTTGATGTACGCACAAGACACTCGACTTCTTGATGAACACACAAGAAGACTCGAAGCCGATCTATGAAGCAAGCTTACACCAGAGTTCCTTCATGAACACACAAGGATACTCGACTTCTTCATGAACACACAAGAAGACTCGAAGCTGATCTCAATATTCAATAAGGAAGAAGAAGATGAATGGGGAAGAAGGGGATGAGTTCAATCACCTAAACAAACTCCAAGACCAGATAGAGATGAATTGGACGGCCAAAGAACTACTTTGTTCTATGGTTGAAAAACCTTTTTATACTTAGGGTTTGGGAAAGAGAGAAAATTGGCCAAAAACAAGAAATCCATACGACAACGTACATACGCCCTAACTAGGTACGTACGTCCCTGAACGAATAAGTGATCTGTTGAACAGGAGGTACGTACGTCCTAACTAGGTACGTACGTCCTAACCAAAAATAAAAGATCTGCCCAACCGTACGTACGTACGTCCTAACTAGGTACGTACGTACTGTACCAAACAGCATACTGACAGACTTGAGATGAGAGAAAGAATACTTTGGACGACGCTCACACATCAAGGTATTCCTAATAATGAGATCAAGGCGAGATAACCTCGGACACACCAAGTCATAAAATAATGTCAAACAACCGAATGTTGGTTTCAAGTGATACTGCAACACATGAATTGCTTTTCCCAGCATACTGCAATGGAAAAGCTTAACAAGTTCTTCAGTGGATGATAGTGACCATTTGTCATAATTCTTCCTGAAATATATTTTTAGAAGTGTAACTATTCCAATTTTTGAAATCATCCAAGAGGATTTTTGAATAGATTGATGGAATACTTTGAAAATGCCTGAGATATCTCACGCCAAATTTCACAGAATTCATTTGCAAGTAAGCTACTGCAATAGGCAAAAGCATCATAAACTCATCATCCATACAGACATATTAAAGTTCTGATTCTCTTTCGAACGCAGATCTTTATTCCTGATGCATATAAACATCTGTCCAAAGAGGGTCAAGTGCAAAGGGCTTACTTCAATAAGCAAAGACAATAGTATTGCTTTTGTTGCAGTTGTCCCTTGGATACAGTGAGAAACCAAATTAATAGGACTGCTCATAATTAGGGGTGGCAATCAGGTCGGGTTCAGGTCAGGTCAGTCGGGTTTTCAGGTCTCGACACCCAAACCTGAACCTGACCCGATGAAGGTATTTTTTTCAAAAGATGAAACCTGAACCTGACCTGTCGGGTTATCAGGTCAGGTTCAGGTCGACCTGAAATTAATCAAAATGAATACATACCTGACAACGAGCAACAACGTCAAAATGCTGAGCCAAGATATCAACAAGTTTTTCCTTTCCTTCATCACCCCATTGACAACCCAAAACACCTAAAACCTGACTCAACATCCCCAGTCAATCAAAAACATCTCCTCCTTTGGTCTGCTGAACAACTTGGAGATGTTGATGGAATTCATATTATTGCACAACAAACCTCACAAGATGAAATGTAATCTTTTCTATCAAAGGAATTCCTTGAATAGCTCCATCAACAACGGGTACATCAGGGACAGGAGCAGTTTGAGTTGCAAACAGCCCAAACTGGTTAGTTTTGAACTCTTGATATACAAAAAGAAGTCTTTGCAGATAAACTCATTGTTTGATGCAAGTGAGACAGAGTAAATTTGGGTGAAGAAACTCTCAAATCTCTTTGCCTTTTGGGGCAAATACCTCTTGAAAGACTGGTATTTTTAGAAGAAACAAACTTTGGAAAAATAGATTTGTCAATTTGGGATTTTCTAGAATTTGAAATCGAAATTAGAATTTGAAAGCTGCTGAAAGCAATTAGAATTTGAAATCAAATTAGAATTTGAAAGCTGCTGAAATCAATTTGGGAAAAATAGAATTTGAAAAATAGACTTGAAATCAAACTAGAATTTGTGATTGTAGATGCTGAAAGCTGCTGCATTTTTTGATTCGTTTCTGCTAATTACAAAAGTACAAAACCAAATCAACAAATTGAATACGAAAATGGAGAAGAGAGAGTGAGAGAGCAAGACAAAGTTTCTCTCTCTTCTCTTCGTCTTCTTTATAAACCCTGAAGGCCTGAACCACACAGTCGAACTTTAGAGAGAAGAAAGATAAAAATTGGATTTTTTTTTTTTTTTTTCAGGTTTCGGGTTGACCCGATGGGTTTGCCATAAAAACCTGAACTTGACCTGATTATAAATCAGGTCAATCAGGTCGACCCGATTAACCGAAAAACTCCAAAAATCCAAACCCAAACCTGACCCATATCAGGTCGGGTTCAGGTCAGGTTTCGGGTCTCCAGGTTTGATTGCCACCCCTACTCATAATTACCCTGGATATTTCCATACTCAACGGGAATAGAGCTGTTTGGGATGGTGAACACTTCTGTTTATATATGATATTCACAACTTTCAATAAACATACATCTGCACACTCTAACGAACTTTGAATGAGTGGCCAAGAAAAGGACCCTATGATATATCCTCTCAATAAGGGTAAGATCAAAGCTCTTCACATCCACTTCCCAAAAATGAGATAATCTTCCAGTTCCCCTGTTCAGTTTGTGTACATAACTGGATAGCGTATTAAAAGCACCATCAGCAATATAGCAACCAACAGAAAAAGCAGCAAGCTTGACAGATTCCAAGCATATTGAGTCACTGCGTTCAACCCCAATATATAATCCACAAGTTCCAGCAACATAAGAGCATTCCCAATGCAAGGTGGATTTTGGGGGTGGGGTGGATAAATCCACCTTAAAACTCAAAATAATGTCCCAAGGGAAGGTGGATTTTCAAAAGTGGGATCCCACAGGTGGATTTCAAGGTGGGAGAATCCACCTTGAAATCCACCTGTGGGTGGTAGAACCGGACGGCATGTCACATGCCGTCCTAAATTAATTACAATCGGACGGCATGTGACGGCATGTGACATGCCGTCCGTTTTTTTTTTTAAAATTTACGTAGTGTTTTAAAGGTTTTGGACTCTCGGACGGCATGTGACATACCGTCTACCTATCTTTTTGCAAAAAAAAAACGGACGGCATGTTACATGCCGTCCGGATTTTTAAAAAAATCCACTTCCTCTTAACAAAAAATCCACCTTCCCTTGGGAACTCTCCACCTTGTAGAGTTCCACCTTGAGTCAACAAGTGGATTTATCCTAATGGTGCATACGTGGCGCCTATGTGGAGGTGGATAAATCCACCCTGCATTGGGAATGCTCTAAACGGAGGTATAAGAGCATTCCCAATGCAGGGTGGATAAATCCACCTCCACGTAGGCGCCACGTAGGTCCACCTAGGCAAAATCCACCTTGTTGATTCAAGGTGAAACTCTACAAGGTGGAGAGTTCCCAAGGGAAGGTGGACTCTTGTATAGAGAAAGTGGATTTTTAGAAAAACCGGACGGCATGTGACATGCCGTCCGAGAGTCCAAAACTTTTAAAACACACGTAAACTTAAAAAAAAAAACAGACGGCATGTAACATGCCGTCCGGTTCTACCACCTGTGGGAAGCCACTTCTCAAAATCCACCTCCCATTGGGACATTGTTTTAGGCTTCAAGGTGGATTTATCCACCCCACCCCCAAAATCCACCTTGCATTGGGAATGCTCTAATGTGAACCAAACCATAAAAAACCTGAAAATTCGGGAGAAGGTTCATCAATCTTTTGTGATCAACGGGGTTTTGAAACTTCTTTTTGAACATCAAAATGACCCACTGAACCAGGCTCTTGAAAGCCTTTCCAATTCCTCTATCAAAGGTCTCTTCAGCTTCAAATACATAATTCTGATTATTGCCTACGCCAAACAAGTGGTCAGCAATAATTGCATGATGTCATTATTAACTGGATGAACACTCCCATTTGATGAATGATGAATCGATGGAATCAAGGAGCCTTTCAGCCAAGCCTCCCTTCGTTACATCTTTATTGCAGCACAGAGGATTTGAAAGTAACATAATCACTATAGGATGATGGAAGATAGTTTCCCCTATTTCCTGAATATATGTAGCCACTGTACCAGATTCAACGGTTTTCGAATTAGAACCATCACATTGCACAAGAAAAAGTGTGCTTTATGAGAATAGAAGAATTCTGGATAGCTGTTCGAGTTCATTTGATGGCTCAACTCTATATGAAGAATGTATCTGATGACTGATGGGCCTAGAACAGTAAAAGACGCAGAGATGCAACTGAGTCAGCAATAAAGCCTTCAGACAGTTTAGCTTTAAGAAGACCTAATAGTTTGGTGGAGCACAACAAATCAGCTTTGATTGGAGAAAGGAACTGAATGAAACAGACACTGAATCTATTGATTTCATATTTAGTATGATTTGTGATTTCAAGAAGCGCATCATCCTTTCTGTAGCTGGCGCTGCCTGCAATCTCAACCAATTCCAAACCAGAATGTAAGATATCTGGCCATAAATTGGCAATATTGACCAGAAGGTTCCCCTCATGGAAAAAAAATAGATGATAGAAATGAAAGGTCTGCTTCCATAAGGTGGGCAGTAAGTTTTCTAGTATCTCATCCAGTGATGCGCAAAGTACTGAGGAGCAAAATGCCTTGGCTACTCCAACTAAAGAACTACCATTCAAATTTCTTATAACTTTTTAAGTTTTACCAAGTATTTCAGAAAAAGAATCACAACTCGCACTTGATCCAACTTTTTCAAAGGAACATAAGCTACTGCCATCTTTCGGATAAGGGATACTTAGTAAAAGAAGTAGTGAATTCGGTAAAGATTCACAAAGAGAATCGGCTGACTCGTCCTTTTGAAGAGAGATACTTGGTGAAAAGTGTAATAAATTCTTTAAAGGCCTCCACTCACAAGAAGTCACTGAATCCTCACAAACCAAAGAATCGCCAAGTCTTTCATTCAAGATCATACTCATCAAAGAAGACAATAATCTTCCATCAACCTGTCCAAATGTAGTTCATAAATGATGTCATGTACCAAGAGAGAGCATGAAATGACAATAAAGGAGATATGTAGGGGTACTATATACAACATACATGTGGCACCATCTCTACCGTTCATCATGGTGCCACGTGTCAACATCTAATGGGCTCTCTCTTGATGGCACAAGTTACAAAGTTAAGCCTTATTATTACAAAGATATTATCCCCATTATTACCCTATTAATTGCTAAGAATGGAGTTACATTGTAGCCTATAAATATAAAGGCAAACTACTCATCTTCTGATGGTCTCATAGTGAATCATACACAAGACCTCAACACTCTCTCATGAGACCTCACCTCTCAGGTCTCATCTCTCTCTCGAGCTCTCCCTATTATCGAGCTCCCATTTTGTATCACCACTACTATAATAAACTTCTTTCTCCCTCTCCGTGGATGTAGGCACAATTGCTGAACCACGTATACAATGGTGTTCATGTCTTTATTTTATTATTATTGTTCATCATCTTTCATTAATGTATTGACCAAACTTCACAAATATGGTTAATACATTTGGCGCCGACTGCAAGGAATTCGATATAATCGAAAAACCCAAACCTCCCACCCCAAATCTAACAAAAACTCATTCAAATGACTACCCAGGAGCTCACTATCCAAAATCTGCAGGCGCAAATTACACGTCTGCAGGAAGAAAATGAACGTTTGAAGGCTGCCCAACCAAACCCCTCGCAGGTTGAAAACGGCGAACGAGGAATCATTCCTGCTAATGATTCTAATCAGAAATACGAACAACTCAGCCAACAGCTAGCGGAGTTCAAAGCCTCCCAGGCTCAGTACCATTTCAAGAGCCACACTGCGGAGCAACTTGCTGTCCAGTCCCTCCAACAGTTCCAGGAATCTCCCTTCTCCAAGGAGATCCTGGAACACGACTTGCCTAATAAACTGAATGCCCCCAAGTTTGACCAGTATGCAGGAGTCGGGGATCCAACCGACCACGTCAAGGGATTCCGGAAGTCCCTTCCATTGATCAAGGAAGATCACCTTTTGTGTTTGTTGTTCCAGTCCAGCCTCACCGGACCGGCTCTCGACTGGTTTCACCGTTTGAAGCCAGGATCCATCAGCTCGTTTGCAGAGCTCGAGAAGCAATTTGTTGTATTTTACATACACAACAAGAAACGCCCCGTCACCATCGATTCAATATTCAAAGTGAAGCAGCAGAATGGTGAGTCTCTGAGCACATTCTTTGCTCGTTTCAAATCTGAGTTGCATTCAATTCAGGATTTCGCAAAGGAGCATGAAGCCTTTGCGACTATTGCATTCTCTCACGGTCTGATCCAGGGATCGGACCTTTACAAGTCTCTAGCCATGAAGAGACCCTCATCATTAGACGAGCTATACCTGAAAGTAGATCGTTATATAAAGCTCGAGGAATCCCTCACTGGGAGGGAAAAGAATCACGTAGTCAACAGTGTGGAGACTGGTTCCACCAAACGACCTCGTTCAGACGGAAAGAGGTTTAAAGCTAAGTCGCTGCCAACTGAGCAGCGAGAATATCACCGGTTCACGCGACCAGCCGGTTATATTTATGAGCGGATCAAGCACAACCATTGGTGCAAGATCCCCACCTTCACACAGTTGGAGGATACATCTGGTCGCCCGTACTGCAAAGTCCACAAGGTACGGTGTCATCAGACAGATGACTGTCGCGTTCTGAAACGCGCACTCCAAACATGGGCCGATGACAAGAGGCTCAACAATTGGATCCTCGGAAGGAACGAGGACGCAACAACCAAGCGAGCGAGGAAGCAATCCAGAACGCCTTCCCGCTCCCCCAAAAGAAGCAACAGCAAGGCCAGAACGGCCTCCTCAAGCCCAGTCCGCAGCAGAGGGCGTAGCCTCTCACAGCGTCTAGGTCCAACAGGCGACCTACGCGACCAAATCAACAAAAAGGTCGCAAACAAAGTAGACAGTGACAGTGAGTCAGATGATCATGTGGTCTACATGATTGACGAAACCTTTTCCACCCCGGTTTCAAGAGACAAGAAGAGACGAGTAGAACATCTTCACCATGTCTACTCCATCACTGGTCGAGCAGCTCGGATCGACATCCCTGCCCGCCACGATTCCGACATCACGTTCACCGAAGACGATCTCAACAAGGTCGTTAATCCTCACAATGACGCCCTAGTCATTGAGCTGCGAATTGCAGATTACACTGTGAAGAGAGTATTCATTGACTCTGGGGCGTCCTGCAACATTCTCATGTACAGGACATTCAAGGACATGAGGTTGCCCGATTCAGTTCTCCTCCCAAATTTCACCCCAGTCTTAGGCTTCAACCATTCCAGGGAAGATCCTAAGGGAGAAATAATGTTGCCCGTCACCGCGGGCAGAAAAGAAGACAAGGTCGTCGTCACGGCCAAATTCAGCGTTGTCAACATACCAAGCAAGTACAACGCTATTCTGGGTCGAAAATGGATCCACGCCATGAGGGGAGTGCCATCGACCTATCACCAAGTATTCCGCTATCCTGGCCCTCATGGGATAATGGAATTCGCTATTCTCAAGCGAATTCGCTATTCTCAAGCGAATTCCACCCACCAACCCCACCGAACACCATTGTTCTAAGGTTCTCAGATGGTGATTTTCAAGAAATTCATTGAATTTGAAAAGATAGAATTGCAACTCACAGTTGGGGGCTTGGAGCAAATTGTTTACACAATTACTGGACTCGACAGAAGCAAGGTTCAGGTCTCTCATGCCAGGTCCTTCATACCAGGTCCTTCATACCAGGTCCTTCATGTCAGGTCCTTCATACCAGGTCCTTCATGCCAGGTCCTTCATGCCAGGTCCTTATTGCCAGGTCCTTCATGCCAGGTCCTTCATCGCGACTTCATACCAGGTCCTTCATACCAGGTCCTTCATGCCAGGTCCTTCATACCAGGTCCTTCATGCCAGGTCCTTCATACCAGGTCCTTCATGCCAGGTCCTTCATACCAGGTCCTTCATGCCAGGTCCTTCATACCAGGTCCTTCATGCCAGGTCATTCACGCCAGGTCCTTCATACCAGGTCCTTCATGCTAGGTCCTTCATCGCGACCTCACCAGGTCCTTCACCGCGACCTCATCAGGTCCTTCATCGCGACCTCACCAGGTCTATCAACGACCTCCTCAAATTACAGGTCTTTCAACGACCTCAACAATATTTATGCCATACAGGGGGCTATTCTCACTTTATCTAATGAAATTAACTTATTATTAGCACAATTAGCTATTAATGATATTTTTTGTAGCTCTCTCTATGTGCAGGTCACATGAACACGACCTCACTCCCCATGAGCTATTTTTGCACAAATGTGCCACGTTGCTTTCACTGAACTCTTTACAAGTGAAATGCTTGATATACAATACAACCACCCTCATTGACTAGTGAGTCACTCGTATGCGGGACGACCTCAAACACAATTCTCTAGCCACACGCCTGGTCGAACGCATTCACTCTCAACGCAATGCAGACCCAGAAAGGCCACATGCCCGAGAATTGTCAAACAGGTCTCCACGCTGCGACCATTCACTAGATCGGGCACCAAAAGGTTCCAAGTAACTCTCAAAACACTTGGTCAACCAATGCTCTTTCTCAAACGAGCTACATGTGCACTCCAAACTGCCACATCTATCGGAATGTCCAATCACAAGGCGACAAAGATAGTACATACAAAACTCATAAGGAAGACATACAGTTCAGTGTAAGTCTCTTACTAAATTTTATAATATTTCACATGCTAACATTATCAACAAGTATCAGGTCTATGCAACTCGACCACAAAAAGACAACCACCCATGTATGCAAGAAGACCCACTTCAGTACGACCTGCTTGCAGCTGTCCATCTCGTCTACATGCCTTCTGAACGAGCTACTAGGTCTCCCTGGAACTAACTAGCTCGCTATACACAAATTCATGATCGAGTTGCCATTACCACAAGGGACCTTCGTCGCGTCCTACAAATCTCAATGATCAAGCTCATCAAAATTTGGGGCGGATCGACTTCGTTAAAGAACCCCATATTTCATTCATCTTGGGGGCTAGATTGGTTCGATTTCTTCTTTTCAGCCCGAACTCCGTTCAACCTAAAAAGAGGGGGCTTATGTAGGGGTACTATATACAACATACATGTGGCACCATCTCTACCGTTCATCATGGTGCCACGTGTCAACATCTAATGGGCTCTCTCTTGATGGCACAAGTTACAAAGTTAAGCCTTATTATTACAAAGATATTATCCCCATTATTACCCTATTAATTGCTAAGAATGGAGTTACATTGTAGCCTATAAATATAAAGGCAAACTACTCATCTTCTGATGGTCTCATAGTGAATCATACACAAGACCTCAACACTCTCTCATGAGACCTCACCTCTCAGGTCTCATCTCTCTCTCGAGCTCTCCCTATTATCGAGATCCCATTTTGTATCACCACTACTATAATAAACTTCTTTCTCCCTCTCCGTGGATGTAGGCACAATTGCCGAACCACGTATACAATGGTGTTCATGTCTTTATTTTATTATTATTGTTCATCATCTTTCATTAATGTATTGACCAAACTTCACAAATATGGTTAATACAAGATATATACCTGAGTTTGCAAGATAAAACATAATGTAGAGATTTTTGGACATACCCCCCATTTGAAAGTCAAAATTTGAGATACCCCCATTTGAAAAAAAAATTGAGATACCCCCAATTCAAGATGTGGTGTTATCTTAGCCGTCCATCATAAAACTCACCTACGGATGATAAAACTCACCTACGGATGTAAAGCTCTTTTGTCTTGAATTGGGGGTATCTCAAAAAAAATTTCAAATGGGAGGTATCTCAAATTTCGACTTTCAAATGGGGGTATGTCCAAAAATCTCCATAATGTATTGCAAACATACATTGAAATCATTGATTTCTCATGTAGTTTAAATTTCCAGAGTCAGAGTCCAGTAGCCTTAAGCATTTCTTTAAAGTACAGATGACAAGAGGGCTGAAATTTAGAGAAAAATCTGCAGAGAATGATTACAAATTTAATTATATATCCATTCAATACGTTCGTAGAAAGCATAGGTGAAAAAATCGAATTTGCCGCCCGGATATTCACGAAATATTCCGGTTTTTGGCTATTCGGATCGGTACGGCATACGACATATAAACGGAATTTAAAACACCCTATGCCGTTCGGAATTTATCGGATATTCACGAAATATTCGGCAAAAAACGAAATTTACGAAATTTATGAAATTTTCGATTATGAAATTAACCATAGGTGAAAAAATCGAATTTGCCGCCCGGATATTCACGAAATATTCCGGTTTTTTGCTATTCGGATCGGTACGGCATACGACATATAAACGGAATTTAAAACACCCCATGCCGTTCGGAATTTATCGGATATTCACGAAATATTCGGCAAAAAACGAAATTTACGAAATTTATGAAATTTTCGATTATGAAATTAACACATTTATTTTTAATCCCCCCGAACTAGAATTTTCGGTGAGATTATAAAAAAAAGGTCCAAAAGGCACCGGACGTTTGAAAACTTTCTATTGGGATGGGTTCAGTTGTGCATAGTAGCTACAACTTCATTGTTGTCTCTTTGTATAATATAAAGAAAGTTAAATTTCATTAATCATTTTCCCGCTCAATTGAAAGTAACAATTAATGCTTCTAAGGTTATTACAAGTCAGAATGTAGAAAGGAATGCACGTGTCATAAGATTATTGAATGAGTAGTTTCCACAGAGAAGTCACACTTCTTGCATTTCTTTTTTCGCCTATGAGTAAAACTATCTTGTGTAATAGTTCTGTCTTAGCTTCCTTGTATGATTTGTCGCGTGTTTAATTTGTAATGTATGTTTTTCTTTTAATTATAAGTTTATACATTGAAATCAAAAGATCCAACAATGGATGCAATTGTTTGAACATCAGGCTAGGAGCTCTAATAGAGGAAATTGTGCTCTGCGGAGACCATCCGACGTATTTTATTAACAGAGACAATAGAGATAGCTGCTGACTGATTGGCAACGTAAGAGGATTATGTTGGAGAAACAGGTCTGACAGACTGTCTCCTTCATTGAATGTATAAGTGTAGTCATAGGGGAAAATATCGTTTAAGTCCGGATATCCAACCTCCCAAAAACCGGATTATTCCGCGAATATCCGACCTCCCATGTCGGATATGGGAGGTTTGGTAAATTCAATGTACCGGAATTTTTCGCGAATATTAGCGAATATCCGCGAAAAATTCGAAAAATTGGGAGGTTTTCTGCACTTTTCGTGTTTTTCTTTGATTTCAATGTATAAACTTATAATTAAAAGAAAAACATACATTACAAATTAAACACGCGACAAATCATACAAGGAAGCTA
Organism: Aquilegia kansuensis; assembly: GCA_020826895.1. Lineage (NCBI taxonomy): Eukaryota > Viridiplantae > Streptophyta > Magnoliopsida > Ranunculales > Ranunculaceae > Aquilegia > Aquilegia kansuensis. The sequence continues at coordinate 16,365,609 of CM037006.1, read as the reverse complement.
AGACAGAACTATTACACAAGATAGTTTTACTCATAGGCGAAAAGAGAAATGCAAGAAGTGTGACTTCTCTATGGAAACTACTCATTCAATAATCTTATGACACGTGCATTCCTTTCTACATTCTGACTTGCAATAACCTTAGAAGCATTAATTGTTACTTTCAATTGAGCGGGAAAATGATTAATGAAATTTAACTTTCTTTATATTATACAAAGAGACAACAATGAAGTTGTAGCTACTATGCACAACTGAACCCATCCCAATAGAAAGTTTTCAAACGTCCGGTGCCTTTTGGACCTTTTTTTTATAATCTCACCGAAAATTCTAGTTCGGGGGGATTAAAAATAAATGTGTTAATTTCATAATCGAAAATTTCATAAATTTCGTAAATTTCGTTTTTTGCCGAATATTTCGTGAATATCCGATAAATTCCGAACGGCATGGGGAGTTTTAAATTCCGTTTATATGCCGTATGCCGTACCGATCCGAATAGCCAAAAACCGGAATATTTCGTGAATATCCGGGCGGCAAATTCGATTTTTTCACCTATGGTTAATTTCATAATCGAAAATTTCATAAATTTCGTAAATTTCGTTTTTTGCCGAATATTTCGTGAATATCCGATAAATTCCGAACGGCATGGGGTGTTTTAAATTCCGTTTATATGTCGTATGCCGTACCGATCCGAATAGCCAAAAACCGGAATATTTCGTGAATATCCGGGCGGCAAATTCGATTTTTTCACCTATGGTTAATTTCATAATCGAAAATTTCATAAATTTCGTAAATTTCGTTTTTTGCCGAATATTTCGTGAATATCCGATAAATTCCGAACGGCATGGGGTGTTTTAAATTCCGTTTATATGTCGTATGCCGTACCGATCCGAATAGCCAAAAACCGGAATATTTCGTGAATATCCGGGCGGCAAATTCGATTTTTTCACCTATGAGTGTAGTTTACACTTAGTCCCACATGAGTTGTGGGAAGTGGGTAAAGATGTTAAAATACAAAATTATTACACTAAGAGTGGCTCGGGCTATGTGGTGGTTGATAAGTTAACTTATCTTTTTGGTCCACCTCTTATTTAGTTAAGTTGTGATTGGGTTCACTGGATCATGTTATATCTTTACTCTAACAGATGTATCTGTTCAAAATGAAACAGTACGTCCAATGGGACTGAAATGTTTCATTAAGTCGCACACAATTCATTCAGACTAAGTCTGCTTCTCTCTCTCTCTCTAAAAAGAATTCGAAGTGTTCTTCTTGTTTGTTCACCAGAACTCTGCTATTACAGTGCAGTCTAGCAGAGTGCAGAACAGTTGTATCTTGGGAGACTATCGTCCAGTACCTGTGTGCACCAGTAGCAGGGACGTAATATTGTCTTAAGGATATTGCCTCGGCAAGCCTCTGTTCATCTCCTTTAAATCCTCAAGTTGTGTAGTAAGTGTTACTGTTTACTGAATTCATTTAATACATATATTATTTGTTTTCCTGTTCGAGTTAGTGTATTCTCTATTTCTGTAATGTGCATGTTATATTCCTGAGTTCATACAATATAATACCAACAAACTTAAGACAATATTAAAAGTTGGTTTTTGTGTGAAAATAATAGGAAAAAATGACGAACAGTTCTTATTTGAAGACTACTGAAGTGTCTGATCTGACTAAGATCAAGATCATTACTCCTCAAGACAAGCCAGAGAAATTCAAGGGTGTGGATTTCAAGACATGGCAGAGCAAGATGTTGTTCTATCTGACCACCCTTGGTTTGGCAAAGTTCTTATCTTAAGATACTCCTAAGCCCAAACCTGGTCAGACCGCTGAAACAGACAAGGAAGTATTCCAGGCTATTGAAGCATGGAAGCACTCTGATTTCCTTTGTCGCAATTATGTTCTGAACTCGCTTGATGAAGTCATGTACAAGGTTTATAAACCTATTGTTACTGCCAAATTATTGTGGGAGGCTCTGGAAAAGAAATATAAGACTGAAGATGTTGGTCTCAAGAAATTTGTAGTCGATAAATTTATGGACTACAAAATGATTGATTCCAAGTTTGTTTCTGACCAAATCCAAGAACTCCAGATCATCTTACATGAAGTCCATGCTGAGGGCCATGTAATTGGTGAGACTTTTCAAGTGGCAGCACTCATTGGGAAACTGCCTCCTTCTTGGAAAGATTTCAAGCATTATCTGAAACATAAGCGCAAGGAAATGAGTCTGGATGATCTGATAGTGCAACTAAAGATTGAAGAGGACAACAGAGGTACTGAAACCCGAAGTACTTTTGAGGCTAAGGCACATGTGGTGGAGACCTCAAAGCAAAGTAAGACTTTCTCTAAGAAGAGGAAGAAGAATCAGTCCAACAATGCACCCAAGGACAAAGGTCAGAAAAAGTTCAAGGGAAGCTGTTTTGTTTGTGGTAAGAAAGGTCATTTGGCCAAAGATTGCAGGCACCGCAAAGACGAAAAGGCTCCTGAGGCGAACATGACTGACATATCCAGGGAGATTGACAACATGCACCTGTCTGCGGTGGTTTTTGAAGTGAACTTGGTATCTAATACCAAGGAATGGTGGATAGACACTGGGGCTACCCGCCACATCTGTGCTGACAATAGCCTCTTCTCTACCTATCAGAAGTTGGAGCATGAAGAAAAGCTTTTTATGGGCAATTCTGCAGTCTCAATGGTTGAAGGCTATGGGAAAGTGGTTCTGAAATTCACTTCTGGACACAAAGTCACTCTCAATGACACTCTCCATGTACCTGACATCAGGAAGAACCTAGTGTTTGGTTCTGTCCTTAGCAAGAAAGGTTTCAAAATGGTCTTTGAGTCAGATAAGTTTGTGCTGACCAAATGTGGGGTGTATGTGGGCAAGGGGTATCTAAGTGATGGCCTATTTAAGACAAATGTAATCGTTGTTGAAACCAACAAGGCAATTATGTACTCTGATTCTATGAATAAAATTAATTCTTCTTACTTGCTTTAGTCACCACATTTATGGCATGATAGATTGGGTCATGTTAATTACAGAAAAATCAAGAAACTAGCAAGTTTAGGATTAATTCCTAAATTTGACATAGAGAAAACACATAAGTGTGAGACTTGTGTGGAAGCAAGTTTGCTAAACAACCTTTTCATTCGGTTGAGAGAAGTACTGAGCCATTAGGCTTAATACATACTGATTTATGTGATTTTAAATCTATTCCAACTCGAGGTGGGAAAAAGTAGTTTATCACATTTATTGATGACTGTACTCGCTACTGTTATGTATATTTACTTAACAGTAAAGACGAGGCTTTAAGTGTTTTCATACAGTACAAAACTGAAGTTGAGAATCAGTTAGAAAAGAAAATCAAGATCATAAGATCTGATAGAGGGGGTGAATACGAATCTCCATTCGTACAGGTCTGTGCTGAAAATGGAATAATCCATCAAACCACAGCACCCTACTCACCTCAACAAAATGATGTTGCTGAAAGGAAGAACAAAACTTTAAAAGATATGATTAATATCATGCTTATAACTTCTGGTCTACCTGAGAACTTGTGGAGGGAGGCTTTACATATATCTAATCACATATTAAATAGAGTACCACACAAGAAAAATGAAACCATTCCATATGAGCTATGGAAAGGACGACAACGCAACTATAAATACCTTAAAGTGTGGGGGTGTCTTGCCAAAGTTATGGTTCCACCACCAAAGAGAACCAAACTTGGTCCTAAAACAGTTGATAGTTACTTTTTGGGTTTTGCCCAAAATAGTAGTGCATACAGATTTTTGGTATTTAAATCTGAAAATAGTGACATAAGTGTCAACACTATTATTGAATCTCGTGATGCTATATTCTTTGAGAATATCTTTCCTCATAGGAAAGATCACCCAGATAAAACTCTAAAACGGACACATGAGGTGTCTAATGAAACAAACGAACCAGATGACAATTCAGATGAGCCTGAATTAGAAGAGCCCAGACGTAGTAAAAGGGCAAGAACTTCGAAGTCATATGGTCCAGATTTTAACTTATATGTTAGAAACTGAACCTAGGACGTATAAAGAAGCAATGTCTTCTCTTGATGCTCCATTTTGGAAGGAAGCAATTGCAGACGAGATTGAATCCATTCAAAGCAACAATACTTGGGAATTGGTTGATTTTCCACCAGGAAGTAAAACCATGGGTATAAGTGGATATTCAAACGAAAATTGAAACCAGATGGTTCAGTTGATAAGTATAAAGCTAGACTAGTAGCAAAAGGGTATCGTCAAAAGGAGGGCTTAGACTATTTTGACACATATTCACCAGTTACGAGGATAACATCAATTAGAATGTTAATCGTGATTGCAGTCATATTTAATATGGAAGTACATCAAATGGATGTCAAAACTGCATTCTTATATGGTGACTTAAAAGAGGAGATTTATTTGGAACAATCAGAAGGTTTTCAAATCAAGGGAAAAGAAAACAAAGTGTGTAAACTGGTTAAATCCCTCTATGGTTTTAAACAGGCTCCAAAACAATGGCATATAACCATTAATGAAGTCATGATCAAGAATGGGTTCCAAAGCAATGAATGTGACAAGTGTGTCTATTTCAAGAAAGTAGGCGAGGCTTACGTCATTGTTTATTTATATGTCGATGACATGCTCATTTTCGGGACTAATAGTGAAGTTATCAAGTCTACGAAAAAACAGCTCAAAAACAACTTTGAAGTGAAAGATCTAGGTGTGGCAGATGTTATCTTGGGAATTAAGATAATTCGAACACCTAATATGGAATTGGGCTATCTCAAACTCATTACATTGAGAAAATGATAGAAAGGTTCAAACATCATGGAATTAAAAAGACAAATACACCTTTTGTTCCAAATATGGTGTTACATAAAAATCATGGTCCTATCATTGATCAACTCGAGTACTCTCGAATCATTGGTAGCTTAATGTACGTTAAGAACTGTACATAACCTGATATTGCCTATGCAGTTGGTAAACTAAGTCGCTTTACAAGTAATCCAGGCCAAAAACACTGTGCTGCTCTTCGGCGAGTATTAGGGTATTTAAAAGATACACCTAACTATACCTTACACTATGGAAGATATCCGAGTGTTGTTGAAGGTTATACTGATACAAACTGGATTTCTGATACAGGAGAATCCAAGGCAACAAGTGGGTATGTGTTTACTCTGGGTGGTGGTGCAGTATCATGGAGATCTACCAAACAAACTTGCATAGCAAGATCCACAATGGAATATGAATTCATAGCTTTAGATAAAGTCGGTGAAGAAGCTGAGTGCCTTAGGGGTTTCTTAGAAGATATCCCATTATGACTGAAACCTGTGTCGACCATATGTATCCATTGTGACAACCAATCAGCTCTAAGCAGAGCTCAAAGCTTTATGTATAACGGTAAATCACGACATATATGTCGTAGACATAATACCGTGAGGCAGTTACTCTCACATGGAGTCATTTCCATTGATTATGTGAAATCAAAAGATAACCTAGCGGATCCATTTACTAAAGGTTTATCTATAGAGAAAATTGACTGCGCATCGAGGGGAATGGGGCTAACGCCTCAATAACCACGAGTTACCTTATACGGAAACCTAACCTAGCGACTGGAGATCCCACGGACTAGGTTCAACATGACAACCAGTTCTGAGTAACTCACCAGGAGCACTTGGGAGAATTTTCTCTATCCCATTCCCATGATGCAACAAGTGCAACCTACAGTGTCGTACAGGTTTAGCTATGCTTTTAATGACGCCTATATCTTGTGAAATACAAGTGAGGTATAGTAGGATACCTTTAATAGGAGCGGTCACCTATGTTAGTGAGAGTTGGGTCGGCTCTATGAGATTTCTTAAAGGCAGAATATCTCTAGTAGCACTCGTAGAACCTAAGATTATTCAGGGCCAAAATGAACACAACCGAGAATTAAACAAGAATCGGGATAACATTGTGCATGGCTTATTGTCTTGGTTTACACCAACAACTGACAGTTCAAGATGAAATATTTCACTGATTAGGTAAGTAAATCCGATAGGTCTATGCTATGGAAGGTTCAAAGTAAAATATCTACCTATCCCGAGGCAATGTTATACCAACATACTCTTCGAAGAAGCTTTGAGAATTTTTAGACGGAATTCATTCAATGTGGGGGATTGTTGGAGAAACAGGTCTGACAGACCTTGTCAGACTGTCTCCTTAATTGAATGTATAAGTGTAGTTTACACTTAGTCCCACATGAGTTGTGGGAAGTGGGTAAAGATGTTAAAATACAAAATTATTACACTAAGGGTATAGCCCTTTGGGTTACCAAGTTTTCGCGCGATAGCGCAAGGCTATACACTTAGTGGTCCACCACACGCGCGCGCGTGCCGCTGCCGTCCGGCCGGCCGGCTCGGTTCAGTTCGGTTCGGGCTTGGGCTTGGGCTATGTGGTGGTTGATAAGTTATCTTATCTTTTTGGTCCACCTCTTATTTAGTTAAGTTGTGATTGGGTTCACTGGATCATGTAATATCTTTACTCTAACAGATGTGTCTGTTCAAAATGAAACAGTACGTCCAATGGGACTGAAACGTTTCATTAAGTCTGCCAAGAGTTGTGCCTGTTGAAAAAAGACATTTTCCAACAGGTGTGTGTCTGTTGTGAACAGGCACGACTTAGCCTATAAATTGAGTGTTGTTCTGGCCAGTAAGCACACAATTCATTCAGACTAAACCTGCTTCTCTCTCTCTCTCTTGAAACCGGCATTAAGTGGTTTGACATCAATTTTGTGACATAGTGTCCATGGTTATTTCGCCTTGAGTTCATTGTTAAGAAAACCTAGTTGTACGCACGTCGTCCGGTGTCCTTGTCTTTGCGTCGTGTGTCTAAAGTGTGGTTTTTGGTTCAGGACGTACGTACCTTCTCAAGACGTTCGTACGTCCAAGCAGTCAGCAGAAAGTTTGTTTGGTCGGGACGTACGTACCTTCTTAAGACGTTCGTACGTCCAAGCAGTCAGCAGAAAGTTTGGTTGGTCAGGACGTACGTACCTTCTCGAGACGTTCGTACGTCCAAGTAGTCAGCAGGGTTTGTATCGAGTGGAGACGTACGAACGTCATATCGACGTACGTACGTCCAAAATGGTTTTTCTCTATTTCGGCCCATTTTCCTTTGTTTTCAACCCTAAGTATAAATAGGGTTTCTCTTCCAAACAATAGGACAGTTCTTTGGCCGTCCATTGTTCCTCTAGTTTTGGTGTTTTGGTTTAGGTTTTGATATTGAAAGTGTTTGTGGGTATTGAACTCAATCCCCTTTCTTCCCCCTTCTCTCAATTCATAACTTTGTGATCTTCCAAGTTTGATTGTGATTTCGGCTTCGAGTCTTCTTGTGTGTTCATCAAGAAGTCGAGTGTCTTGTGCGTACATCAAGGTGCTCTGGTGAAGTCAAGGTGTTAGAGATAACCAGGAGTATCAACTCGCAGTGAGTGCAGGTAGTTGATAGGTTTGTACATCTCTATTTCATCTAGTGGATTTTTTGTTGTCGCGAGGACAACCGTGGACGTTTCCCTTTTTGGGTTTTACCACGTTAAAAATTTCTGTGTGTTCTTTACTTTCTGCGTATTGTTTGATTGGTTGAATATTCAATTGTTATATTAGCACTATTTGTAGTTTCTCAATTGGTATCAGTCGCTGGGGGCTGGTTAAGGAGCGTAAAGGCTCACGCTATCGATCAATAGTGCTTTATGGAACCTCACAAGTTTGCTACTTCAAGTCTTCCTCCACAATTTAGTGGAAAAGACTTTGGTCATTGGAAAGTACGGATGCGAGCTTATCTCCAGGCATTAGGAGAAGAAGTCTGGCTTTCTGTTGTCACAGGGTGGAAAGAACCAATGACTACTACAGGTACTGATGATACTGCTGTTACATCACTGACGCCACGTGAAAAGTGGACGCCTGAACAGAAGTTGTTGGCAAATTATAACAACAAGGCACTCAATGCTATTTTCATGGCATTAAATGCCAGTGAGTTTCGTCGTGTGCAAGGATGTGAAGAGGCTAAAGATGCATGGAACAGACTTATCTGTACACATGAAGGTGATGAAACTGTCAAAGAAAGCAAGTTAGAACTGTTAACTTCTCAGTTTGAAAATCTACGGATGGATAATTCTGAGACTTTTGATGACTTCTTTATTCGTCTCCAAGACATCATAAACTGTAGTGCTGCTATTGGTCATGCATATACTGACACGCAAGTGGTACGTAAGATATTGCGTGCCTTGCCTCCTCGATTTCGTTCTCGTAAGGATGCCATTACTGAGAGTAATGTAATTAAGAACATGTCCATTGAGACACTTGCTGGGAAGCTAAGGACATGTGAGATGGAACAGGCTTTGGAAGAACCTTTGAAGAACAAGTCTGTGGCATTCAAGGCTACATCGTCTAAAGAAACTTCCACAGAACTTTCTGATGATGAAGAACAGACTGTGGATGATAACTATGCGTTTCTGTCACGAAGCTTTCAGAAGATTCTGAGATATCAACAGAATCGAGACCCTCGAAAGCGATTTCCTGACACCTCAAATGCTCCTAGGAGTCGTGGTTTTGAGAGATTTTCTGTGGATGGAAGAAGAGCTCGAGTTGATCGTAAAGATGTCCAATGTTACAAGTGTCGTGAATATGGGCATTTTGCTAATGAATGTGACAAGAAGGTGGATCGCAAACCTGGTGATAATTCCAAAGCAAACCTCACGGTGACGTGGGATGATTCAGATGAAGATGAGGATGGAAATTCCTCAAATGTTGTCTCCAACTATGTGGTCTTCAGTGCATCCCTGGATGAGCATCCAGGAGGTATTGTATCTTCCACTGATGATATTAATGTTTCTGATTCTGGTGTTCATGCTACTACTAGTGAATTATGTGATATGTATAAGTTTTCCATGCAACAAGTAAAGTTGCTTGAAAAAACTAACACTGTCTTGCAGGAACAGGTAGATAGTCTTGGTCAGGATATATGTAATCTTGCAGGTGACTCCAACATGTTGAAGGAAGAATTTGTGAAGGAAAAGGAGGATTTCCAAGTGCGCATTGTCACTCTGGAAAAACTAAATAATGATCTGGAGACACGGTATCGATCCCTTGTATTGGAACATGAGAAAGTAAAAGCTGAGTTGGTTGCTGCTAACAAACAATTGGTTGGGTTTGGTAAAGCTAGTGATAATCTAAACTCTCTGCTGGGAATTGGTAAATCCCATTCAGATAAATCTGGGTTAGGTTATGACACGTCTGTTCCTCTTTCTACTGCTAGCACCTCCCGTACTACTTTTGTCCGACCAACAGGTGTCGTCTTTCCTGCTCCTGTGCAGGTGTCTGGTGTGGTTTCACCAACCAAGGGTACTCGTGTAAAACATGTCCCTAAAAGGAATTTTAGACATAAAGGCTTTAAATGTCTAACCTGTGGTCGCATGGGTCACACTTCTGCTTTTTGTTGGAATAATTTGTATCCAGCTCACCATTCTGCTTTTGCAGGTAACGCACATTGGGACAAGGCTCACACTTTCTCCATGCAGGCTCCATACATGTGGAATGGTTATGCTCCGTGGGGCTTCCCCAGAACCTCTCCGTATGGAAATCGCCCTCACGCAACACCCATGCCTACTCCAACACCACATTTCTGGGATAGGAGTATGGATGTATCCAGGAAGATTGTATCTCACATGGCTCGTTTGGTTGAACCAATACCTTCATCATGGTATCTTGATAGTGGTTGTTCGCGTCATATGACAGGTGATAAGACTCTAATTGATAATCTGACCTTTGGGTATGGAGGTAAGGTTAGTTTTGGTAATGGTAAAATACTTCCGGTTGAAGGTAAAGGTAACTTTTCTGTGGGTGGATCACTCAATAGTCATGAGCTTCTGTTTGTTAAGGGTCTTAAGTCCAATCTATTGAGTATTAGTCAGTTATGTGATGCTAAGTTTAAGGTTGTGTTTGAGGATGATAAGTGTGATGTTTTTTATTCCAATCATGTCTTGGTGTTAACTGGTAGTCGCTCATCTGATAATTGTTTCATTGTCACTACACCCCTTTCGCGTCTATATACCTAATTTGTACGTTGAAACTGTTTGTGTTTAGGATGGTTAGGGTTGGTTATTCTTTTGTTTTGGTTCTTTTGTTGTTGGTATTGAGGACGTACTACTCTCCTTATTGTGTGGATTTCATTTTTCAGATATTTCTAGTTTGGCGTCTTCAACTGTGGTGTTTTGTCATGCATAGTTGTAGGGTTACATCATACTCTCTTTGTCTTGGTAGTTCTTACATGATGCATTTACATGTAGTTGGATTGTCGTTTTCAATATCTGTGTATCTCCAGTCGTATATGATTTTCTTTTCTTCATAGTCATCGTCTTCTTTTATAGTTATCTACCTCTTGTAAGTGGTCAATGACTCACAAAATCCCCAGCCATTTGACTGTCTTGAGAGCATACTTATTTGGCTAAGAACCCGTTGGGGCTGTGAGGGTCATGCTCTGACGGATGCACTCAGGAGATGTTAGTTCTTGTGTTGCACGTTACCATGGTATTGCACTTCTTGAGTATGTTTTGCCGAAAAGATCTAGGCTACACCCTACCCTCGTGTTCTGGTAAAAGATGGAGATATTATATACTCCCACACGGGAATGGCAGTATGTTTCAAAAAAAATTTCAAATATAAAAAAAAAAAAAAAAAAAAAAAAAAAAAATGAATGAATGATAAATGGTCTGGTTGAAAGACAAGAAGAAAAGCAATGTTTTGTGTTTCCTTGGTTTTGTTGTGGTAAGGCTCTTTTTCACATTGGTGTGGTTGCAACAGACTTCCAATATATTCAATTATGATGTTTTTAGGTTGTTTCCGGAGGTTGGTTTTGGTCTATCAGTTTCTTCTGCATGCTTGCATCACTCTAGGAAGTACCATGGTTTGGTGTATGATGTAGCTCTTCGTTCTTGCATTTACTTGTGGTTGAAGTTAGTTTAACTTGTAAATTGTCTACATTTGGAATCCCTACAATAAGTCGAAATGTTTCTTTGTGATGTCTCTCAATATTTGTTTGGGTTGCTGTTTGGGTTGTTTTCTGTTTCTTAGGTTGGTCTCTCAATTTTACAAAAAAAAAAAAAAAAAAAGGGGGTCGTACGAACGCTGTCATGACGTTCGAACGTTGAGGTGGGCAGATCTTTTTCCAACGTACGAACGTTATTAGAACGTACGAACGTTGAGTCTGTAAGATGTTTTTTTTGTGGAGCCCCGACGTACGAACGTCTTTAGGACGTACGAACGTCCCTGATACAGTCTGGCCCATTTGTTGTTTAAATTCAAATTTTGTGTTAAACCAAAGGCCAACTGTTATATCGATCGTGTCCCCGCTTCTTTGGCACACTACAAGCAGTTACCTTTTTAGTTTCCTTGTTCATCTTAGGAGATATTCCTCTTCTCTCTTCTTGCTTGTTTTGGTTCTTCTTCCTTGGTGGTTGTTCTTTGCTCAACTCAAGCATTTTTTTTTGGTATATACTCTGTTCTTACTCAAGTAAGTGAATTCGAATCCTCTCTATATTCTTCTTCTTCTCCTTCTATTAATTCTCTTGGTAATGTTGGATTGAATGGTTAATTTCTTTTGATATGTTTGTTTTTATTTTATTTTGTTTTGTTTGTGTTGGTTGGTGTTTCATTTCATTCCTTTGAAATTGATGGTAGTTTTGGCTCTCTCTAATTCTTGTTACTTTTCTCTATCGTTGGGTCTGTTTTACTGAGTGTTTGGATGTTTGCCATTACTACTTTGTTGTCGATAGCATGTGTTCTGTTTCTGCACATCAAGTGTTTGATTAAATGCCTCAATGAACTTGCTATTGGTTTTTGTGTCGATTTTCTTACATTTTTGGTTTGTCTATTGTTGTGCTTGTGTAGACAATGGCTTCAAAGCGCGCACGCACCACTCCCACCACCACGGCATCCTCTTCTCGCGCTCCAAGGGGTCGAAGTTCCACTCCGGCTTTGTCGTCTCATCCGACATCCCTTGGTGCTCATCCTCGAGCCAAGGCTATTGTTCCCGAGCGGTTCTTCGACTTGGGTGACATTGCTGCCACCCCCCTAGGGGCTTCCCAACTTGGCAACATCGCCTTATTCTTTGAGACTAGAAATTGGCTCAGGGTGGCTCAACCAATCACCAGGTACTCGGTTGAGCATACGATTGCTTTTTATGAGACAAAGACACCCTCCCAGAATCGATCGAGCTTCTCGGTTTTGATTGAAGGTCGGAGATACACCATCTCTCCGAAGGTGATTCGAGAGGCGTTGGGGATTGATGATGATCTTCTCCCTGAGGAGGTTATTCATGTTAGGTGGCCCATTCCGGAGGTAATTCAAATTGACTTTGTTCATCAAGTTCAGAGGATGTTTATCGATGGGGTCACGGAAAGATATCACGCCAAGTTCTACAGCGCCATCCTTCTGCATATGGTTGCCCATTCCAACATCTACCCCACCAAAGGCAACAAGATCATCATGACCGACGACATGGTCAAATTGGTAGTTTGTATGTCGGTGCACCATCTCCATCTCTCTGAAGTCATCTACACACGGATGCTTCAAATCGATGCTGCTAAGGGTACTCTTCCTTTCCCTAGTTTTATAATGACCATTCTTAAGCACTTGGGCTTTCAGGGACGATATGTGGAGGTGAGCCCTCCTAGGTTTGTTGGCCATGACTGGGTCAATGCCATCAAGAAGGGCTGCCAGTCTAGAAAGGCTGCTTTTGAGTCCGTGGGTGCGCGTCTGACGCATCACCTAATATGGGGAGGCCGGGCTCTTGTTCGTGATGATGATTTTGATCAGGCTCTGACCCCTGGACGCCCCGCCTCCGCCTCAGCTAGGGGCAATCGGGCAGTTGCAGCAGTTGACGCTCGGGTTTCTTCTATTCGGCGTCGTCAGGATCACATGGGTTCTAGGTTAGATCGTTTTGAAGTCATCCTCTCTCAGCATGATGCTGTGCTTCGAGATCTTCATAGGATGAACGTTGCTCAGATGCGTCATCTTCAGCTCGACTTCACTCCCATTGACTTACCTCTATTTCCGGAAGAGGTACCTCCAGTTCCAGCTGACAGTGATGATGATGACTCTGTTAGAGAGAGTGAGGACGATGGTGATGGTGAACACATTGATGGTAACTCGGAGTCCGAGTAGTTCTTGTTTTGGTTTACTCTCCATATTTTTGTACTTAACATTGTTTTTTTTGTTATATCGTTTTGCTTCTATCTTTAGATGTTGAGCATGTTATTGGATATTGCTATTTTAATATTAGTTCTAGAATCTTTCTGTTTTGCAGTAAATTCTTGCTAATTAGGTAATGGACCCTTCTACTTGGGCCCATGTTGGGGTTATGTTTGTTTTTCTATATATCTCTTCTTTTCCTCCTATTGTGCTTTCTTACCTCCTTCTAGTTCTCTTTTTGTTCTTCAGAATTACTCAATGGCAGAATATGAACTTCATGGGGTTTTTGTTCCGGCTGTTGGTTATGTGTCGTTTATGGTGATGGAGTACAAAAACAATGCAAAGGTTTGTCGTTTGTGTCGTGTTCCCCATGGGTATGACTATATTCATAAACCTTTCCTTAATCCATGTTTGGTTCATGTCAATCATTGGGAGAGACTGCCGGGACATCTTCAAAATCGCATCTTGGAGTTGGTTGGATACCCGAAGGTTCCAGGACTTGCTGCCCCTCTCACCGACTGTGGTCTGGACAGCAGGATTGAGGAGTTATTTTGTAAGAGTGAATGGATGGAGGATTATGATGAGCATGTGATAGCTCGGTGGAATAGACCTTCGGCTCGTGCGGAAGCTTATTTCTCCCAGTTTCCTCTCGGCCATTGGGAACGAGTTTTTCGAATTCGTTAACTTGAGCTTTATATTTTTTTTCTTTCTTCTTGTTTCTTATGTTAATGAATTATTAAGTTTGGTTAGGAGTTGCTTTCATGAACCTTAAGAGTTGGGATAGGATTTATATTTTTATCTGTTTTGTCTTAATTGTTTGGTTTTGATTTCTCTTTCTGGTTATTTTTGTTTATTGGTTCGTCTGTTTATTGTTGTTGGTTCACTTGTTGTGACAAAAAGGGGGAGATTTATGACTCTAATTACTAACAATTGTCTCTTTGTTGTTAGGGTATTCTTGGGTCATGTTTCAGGTATGCTACAAGTATGGGGGAGTGGACGTGTTGATGTTTTTAGAGGATTGTACAGTTATGGGGGAGCTCAAGTGTCAAAATTCTGGAGCTCATGAAGTATGGGGGAGTTGCTCGAAGGAACTTCTGTTACTTCGGAAATTCTTAGTTGCTTCCGTTCGATCTCTGATGGTTGAAGCGTCTTGATCAAGCTGGATATCAAGAATTGGTGACTTGGTATGTGTTCTACCTTGAGTGATTTTGTAGGCATGATTTATAAATGCCATGGTTTGGGCTTGTAAGCACATTTTATGAGTGCTATTAGAGTCATAGGTTTTTGTCACAAAATCAATGTCAAAGGGGGAGATTGAAACCGGCATTAAGTGGTTTGACATCAATTTTGTGACATAGTGTCCATGGTTATTTCGCCTTGAGTTCATTGTTAAGAAAACCTAGTTGTACGCACGTCGTCCGGTGTCCTTGTCTTCGCGTCGTGTGTCTAAAGTGTGGTTTTTGGTTCAGGACGTACGTACCTTCTCAAGACGTTCGTACGTCCAAGCAGTCAGCAGAAAGTTTGTTTGGTCAGGACGTACGTACCTTCTTAAGACGTTCGTACGTCCAAGCAGTCAGCAGAAAGTTTGGTTGGTCAGGACGTACGTACCTTCTCGAGACGTTCGTACGTCCAAGTAGTCAGCAGGGTTTGTATCGAGTGGAGACGTACGAACGTCATATCGACGTACGTACGTCCAAAATGGTTTTTCTCTATTTCGGCCCATTTTCCTTTGTTTTCAACCCTAAGTATAAATAGGGTTTCTCTTCCAAACAATAGGACAGTTCTTTGGCCGTCCATTGTTCCTCTAGTTTTGGTGTTTTGGTTTAGGTTTTGATATTGAAAGTGTTTGTGGGTATTGAACTCAATCCCCTTTCTTCCCCCTTCTCTCAATTCATAACTTTGTGATCTTCCAAGTTTGATTGTGATTTCGGCTTCGAGTCTTCTTGTGTGTTCATCAAGAAGTCGAGTGTCTTGTGCGTACATCAAGGTGCTCTGGTGAAGTCAAGGTGTTAGAGATAACCAGGAGTATCAACTCGCAGTGAGTGCAGGTAGTTGATAGGTTTGTACATCTCTATTTCATCTAGTGGATTTTTTGTTGTCGCGAGGACAACCGTGGACGTTTCCCTTTTTGGGTTTTACCACGTTAAAAATTTCTGTGTGTTCTTTACTTTCTGCGTATTGTTTGATTGGTTGAATATTCAATTGTTATATTAGCACTATTTGTAGTTTCTCATCTCTCTCTCTCTCTCTCTCTCTCTCTCTCTCTCTCTCTCTCTCTCTCTCTCTCTCTCTCTCTCTCTCTCTCTAAAAGGAATTTGAAGTGTTCTTCTTGTTTGTTCGCCAAAACTCTGCTATTACAGTGCAGTCTAGCAGAGTGCAGAACAGTTGTATCTTGGGAGACTATCCTCCAGTACCTGTGTGCACCAGTAGCAGGGACGTAATATTGTCTTAAGGATATTGCCTCGGCAAGCCTCTGTTCATCTCCTTTAAATCCTCAAGTTGTGTAGTAAGTGTTACTGTTACTAAATTCATTTAATACATATATTATTTGTTTTTCTGTTCGAGTTAGTGTATTCTCTATTTCTGTAATGTGCATGTTATATTCCTGAGTTCATACAATATAATACCAACAGATTACTAGGCAGAACAGTAAGAAAAGGGAATGACTGCTCCAACACCATAGGCATCGTCCTCTGCAAGAGCAAAAATACAGTTAAGACTTAATGTAAAACTTCTGGCACAACATTAGCACTTAACTGATGCTTCTCAATTGAGGCATACATAACCTAGCACGAGTTTCACCAGATTTCAATGTAAATAACCAACAAAAATAAGAGCATCACAGCAGCAAAACAGTTAAAATCACATCATGCAAAAGTGCACATTCTGACTTGGAAATGAGCTGCCATGCATAAAAACCATACTTACAAGATATAAAGTGAGAGTATCAAGCAACTTGGAATGGAAGTATTTCTCTGCATCTCCGAAATCATTCCCTAGAACCAATGGAGTTGTGTAATCCCCAAATTCAAGCTATAACTTTTACACAATCCTCTTCTTTCTCCAACTCCTCCAAGATGAATGTGCTTGTAGCATTTCCTCCTTTCTTACATACATCAATATCAGCCTCGGGGACTATCGCACTTCTAATAATATCATAATCCCCGTCCACCAAATTAGATTTCAACTTCTTCACACCATCACTACTATGAATTTCATTCAAATCTTCTGTGTTCCTTGGCCTTTTCAAACTCAACCTACGGCATTTATTGTCATTTTGATTTACGGATTTAAGCATGTTAATTAAAGTTTGACAATCGGGAAACAATGCTCTAGCTTCATCCTGAACTTTTTGCTTGAGAGCCATCCACATTTCCACTAAAGTGTTGGAACTGTAGAAAAGTGACATGTGGAGGTTACAAGTAATGGATTCCTATTAGGAATTGGTTTCCTTATTTGGCAACAAGTGTGGTGGAATTTTATTAGGACTCAATAAGGCTTTCTAATCTATTAGAAATCTAAGTTGTTACTGATTTAGGAATTGGGTTACCAATTGGATTAACCAAAGAGGTTATAAATATTGGTGTTGTGTAACCATAAGAAAATGAGCACATAAGAAAGTATGAGTGAGGGAGATTTGTGAGGAAACCTAAACTAAGGTTTCATTAGTCATTGTGTAGTTCACTTCTCAATTATCAATAAAGCTATCTCTTTTTGTCCCGTGGATGTAGGCATATTGCCAAACCACGTATATTATTGTGTTTCCGTATTTCTGCTTTAGTTTACATCTTTTGTGTTTGTTTCTTCATTAATCATATCAAGATCCTGTGTATTTATCATAACAATTGGTATCAAGAGCCGAAGGTTATTCCTTTGGGTTGAAGACGGGATTTCGAAACGGTTTTGTTGTGTTTTAGGAATCTGTCCAGATTCGACACCCTGTAGTAAAACGGCCATAACCTTGTGCTCGGATATTGAAACGTCGATCTGTTTTTTGGGTTGGAAAGTAGACTCTTCAGGCTTTCTAACAGTATATGGTACGTTCTGTGGTTCGAAGTATTATGTTCTCAGTACTTGGTTGAAGTTGACGGTTCCGATTTTCTTAGTTTGTTGAAAATCCAATCTTGGGTTTTTTTTAGTGGTATTGATTATTGAAGAGAAGATGGCTGATTCGAATTCTTCGAATTCCAGCAATAAGTACACAAAGGTGCATGGATTTGATATTATCAAATTCAATAGGAAGAATAACTTCACATCCTGGCAAACGGATGTGAAAGATATTCTTGTTAGTATGAAGCAAATCAAAGCCCTAAAGGGGAAACCTGAAACGGCAAAGTTGCCAACAGGTTGGGCGAATGATGATTGGGAAGAGTTTGATCAACAGGCCTGCAGTACGATTAGGTTATGTTTGACGAGGGATATCACACACAATTTTGCCGGTGAAACCTCGACAAAGGAGTTATGGGAGAAGTTAGAGAAGCTCTATCTTAGTAAGGACTTGACGTCAGAACTCTATCTAAAGGGGCGTTTGTATTCGACAAGATTTACACCTGGTAAGTCTGTGATTGATCATATTAATGATTTTAATAAGATATGTTCTGATTTAGCAAACATTGATGTGATACTACCTGATGGTGAGAAAACTATAATTTTATTATGTTCATTACCATCTTCGTGGGAAACAACAGTTGATTATTTTATTGCAAACAAAAATACCACAAAGCGGTTGGTCTATGATGATGTTGTTTCGATGTTACAATCCAAAGCCATTAGAAAAAAGGAAGTTGATGATGAAGTTCAGGCTAAGGGTATGTATGTTAGAGGTAGATCATCACATAGAGGTTCGTCGAGTTATAAAAGTCGCTCTAAATCTCGGAAAAAGAGATTTGAAGGATGTTGAGTGTTATTATTGTCATAACATGGGTCATTATAGTAAAGATTATCCTAAGGTTAAAGCTAAAGAAGAGAAGAAGAAGAAATCTAATCTGAACACTGAAGTTGCTAACATTGCTCAAAGTAGTGATGAGGTAGCAAAGTCTATTGGAGACAATGAGGATGAGGTGTTAACAGTTACATCAAATAGTTATTTAGCTGAAGGATGGTGTCTTGATTCAGCTGCTTCGTATCATATGTGTCCCGATAGGGAGTCTTTCACAACTTACAGAGAAGTAAATGGTGTTTTTATGGGCAATTTGAATGCCTGCAAGACAGTTGGTGTTGGTACAGTACGGATCAAGGCACATGATGGAGCTGTAAGAACCTTGACAGAAGTCAGGCATGTTCCTGATTTGAGAAAGGGTTTGATTTCGTTAGGTGTACTTGAAGATAGTGGTTTCAAGTTTACTGGTGAGAATGGTCTCTTGAAGGTTTACTATGATGACAGGTTATATTTGATGGGCGAAAGACATGGAAACTTATATTTTCTTATTGGAGATATAGTTTCAGAGGTGGAGTTATGGCTATGGTTTCTCAAGCGGTTGATGAGAAACAATTAACTTCTACTCAGTTATGGCATATGCGGCTAGGGCATATGAGTGAAAAAAGTTTGTCTATATTGAGTAAAAAGGGTTTGCTTGGTGGCCAGAAAACTTGCAAGCTCAATTTTTGTGAGCATTGTGTATTTGGCAAGCAGTGCAGAGTTCGTTTTGGTACCGCTGTTCACCGCACTACGGGTACTTTAGATTATATACATTCAGATGTATGGGGTCCCTCTAGAACAGTTTCTAAGGGAGGAGCAAGGTGGTTTGTGACATCGATGATTTCTCGCGGAGAGTTTGGTTGTACACCATGAAGCACAAAAACGAAGTCACCGATTTGTTTAAGAAGTGGAAAGTTATGGTTGAAAAACAGACTGGCCGTGTTGTGAAAAGGATACGTTCTGACAATGGTGGAGAATACACTGAAGACCCATTGAAAGTTTATTGTGCAGAACAAGGTATCGTTAGACACTTCACAGTGATAGGTACACCACAGCAGAATGGGGTAGCTGAGCGTATGAATCGCACACTACTAGAGAAAGCACGGTGCATGTTATCCAATGCAGGTTTGGGTAAGGTATGGTGGGCTGAAGCAGTAAATACGGCGTGCTATCTCGTGAATCGATCACCATCTACAGCCATTGATTGTAAGACACCTATAGAAGTTTGGTCTGGTACACCTCCTGATTATTCAGATTTGAAGGTGTTTGGTTGTCCTGCTTATTTTCATATCAGAGAAGATAAGTTAGAAGTCAGGGCCAAGAAAGCTATTTTCTTAGGATATCCACAAGGTATTAAGGGTTATCGTTTATGGTGCCCAGAGTTGAATAAATTCCAGATCAGTCGTGATGTGACCTTTAATGAAAAAGCAATGCTTGATTCAAAAAAGTTCACAGGTTGGGACTCTCAAGATGAGGGTGATGATAATGACAGTGATGGTGACGATACCATGCAGGTGGAGCATAATGTTCCATATTCATCTACAATAGATAAAGAGGTGACTGTTGTACAGGTACCTACAAGTTCAGAGGTTACACAGGTAACTACAGACACATATCCAGACATAGAGAGTGTAGATGATGAGATTGAAGAGGAGGTTCCTCTTGAAGATACTTTACAGCAGCAACAATTGGAGCAGCATCATGAGTGGCCATCTTTAGCATCTCAACGTGAACCACGTTTGAGAAAAGCACCAGTTTGACTTGGTTTTGAGGATAGTGCATCTTTTGCATGTCGGTATTTTGTGATGATGAGCCTTCTACCTTTAAGGGGGCAATGAGGAGTTCTCATTCTCATGAATGGAAGTCAGCGATGGATGAAGAGATGAAATCTCTTCACAAGAACAATACTTGGGAACTTGTAAAGTTGCCTAAGGGTCAGAAGTCGATTGGTTGCAAGTGGGTTTTCACAGTGAAAGATGCTATTCTAGACTCCAAGGGTATAACTAGTGGTGTACGTTACAAGGCAAGATTAGTGGCTAAGGGATATGCACAAACGGAAGGTGTGGATTATAATGAAGTTTTCTCTCCGGTTGTTAAACACACTTCCATCCGAGTCTTGTTAGCTTTGGTGACGCAGTTTGATTTAGAGCTCGAGCAACTAGATGTCAAAACTACTTTCTTACATGGAGATTTAGAGGAGGAAATATATATGTTACAACCCGACGGTTATAAAGTTGTTGGTAAAGAAGACTATGTGTGCAAACTGACAAAGTCCTTGTATGGATTGAAGCAAGCACCACGACAGTTTTATAAGAAGTTTGACACATTTATGTTGAAGCAAGGGTACTCTAGAAGTGAATATGATCCATGTGTCTATTTCAGAAAGCTTCAAGATGGGTCCCTTATTTTTCTCTTACTCTATGTGGATGACATGCTTATAGCTGCAAAGAGCAAGTCGCATATTGTTTCTTTGAAGAAACAATCGAGTAAAGAGTTTGAGATGAAAGATTTAGGAGCTCCGAAGAAAATTCTTGGTATGGAGATTAGTAGAGACAGGCGGCGTGGAAGACTTTGTCTCACTCAAAAGAAATATCTTGAAAAGGTTTTGAGTCGCTTTCGAATGGAAAATTCTACGTCAGTTAGTACTCCATTAGTAGATCACTTTAAGCTTTCTGGTTTGATGTCTCCTACTACTGATGCAGAGAAGGAGAGTATGTCACAGATTCCTTATGCTAGTGCAGTTGGAAGTCTTATGTATGCTATGATTTGTACACGACCTGATATTGCTCATGCAGTAAGTGTTGTTAGCAGGTATATGACAAATCTTGGTAAAATTCATTGGGAAGCGCTAAAGTGGATTTTGAAGTATATTCGAGGCTCCTTGGATATTGGTTTGGTTTATGAGAGAGATAATGCATCACATGTTGGTGGTTTTCTCGGTAAAATCCCAGATAGGGAAACACATGTCTTAGGTCATGTGGATGCAGATTATGCTGGTGATCTTGATAGGAGGCGTTCTACTATAGGTTACTGTTTTACCTTAGGTGGATGACCTATTAGTTGGAGGTCAATGTTACAACCTATTGTATCTTTGTCAACTACAGAGGCAGAGTACATAGCAGTGACAGAGGCCGTGAAGGAAGCTTTATGGCTTCGTGGTTTAGTTGGTGACTTGGGTATTCTTCAGAAGAATATTGTTGTCAATTGTGACAGTCAGAGTGCAATTCATCTTGCCAAAAACCAGGTTCATCATGCTCGCACCAAGCATATTGATGTCAGGTATCATTTCATTCGAGATGTTATCGATGAGAAGAAAGTGATTCTTCAGAAGATTGGCACCGCTGATAATCCAGCTGACATGTTGACTAAGGTGGTTTCGGGGGTCAAGTTTAAGCATTGCCTTAACTTGATCAATCTCTCCAGATGTTGAGGCCCTTCGGTGTAGTGGCCCTTATGGGCGTGTGGGGGCAAAGATGAGATGATGCTTGTGTGGTACAGGAGAAGTACGTATAGGTTAATTATGGTCGGCTCAGTTTTTACAATCTTCGCTGAGGTGGGGAATTGTAGAAAAGTGACATGTGGAGGTTACAAGTAATGGATTCCTATTAGGAATCGGTTTCCTTATTTGGCAACAAGTGTGGTGGAATTCTATTAGGATTCAATAAGGCTTTCTAATCTATTAGAAATCTAAGTTGTTGTTGATTTAGGAATTGGGTTACCAATTGGATTAACCAAAGAGGTTATAAATATTGGTGTTGTGTAACCATAAGAAAAGGAGCACATAAGAAAGTATGAGTGAGGGAGATTTGTGAGGAAACCTAAACTAAGGTTTCATTAGTTATTGTGTAGTTCACTTCTCAATTATCAATAAAGTTATCTCTCTTTGTTCCGTGGATGTAAGCATATTGCCGAACCACGTATATTATTGTGTTTCCGTATTTCTGCTTTAGTTTACATCTTTTGTGTTTGTTTCTTCATTAATCATATCAAGATCCTGTGTATTTATCATAACAGGAGCGTGACTTACAATCAATAGCAGTAACTAAGTTGTACAATGACTTGAGTGCCTCAAGAAGAAGCCTCATCAAACCATGCCTTAAACCAACATTCATGTGTAGTAACCCCCTGTTAATTGCAATCCTACTAAAAGCACGAGGGACTATGCATTTCAACAAACACTGGACCTCTGAACTATCCAAAGAAGGCCTATTGTTAGACGTGATTGTCACCCGTGTTGATGAAACCAAGTCTGCCGCAAAGGAAATGGCAGAAAACCTGCAAAGCACAAAGAAAAACAGGAGTCTTAGAAAAATCTAAAGAAGTGGGGATCAGAGATGGAAAATGGTTTTTGTTTACGCAACCAACCAGGTTGAAGATGAGCGAGGTTCCAGAAGATAAGGAAACTCGTACGTCCATGTATGCTGAACCAAATGAAGGTCTTTCTTGAACAATATTCAAAAGTAAGTCCCTATGATAACCAATTTCCGCTGCCCTCAACTTCTTCAAGAGCTCCAAGATGCGCTGTGGGTTGCCCGTTAATGCATTTGCATGAACCTTGAGATCCAGCATCAATCCATTGGAAGGATAGTGCAAACCATAACTAAAACCTCATGTGCAATCTTAGAAGAGGCCCCACCAACTGGATCACCAGAAATGTTGATTAACTGGTCGAGAGTAACACTTCCAAAAAGAACACTTCGGAGGCTAGGTGGCACCAAAGAGTCGGATGTGAGAACTTTATCACGCAGTGTAGAAAGAACATATATGATAGTATCATCGTCATCACTCCCAAGTCCACGAAGGACGGACGCCAAAATACATGTCCTTCTGTTGTAAGACCCACCTTAACAATCTTGGATTCCCAATTTCCAAAAATGACATTGCAAACTCAATGAATGCATGTCTAGTGAAAAACTTGGGCCCTGTTTACTTGTGGAAAACTTTTCCAGTTTTCTGGAAAACTATCTCTAAAGAAAACGAAAATCGGAAAACGTGTTTATTTGCGTTGTTTTCTTTAATTTAGAAAACAGTTTTCTAATTTTCTAAAATTTTCTGTTTTCCGATTTAAGTTTAAAATTGGAAAACACCTATTTAGAGTTTTCTTTGGAAAACGTCGGGTTGCAGCAAAACATAAGAAAAAAAAAAAAAAAAAAAAATGGAAAGAAAACATCGATCTCTTCTTCTTCTCGCGATCTCTTCTTCTTCTCTCTCTTGTAACAGATCTATAGTAACCGATCTATATTGAGTTGTTCGAGATCTGGAATCACCTTCTTCTACAATCTTCAAGGTGAGATTTCGATCGGTAATCAATCTCTTTTTTTGTTTTCTTCTTATTCAATCTTCTATCAATCTCTCTTCAAATTGAAATATGATAAAATGTCACTATAGATTGTTTTGGGCAAATGCAAAATTGCATCTTGATGTGGGTTGGAATAATTGATTTGAATATATCTCTAGATACTGTTTTAATTTTTTTTTTTTTTTTTTTTTTTTACCATTGAGCTGAAGATGATAGATGGGTTTGATTTAAATAGTAGGTAGGTGGTTTTGATTGCTTTTCTTTTTGTGATAATCTACGTGAATTAATTTTGGGTGAGAAACTTTGAGAGAACAATTTTGATGTTGATATGTAGAATTATCGTTGTTAGTAGAGATGGATTTAGGAAGAAGAGATGGGTATTTAACAATTTTTAATTAGCTCTAATGATCTCAAGTAAATATATTTCTGAAAACACGACTCGGCATCTCAAACCTGTCTAATTAAACCTGTCTAAAAAGCACGGACTTCCCCTGAATTTGCTTTAAGATATCCACGTTCAACGAAATCTGGTTGCTTCCATACACGAATGCAACTACTCTCAGTACCAGTAAAGACATTGCCTTGCAATACTGCAATTGAGAAAATATTTCCCTCATGACGGTGTAGAGAGGCAACACATTGGTAGAGAAGAGTTGGGGAAGGTGAGGGATGAAGAGTGGTGCGTGTCCATGGTGACTGAGGGGGAGATAAAGGGGTCATTGCAGAAGTTGAAGAAAATCTTGCAGGAGTAAGTTGAGGATCATTGTAGAAATTGATCATGTGCAGTGTGTAGTTTAGGTACATTGATGGCATAGAAAGAGTTAAAATTTCCTACAACATGAACCATACATAAAGGTACCTGTAAGGAAGACAGGAAGTAAGTATATAAGAATGACTGGAATAGCTTATTTTCAGAAGAATGTTCCACTTGCACTACATATACATTTCTGTATATGGTGAACATCAAATAAGTGTTGGCAACTGATGAACTTCTCTATATTTTCACTTTTTATTTTCCCAACTTTGGCCTTGTGTCATTAAGATTTACTGATCCATGTTAGCTTTCATTATCGCGCGAGGGGTGTCATTATAGCTTGCCTATGTTCATTATTTTACGTGGTACCAACAGTAAAAAATATTAAGTTATAGATCTGAAGATGTGATATCCAAAGTTTTGAGGTCTATATTGGTTAATTAATGTGTATTGTATTGATGTATTTCAAGTCTACAACTTTGCATGGTCAGTTTCCATTAGATTGCAACCATCCAACTTATGGCTAGCTAATTCAACAATACATTGGCAGGTATTGTTGGGGTTGGTCTTACAGGTCAACTACTTGAAGCTTCAAACGCCACTCATTCTTATCTGACAAGTGCTGAAAGTTGGAGGTCAGTTTTCTTCATACCAGGGTACCTTTGCATGTTTAGCTCTGTTTTGTTTTTATTATTTTCAACTGGGGAAAAAAAATTGATTAAGAAGCATCATACTTATTAGCATTTGGGGAGTGTGTTTGGACAATTCTTTCATTGTTCATCCATACTATTACCTGATTACTATTAATGGGAAATTTTCTGTATCAAATGCCTGAGACGATTGTTGGGTTATAATAAATATTAGTACGAGCATACGCCAGGTTAGTAATGTACCAAATAAGTGATACTGCTCTGCATTTTTACAAAATATGTATACTGTAGACATATCTGATCTCCAACAAATAATCAAATACTAAGTAATCCTAAGTCTATCTAGAAGCAATTATAATTTGTAGACTATATTTTCACAAACATGATACCTAGTGTGTTGCTATGACTGCAAATTAATAAAAAGTAATAACTCCAAACCAGTTGGATGTAACCAGTACGTGAATCAGGACCACTTGAATATTTCTGGAGTCGGTATAATTGTGTCTGCTATGAATTATACATTGTATTTTGTATATACTTGAAGTATCAATAAATTAGTATCAGATTTTACTGTAAATTATTGCATGTGTCATCTTCTTTTCCCTGAAGTTTTGAATTGACTTCTTTTAATCACACACAAACAATTTCCTTATGGAGTCAGAGCTCTCTTAAGTTGGTCTGGAAGGTAGTATACTGATACAAGTTAAGTTGGTCTAGAAGGCAGTGTACTCACTATCCAACCTGTATTCAAATAAAAGTTTTCAAATTACTGAGGATGTTTGCTCAGTTATCTAACTGCATCAGCAAAGTATGATTGATGGTTGTGAAGTCTACTTTTTGGTGATTATAAGGAAGCTTTTGCTAACTTCTTTATATTAATCTTGTTGGGTTTATCTTAGTTATTGTAGTGTTTTTATTGGTTTTTAGATGGGGGTAAAAAATGGAGAGAATGATGATAACATGGATTGGACGGATAACAATGAGAATGCTTTTTTGAGCATGTTACACGAGAAAGTTAAGCGAGACCCAAAAGGCGCACCAACTTTTAAGACATCTGATTGGAATGCTATGGACAATGAGTTGTTTCTGTCAATTGGAGAGAGATATGGGGCGGAAAGATTGAAGGGAAAGTATAATCGTCTTCGTAGCAAGCATCGTTATTTTTCTGATTTGTTGGAGCATACAGGTGTTACTTATGATTTGGGTTCAAATACTGTTTTTGCTCCAGAAGATGTTTGGCAGATGTTTTTTAAGGTAGTAAATATAAAACATTTTGATATTATTATGTTTTATATTAGTATGTGGATTACACACTTATGGTTATTATTTATATGTAAAATCGTAGAAAAACAAGATCTTCAAGTCATTTCGAAAGAGTGGTTGCAAGAATTACCAACTTCTTGGCCAAGTGTTTGATAAGTCGACTGCGAGTGGACTTCTTCACCATTCTTCCACCATGTTACCTCCCAGCTCTGATGAAGAACGCCAAACCGAAGAAAACTTCTTGAATAAAGGCATCCATGTAACTGAATCAGGTACTTCAAGCTCGAAGGGTAAGCGGCCAGCTGAAGATTTCTTGCCAGGTTGTATTCGGGTGAAAAAGGAGTCAAAATTAGAGAAGTTGGATTCATGCTTGCAAATCTGGGCATCTACCTTGGAGGCTATAGCTAAAAAAGATCTTGCAAAGGCAGCCATATACAATGACCAATCATCTAACAAAGCCACTAGTCCTGTATCTGATCCTTATACTATTGAGGAATGTATGGATGTCTTGGAAAGTATGGAGAATGTTCCTGATGATTCATACACCAAAGCTTTGGAGAAGTTCAAAGACCCAGATTGGAGGAAGATGTTTATCAAGATGTCTAGTCCTAGGAGAAAGATGTGGGTAGAACGTTTGTAGTAATTATGAGTGTGGTGTGCTATAGAGAAATTTCTAGTGACTATGAGTGTAGTGAGGTGATAAACATTGTAGTTGGATTTTGATTCTACTTAGTTCTAATTCTTCTTCTGTTGTATCTGAATGTGGAATTTCATTCTTTAAATGACGACACTATTAGACAGGAATGTGATATCTCGCTGTGTAATATGTTTAATATGTTACTAAAGTTGTGGATGCTTGGGTTTGAATTAAATTCCTTGTTAAATACTAGCCCCTCTCTGAGTCATTTCTAGTTTTGCAGGTTGGACTTTTTATTACATTTGCTAAATAATTACAATGCCCTTTTGGTATGTTTCAGGTTGCTAAGTAGGAACTGCTTGCTTTTCTGAGACCTTTGGTTAGCAGCTAGCATTGAAGGAAAGGTCACATTGCAAGAGAAACACCACTAATACTAGGTATACTTATCTATGCTTCTTATACTAATAATAAGAAGTAGATTTGTTTTTGTATCTGATTGTATGACAAGTGCTAATCAACAAACCTTTAGTAGAATACATAATTTAATCTTGTCTTGGAAATTCATTGAGTTCTTGAGTTTTGTAATGGTGGCATGATCATCTGGTTTTCTTCAAGAAAAAACTTATCTGACAACTGAGTGGTAGATAAACTTATCTTCATTCATTAATGCAGTAAAATGACACACGCTATAGCGAGCAGTTCCTTGCAAGGTTTATCAAGTTCAAGCTCAAGTGATGATGATTTCGATGAGGACATGATAGATTTATTAATGATTAGACATGTATTAGAATATGAGAGCCTCTTTGTGGATAAGACTCCTTGTAGGACATCAATTCTTAGGGGCAAGGAATATATTCTGGAAGTATTAGAAGGAAATCCTGCAAGATGTTTTGAAAGTTTTCGTATGAAGCCACACGTATTTAGAAATTTATGTGATAGGTTGAAAATGATGAAAGTACTACAAGATCAAAAAGATGTCAGTGTAGAAGAAGGTCTGGCTATGGGGTTAGCAATATTGGGCCATGGTCACAAGCAAAGAATTGTGGCTGAGCGATTTCAACATTCAACTGCTACGGTGCACAAATGGTTTAAATGGACAATCAGAGCATTAGCAGCTTTAGGTACTACTTTGATTAGGCCAGTGAATAGAGGACAAGTGCAACCTGAAATTCAGAGTAATCGAAAATGGTATCCATATTTCAAGGTATGTTAGTAAATATGATTTTATAATTATGCATTTGTAAGTAAATTATTATTATTTTCTTTAATAAAAATAAAAATAATTTATATCAATAACTTGTATATCTTGTTGTAGAACTGTATCGGGGCTCTAGATGGTACTCACGTAGCGGCTTGGTCTCCGGCATCCAAGCATACAACCTTTCGGGGTAAAAAATCAGCTCTTATCACACAAAATGTCATGGCTGCTTGTTCTCAAGATATGATGTTTACTTTTGTGTACACTGGATGGGAAGGGACCGCCCACGATTCTCGTGTGTTTCTTGATGCATTGACTAGACAAGAAAATAATTTTCCACTTCCTCCTGAAGGTAAGAGATTTATTCTTTTTTTTTTGCTAAGTGTTGCTTATAATCGTATCTTAATTGTATATGGATCTTGCTGTCTAAGATGAAATTCCTGAATATACGCTTACTCTTATTTTGTCGTAAGTTAGAGCATAATTAATAAATTATTAAATTAAGAACCCAATTAATATCAAATTTGTAGTTTATTTTATCAAAAACTTCAGTTCATGAAATTTTATGTAACTGCTTTATGGTGGTGTTTCAGTTGACTATTTAGTTACTTGGAAGTTATAGATGTCTTTGGTATATACTGAGTTTACAATTTTGAATTGTAGGTTCTTACTATGTTGTAGATGCTGGCTATCCAAACATACCTGGATTTTTAGCCCCTTACCGTGGCGAGCGGTATCACTTCCATGATGACCAAATGCAACAACAAATCACAAGAAAGCGTGAGTTATTCAACCACCGACATTCGACCTTGCGCAATGTGATAGATAGGGCTTTTGGTGCATTGAAAGCAAGATTTCCCATTTTAAAATCAATACCTAATTACCCTCTTAGACGACAAAAGTTAATTCCAATAGCATGTTGTACTCTACATAATTTTATTAGAATGGAGGATAGAGCTGATACATTGTTTACCATGTATGAAAGAGAAGGATTAGTTGTTGAGGATGAGTTAGGTTTTGATGTGGTACAAGAAGGTATTGAAGTGGATATGTCCCAACAAAACCAGATGGCTGCAGTGAGAGATGTTATTGCAAATGAGATATGGGATGACTACAATCGTCGTTGATTTTTTTATGTACTACAGGATGTTGAATTTGTAACACGATGAATTGTAGTTTGTTACAACCTTTTTATGTACTACAGGATGTTGAATTTGCAATACGATGAATTGTAGTTTGTTACAACCTATTTACGTACTACAGGATGTTAAATTTGTAATACGGTGAATTGTAGTTTGTTACAACCTATTTCGTGGAGGACATGTATATTATTAAATATGTTCTTTTTATTATGTTTATATTGTTGTTTTGGTTTGAAAAAATGATTTGTACAATTTATTTAATGGAATCTCGCTCAAGCTTGTTATATGTCTTTTACGTTCAAGCTTGTGTAATTTTTTGAGTTTATCAATAAAAGTTATTATTTTGAAAAAAAAAGTTGTTAAAAAAAATAGAAAACAGAAAACAGTTTTCTAATTTTTAAAATCAAGTGAACACGTTTTCTAATTTTCTAAAATTTTCATTAGAAAAAGAAAACTAGAGATAGAAAAGAAAAATGGAAATGGAAAACTGAAAACAGTTTTCCCCAAGTAAACAGGGCCTTGGTTTTCTTTTCTCCTGTTTAATGTTGAGATTCAGCTAGTTTGGAAAACACAGGAAGCTTAAAATAAAAAATCTTTGCAACCTCTGATGCCAAGCCAACACCACGTCTGACAACCGAAGGCATCACTAACAATGATGCACTCGGTCGTCTTGGTTCCTTACTATTAATCTGCGTATAAATATCTTCCAATTTGGTTTTAACTTTTAATTATTGTATGAGCAAGCTTATCTAGGTTACGACTCAAGTTAAGCCTTCCAAGATCATTTAATTTATATATCCCATCTGTAGGATGACCCAAAATTACCGAAATCAATGACACAACATGTGCTACTCCAGGTTTACCCTGTCGGAGTTTCGAAGCTTCCAAAAGCACTAAACACGAGGGGGGGAAGCATGAACATATTGATTGAGCAAATCAGCTCCAGATTCACTTTTTAACAATTTAATAAATTGTTTTGAAGCTTCAGAATGTATCTTAAATTGAAGAGAATATAAATTACGCAATAATTCTCTCAACTTGGCTTCATAAGATATCTTGAATACAAATTTAAGCCTTTCCTTTTCTCAACTTGACAATCAAATTGAACTGTAAATAAACAAAAATTATCAATGTTATTAATTGCATTTTATTTGCCTCAAAAAAAATGTATTTATTTATTTTAAACTCAAAATTTAAATTATAAGAAATATAAGTAAAAAAAAGGGTAATTTCCCGAATAAGTACAACATTAGGCACAACATTCCCAAATAAGCAACAAGTCTAAAGTTTTTCTCAAACAAGCACAAAGATTCTCTTTAAAATTTTGTTTTTGTCTTTTAGCTAATTTTTCTTCCTATATTACCCTTAGTACTTTTTTGTTTAATTTTTTTGTTTGAATGACCGATGTGACATGTGAGAAAAGATTCTTCTTTAGATAAGGACCATTGGATTTGTATGATGAACTGTGACCGTTGGATGTAGAGTTTAGTTGGGCTAATCTGTAAGAAAACCAAATTATCTGCTAATCTGCTACACGTGGCAGAAGTTGTTTAGGTAACAAAGAGGCGGGCTTTTAGTTGGGGAAAACAAATTAGGGATTTCAATTTCAATTTCGCATAGCAAACGCTTCCCTCTCATCTTCTCCTTCCGCAACCGTCGCCACTCTTCCTGTCATCTTCTTCTTCCTCAACCGTCGCCACTCTTCCTCTCATCTTCTTCTTCCCCAACCGTCATAACCTCAATTTATAACCCAAAGTTCTCAAAGTTCTAATTCGACAAAACATGAAGGAAATTAAGAAGAAGCAACAGCAAACTAGAGATGAAGGTAGGCGATTTACTCTCACAGTTAGGTGTTCAACAACTAAATTTTTTGAACACTTTCAACATCCAAGTGATAAAATTCCACCGGAAGAGTTAGAATCATTTAGAACTTAGCCTTTCGGTCAATTTCTCGATTTCAATTCCGAACATGTTCACATGATAACATCCGTTATCACAGAAATTGTGAGATGTAGAGTAGGTAGGTTAAAGTATGGTATAGGAGGAAGAGTTCTCGAGTTCAAAATGTCAGATGTGGCCATGATCTTAGGCCCTTTAAAGTTTGAAAATGTTCCAGTTGATTTTCCGATGGGGAAGCCGAATGACTACACTACATTCAGGAGCAAGTACTTCGGTACAAACCTTCACATAAGGGATGATCACATTTCAAGTGCAATTACTGAAGCAAGGAGATTTATTGCTAAGGGAGAAGCTGATCCAAACGATGTTCATCGTTTGAACAGGTTGTATTTTCTGTGCACTTTTCTTCTTGCCGAGTCATCAAAAAATTTGAGTGTAAAGTACATTGATTTAGCCGAAGATTTGAATGCATTTGATAATTTTCCATGGGGTACTGTTACTTTTCAATTACTTGAGACTTCTCTTGAAGAAATTTATCCCAAAGTCATTGAGGATAATCCTAGTTATTGCATCAATGGATGTATGTTAGCTTTTATGATTTGGGCATACTTGCACTTCCCTGATTTGGGTCCTAGGAGAGATAGAAGTGTTGGATTTCCATGGATGCTTGGATGGTCAGAGTTGCTCAACAGGAACAAAACTAGAAATAAAATTTCTTTGAGGCTGTTTCCCAAGAAAGGTAAATGTACTGTGGCATATCCATTAGATGTCACCCAGGAAGAAAGAGATCTTGCTAATCTACAACAGGTTGCAGAGGTAAAATCCCCTTGAATTTTGTTTTTATCTTCTACAAAACAATGAATCCCCTTTCTGTATTAAGTTGATCTGTTATATTGTACTATCTATTTTCTAGAATACAACTCTTATCTGCTACATTTTATTTGAAGTTTGAAGCTCAATACAAAGCAGAACATGAAGAGTCTGCTTCCTCTAGGCCATCTATGCCTACCATTCCATCTTATCATACATCTTCAACAAGAAGTGGTGGAGGTTCAAATTTGCTTACAATTAACAAGGATTTTCTTGAGACAATTCTGAGTGGAGTAGTGAAGGCATGCATGACTCAGAAGGTATGTTGTTTGCTACAACAAAATTTTCCATTTTTATGTATCTGCTATATGATTCTATCGTATCTGCTACTGGCAAGCCCTGTTGCTTTACATAGACAATCTATCTGCTACCTACAAACTGAAATCTTAAAATCATTAAAAAGGAAAGTTTGCATCTTTAAACCAAATTGCATCTTCAACAACAACACTTTCATCTTCAAATCTTTCAAAATCAAACCTTTCAAAATGATATCTTCCATTTGTATGATACTTGTTGTATTATCTCTGCCACTTGTTATATTGATGAATTGTACTGTTAAACTGTGATATCGACTACAATATCTATTGTTAACATATCTACTAGAAAAGTAATTAAATGTGTTTGTCAATTACTATCTGCTAGAAACTTGGCCTTTGTTAACATATGTTGTGTTATATCTGTTACCTCTATAATGTTTTCTGCTACAATGTTTTGTCCTCATTTCTGCAGAGTGGTCAGCAACTTGATGCAGAACAATTTGTGAGTGATGCCTTAGGTCAGATTGGAAAGGGGGCATCCAAATCTAAGG